>WEIU01011727.1:599690-644528 GCA_013389925.1 Aegithalos caudatus
CGCGGGTGCGCTCCCGCCGGTGGCGGCGACAGGAGCAGCCGCAGCGGACATCTTGGGCATGGGGGAAAGTGATGAGGGGACGACTCCGGGGGCGGCAGAGCGGCAGAGTTATTCCTCGGGCGGGCAGTGCTATCTGGGTCACGGACCCGCGCTGCCCCTCGACTTCCCTCCTGTCACCTGCGCCGGGCTGCGCACGGAAAAGCTTCCTCTCCCTGCCTCCCTCCCTTCCCCCGGGTGATAAGTGGGAAGGGAGTAATCTGGGCTGGGAGACGGGAGACCCGAACTAAATACCACGGCATGCGGGGGATCCTCTTTGGGGCCGAAGCCTGATTTCCTCCGCCGAGCCCCCCGTCAGCGCCGGGAGCGACTCCGGGGCTGCTTTCGGCTGTGCCCCCGCCCCGGGTCCCGGCAGCCGACGGGTTATTAAAAATGCCCTCGGCTTGTTTGTGCAGACCTGGCTGTCAAGCGGCGCCGGTCCTGAACTCTCTTATTCAGCGTAAGATGATCTGGTTCTGAGGCAGGCGGCTGTAGTGCCTGTGGGAAGCGGGGCGCCGAGCCCCTGGATCCCCCCCGCCCTTGGAGCCGGAGGTGTGCGTGTAGTGGAGATGGCAGAAGAGCCTACAGGTTTAGTCCAGAAGAAAGGGTCAAATAGCATATTAGGGTGAGCGACCTGAAGGCATAATATATATACACCTTTACATAAACATATATAAAGGGTACTTCAAATACAAGGTAGCTTTCAGAGGGGGCAAGAGGAAGGCAGAAAGGAAGACCCGAGAAGCCGAGGTCCTCATTTTGCAGTAACTTGACATCAGGAGCGCTCCCCCAGAGGCGCAGCCAGCACAAAGCCGAGGAAAACTTGTCGCGACCTCACCTAAAAATGTGCGATCTGTCCTTTGCTTTGGCGATTGCTGTAGATTTGTGTCTTGGCATTACAGCATCAACAGTGAGGATTTTTATCAAGTAGAATTCAGATTTTGTAATGTGTAGGGGCAGTCTAAAAAACAAAGACCATCTGGGAAAGAAAGCTTTCTTTATATATCTTACCTAAATATGTTTGTTTCTGAGTGATGGAAAATGTCAGGAAAAATCCCCTACACAGAGGCCAGTCCCTTAGGAAATAGTTGGAAGGGGTCTGTTTAGCAGGGGATCTGAGTGGGATAAACCTGCAGATTTTATCAATTTGTTTCTAAGCCAGGCAAAAATGGCACTGGTTTATGGACTACCATGTTCCATTGTTTTGTGAAATTGTAATCAGAAAACTTGTCCCACTTCAGAACTGTAACTTTTAAAATTATTTAGAATGGTAAAGTGGTAGATGGAATGAGTTTGATGTCAATACAGTACTCTCAAATTTAGCCTTTTAAGATGTTACTGTGAGTCAGATATCCTAATTTTAATGCAAATTTTGTCCTAGCATTTCCTTTTACTTACTTATTATGAAAATTATAATAATTTTTTTTCTGGCTTTATGAATTTTCAGGACCAGGATTTTATAAGACTGGCTCTATTTTGGGCAAGTTTGCACAAGAACAAAGGCAATCCACCTTCTGTAACAAAGCCAGGCACATACAACAATATGGTCTTTTTGGTCTTGGGCTTAATAGAAACGCAAGTCTTCTGAATACTCCTACGAATCCTTTGTGTCTTCCCCCTTGAATGCTGCTCAGATGTGGAAGGTGAACAGACACAGCTCCAAACTTAATGAATAAAATATGTTTTCTCAATTAAATAAAAATGAAGAGGATGTGCATTATTTACTATTATGGTAGAACCGACCTCTGACATGTTTTCGTTATTCTTTGTCAGCTGTGTCTCTCACTTCAGTGGAGAAAAGTGCTCTTTAGTATACCATAAGGAGCAAGGGTACTAAGATTACGTGTATTAAATTCCCTTCCATTACTAGATTTTCTGATAATTTGTATATTTTTAATTTTAACACTGTATAATTTTTATTAACCTTGCAAAATACATTGGGCACCTTAAGTTAAAAAAACCCAAGAAATTAAAATTCACCCAGGTCCAAAATTCATGGTAATCTGAATTAGCAGGTACTGAAAAAAACAGAGTGAGTAAGGAGGCCTGGAAACCAGAGTTTGTATTCAGCTCTCAGTCTCAGTGTTGACTTGCAATATTACCTGGACAAAGTCAGGTAATCTGTGCTTTAATGAGTGGCCTGTCAATGGCAATAAAGTTGCAACTGGTTTGAACTCTAGGGAGAGAAATTATGAACTGCCAAATATGTTAAAGAATATTCTCAGTGGTTCTGCACGAGTTCTACCATCACGTGCAACAGCAGCAAACTCAATAGCTGCAGTTGCTGCCTGCTGGAACATCTGACTACATGAAAGAGAACATGCTTTGTTTATTGTGTTTAGTGGGGCAAAACCAAAGAAACACCTATGATAAATATAGGCATACCCTTTTGCAGTTATTCCTCTGCTTTATTATGAACTGGTTAAAGGATTTTGCTTGATGGAGTACTCCTGATATGTATAAATAATTTTATTTCCTTTTTTCTAAATCTTCAAGTACATCTTTTGCAGTAGGGGAGACAGTTGGGAACTAACCATGTTCATGTGGTACAGAGCCCACTCCAGTTGCTTACATAATACGAAATACTCCAATCTCTAAAGATTTGACTCTTCTTCAGAATGTCACTGCCAAGAACTATACCAGAATATCAACACCTATACTAAGCACTGAAGTGGCAAAAGCACACATGAGCACTGCTGCATCTATGGCAATGATTATGCGGATTCAGATACTTCATCAAGAGCAGGGAGTTTGGGGCTTCTTAAATCTCTGTGATCTCTGTCACCGTTTAGCAAGGCTTTATGGCATAGACACCACTACAGTCTATACACAAACTGCCTACTGCTGTCTTTATTTCACCTGTGTGCTTAAGGTGTTCTGACTTTCAGTTTCAGGGACTTTTTGTTATTTAAAAGGTCCCATTGAGACTACTTTCCTGAGTATATGCTAATGGGAATTGCTTTGTCTGACCCACAGTTTTTCAGAGAACAGCAAGCCAAAGAGGTTGCTTGTAGAATTCCAAATACATGTCCTAGTATGCTCGGAATTAAAGTCTTAATGCTTTTGTGCCTATATTTAAAAAAAAAGAAAACAAAAACCAAAACAAACAAACAAAAAACAACCACCAAAAAACAAAAAACCAAACCACTACCACCCCCCCAACAAACAGCCAAATGCTCAATTACATAATTAAATAGTGGCACATTTTTCCAAGAATATCTGCTCAAATCCTAAGCTTTAAGCTAAGTTTTGTATTAATTTAAATATTTATTTAATTGCTCTTTGGAAGGAATGCAAAGAATCATTTACATTTCTGTGTGTAATCTGTCATTGTCTAGAAACAGCAGACTAATTCACCTAACAACTCGAGGTCCTCTAAAGCAACAGCCATCCTCAAAAAAGGCTAACTTTAACAAGGGGTAGGTCCAGTTTGATTTCTCTGAGTTTTACAAGACCTCACACTGAACCAGAGGAGGCATAAATAGTTAAATATCTGAGATCTTGTATGTGAGCAGGTTGCATGGATTATCATTAAAGCTTAGAACCTCTTAAGTAGTAACCAGGTTATATCAGGAAATAGAAAGGTCTTTTTTAGTAGCAGGTGGCCCATTTCATCCTGAATCAGAAGCAGAGGCACAAATTGCAATGCTAGCAGTATTGCAAAGTCAGTGGGATGAATTTTAGAATGGGACATGCATGAACACCTTGAATTTTTGTGACCGATCAGGATCCCAGTTGAGCTACAGAGCAGAGGGAGGACTGGCAGGAAGTTTGCTTAAGCACTCCTGGCTGCTGCTGTGCTGGAGAAAAGCCACTGGCTGCAGGCTGAGTGGAGCAGCCACGATGAGCCTGAGACCATCATGACACAGATTGCAGCAGGATGTTCTGGTGAGAACAGGAACACTTGCAAACCTGGCTGAAATCAAGCCCAACTATTCAGGCTTCATCGTAATATGGATATGCGTGAGAAGAAGGGTGTGGAAGCTTTGTGAAAGGCCACCAGCACAGCAGAAAAAACTGTTACAAACTTTGGTACTGAGTAACTCTAGTATTGTCTTTTCTTCAGAATTTCACAGTTTCTGTTTTTAGAGCTTGCAATACTTTTCACTTAGTTTTAACTTTCTCCTTTGTTTTTTTACCTTTCACATCCCAGAAGTACATTTGTACTCTGTGGAATTTACCCTTTCAGAGAGTTCAAATTCAATTTGTTTGGAACCACAGCATAAAGGATCTTACTGTTCAGTTATTATGAACTGAACTGAAGCACTTGAATAAAATCAATGTCTTCATGCAGTTTTTTCTCGGTTCAGCAGGGCAGTCTGCTTATATACAGAAATTGGGCTTGTGACAGGTAATTAAATGGCTTGTAAGGCCTTTAGGATGCTTGATTACATGAAGAGCCCCACACTAATATATAGTAAATGAGGTGGCTAAGAACACTGCATTTCTGTTGATTGGAGAGATACTAAAACTCATACACTTTATTGGAGGGAGAGAAGAAAATAAAACCAAGACAAAAGACTATGAGCAGTGGTGACATGAAAAGAGAGCATAAAAGGAATAGGAGAATGTACTTAGAAACTGGGTTGCCTTGGTTATTTTAAGTCAATCATGCTTACACAGACTGTCAAGTCTTGACTGCTTCAGTATATCATTAAATAATGAACTCGCTCTTTGTGATCACAAAATTCATGACAGTCAAAATTATTCAGCAAGGGATAGAAGCTCTTCACGGAATATCCAGATAATTAGAAAGTGAACTGATACTCCAGGAGATACTAAGCACATACATGAACACATGACATATTTTAAAGAGTTATTATTATTAAATTATCTGAGGCCCAACTGCAGTCCGTGTTATTATTACACTGATTTGTAGACATGCAGCTTCATGTGTGTAGCTCCTTATCCATATTATGTGACTAAACTGGGTTGTGGTAAGAAATCTAAAATGCATCAACAGTCTTAGGGGTATTTCCCAAAACAGAGATTATTTAATGAAGCAAGTTTTACAGTTTTTCTGAACAGTAGGATGAAAAAAGGTCTCTATTCTTTTACAAGATGTTTATGCAGACAGTGGCCTGATCACTAGGAGAGGGAGAGAAGCAGAGGAGGAGCCAGAATGCAAACAGAAAAGTATGCTTTGTGGTACCAATAGCATAAGGCCAGACAAAGGAAAACACTTGGGTTAAATGGAAGAAGTTCAACATGAACCTGCTTTTACCTCTTCTATGCAATTTTTTTTGGCTTTTAAAAAGTAGCCCTTTAAACACACAGAGGTTATGCCAAAGAAAGAAGTCCACACACAAGATAATTGAGGTAGCACACTCTTATGCACAGCCATAAGGGACTCATTCCTAGCATATCAGTGGGTTTAACTACTACAGAAATATTTTATGATGAGTATACTAGAGTTAGTTGAGATTTCAGATCAACTTTATAGTCAAAATGGCACACCCAACCACTAAAAGCAGAAGTCATATGGATATTTCTGTCTTTTTGATATTTCAGGTATAACTGTCCATCTTAACAACAACAGCAAAAAATTCTAATACTGTTTGATATACAAAACTATATATTGTAACTAGGTTTAAAAATAAAATAATTCTTTATAATTAAGTATGAATAGCTCCCAAATGAGCTTGTAGTAGATCTAGGGGCAAAGCAATAAAAAAGGCTCTGATTTGAAACTCAAATCATTCTTCTCACACAGGGCCTTACTGAGAGGTCTTCTGGTTTAATCCAAATTGACATCAGTTTGAGAAGACTCTGTTTACATTCCTCTCCTACAGCTAATGGAAAACAAAACACAAGCCATACAAGGTAATGTTCCCATTGGTCTACCAACACATACTTTCTTCTCTTCTCTTTTATGCTATCATAAAAGATTCTGGGTGTAGAATGTAAAGGGAACCCCTGTTCCCTTTACATTCTACACCCAGAATCTTTTATAATAGCAATCCAAAGAGTTTCAGGTGCTCCTCCTTACCACTCAGCCAGTAGTGAGCTGCTTCCAAGCTCTGTCTGGGAATGAGCAGCTCCCAAGACCCCTAGCCAGTGGGGTTTTATTGTCTGAACAAGAATGGGGTACAGGAGGAATTTGGGTCTCATGCCAAAGTTGGCAAAGAGACTGCCTGCCCAACACAGCTTGGATTTGTAGGTATTTAAATGATGATATAGGAAAAAGAGCCAACTCAGACCCAGGCTGTCTGTATTTTTGTCAGAAATGAAGTGCTGTAAGATGCTTTTGTAATTTGAGGGGATGTTCAGGGATGCATTTCTCTTCCCTTGATGTATGTTGACATATATTGTACAGAGAAACTCTCAGAGGACACAGTGCTTTGGATCTATAAAATGTTCATGACTGGCTCTCTTATACTACCAGCTAGCAATCTGGATGGTTGTGTATTTTATTTTGTATCTTGGTAGCAATTTATTAAAAGATTAAGAGAGAAAGCACATGTGCAAGGTGCTGTTCTTCCAAGGACAGTGTGATTTTCCAAGCAGTGCACAATTAAAATGCCACATTACTGCCTATATTCTGGTTTAGGCATCTGCCCTTTTTTGCATAGAGAAGAAGTCCAAATCTGACATATAGGATCTCAGATGATAAGCATGAGTGAGACCTGGTATCAATTTTCAGATGCTAGATGAATTTGGAAGAACTGGTACTGAGTAGGGGCAGGGAGGAAAGCAAATAATTTCACAGGTAATTTCCTTTCAAATTAATAGAGTGCTAGGAAGTAAAACAAGCTGTAGCACTTTGTACTCTATCTCTTGCTGATGTTTGTGAGAATCGTTTCATATTTTACAAGGTAGCATCATTCCTTTGTTCAAAACCCCCATTTTACATCCATTTACTGATATATTTTTCCCCCTTATGCTACTGTACTGCTTTTCCCTGTGCATTCATTACAATTACTTGTTTCTTCTTGAGGATGGAGCAGCATTATCCTCCGTTGTAAGTCACATACAATAGTAACAGGAATAGCACACGTGTGTTTGGACTTTCAGTTTGCTGTTTGGGATCCGTATATCAGGAAATTCTAGTCTACAGCCAAGTTTTTTTCCTTTGATAATAGATAAATGGTGCTTTGAGATAGCTGGGGAGGAAAGCAGTCATCTCCTGAGGTCTATAAAAAGAAATCTGCTTTTTGGGTTTCAGCATGCTTTGTTCTACCTGGTTTTGGCTTTACTTATTTTGTGGAAGAAATGACAGATGGTAGTATTACCACATGCCTTTAGCAGTCCCCAAAAGAGATACCACTAACAGTAAACAGGGCAGAGCTGTGGATCATCTGTCTTGATTTTGTGCCCAAGACAGTTACCGATGTTAGAGTTTAAATGATTTGTCAGTAGATGTGTGTTAACATCTTTCCTGACTCTTAGGTGACCTTATTTTCAATGAAGGACAGTGTACTTCTCCACCAAGAGAGCAACTGGATAAAGATTACATGGGAGTTGAAGCACTGTTATTTTTAACTCCTTATAGGTGGTCACCATCAGCTCTGGGAAAAGATATGTGATTAATCCTGATAATCACTTCAAAATCAAATCTTTAATTAAAATCCTAACAGGTGAGATAGAGAGTCTGTCTTGATGTAAAAATATGCTTTATGAGATTGGAAGCACACCATAGACATATTTCCATCCTCTTTAGGTTTTTTTAATGTGCAGAGATTTAATTTGACACTGTAAGTAGACCAATCTTATTATTTATTTATAATATAAGCTCTGCTGCTATATCTTGGCAGATAATATCTTCACAGAGTCTATCTGTGCTGTTTGTGTTTTGATTCCTTTTTGGCTTTGTGGTATCTGACCATAGAGAGTGCAGTGTGGAATAAGTAATCAGATGAACGGCTGAATATAGGCCAAGAAAATGGTGAAGTGTGTCATAATATGAACCAAATATGTACATGCCAATATATAGGCAAAGATGCCAGTGTTTAGATTGAGAATGGATGAAAAGAGTTTTCCATGCTATTGTTCAGTGGATGTTTAGAACAGTAACATTAATTCCTGTGTTGTTTCTAAGGTAGATACCACTGTGTCATTTAATGGTAAAATGAGGTGTAAATGTAAGACTAGTATATGTTTGCTCTTTTAGTGTTGTGTACAGTAATCACAAAAGTGTTCTTGCGCTTTATCCATACATGACAGGCATAACTGTGTGTATTCTTATGTGCAGGATGTGCATGCACATATATATATATATATATATGAATAGACGAAAATACCGTGTACTCATGGATATATAAATGTACAGATAAAAAGGTAGACAGTGTAAAACATGATGATTATTAATAGTCTAATAGTTTAATAGTCTATATAAAAATAATAGAAACCTGACATCCCTAATGTTAGGGTAAAAGTGGTTTCTACTTCTGTTTAAGGACTCTAATATATTACTCTGTGATTGCTGGTGATGCCTGCTTTTGGAAGAACGACATTGTAGCTGTCCAGCTTATGGGAATAGAATAAAACTGAGAGGAATATAGTGAGTAAAAGACTATGTTGTAGCAGGAAAGTGTTGCATAAAAAGATCCTTCAGGAATTTGAGCTGGGTTATTCCCCTGAGCTTCTGACACTGTAATGTGTATTCTTAGTGTCTTACAGAAGGCCGTTTATTGGGTACAACATTAAAAGTCTGCTCATTTGTGAGACTCCACAGACCTCCTGGTGTGTGCACTCAAATTATTGAGTTTGCAATCAAAGAGTTGAATTCTTTCACAGGCAAAATCAGGCTGAAGAGGCCAAAAAGTAACAATATAGAAGTTTTTGCATAATTTTTGTGACATTTGATGACATGATCAAGGAAAATTTTAAGGCAGATGAAAAAAAACCCCAACCTACCAGACTGTATCTTCACAAAATGACAAATAGGTATTATAGTAAAAATACATTTTAAAATACTGATGAAATTAGTTGATTGTATGCTGTGTTATGTATTAGTATGCTGTGTTACACCATCCGGAATTTAGAATGGTTGAAAACAGAACTTTTAAAATAGACACCATTTTAGGCTTTTATGTAGTAGGGCAAAATGTGAAAAGAATGTATTTGTAGTATTTTTTAGGATTAAAAGTGCTTTGTTTTAATAAATGGTTTAATATTCTCATAAAAGTTTGAATATTTCAGAAACTCCCCTGATATATTCATCTCCTTCCTGCTGAGATAATTGTAACCTTACAAAAAATTTAAGGTGTGGGTTTTTTTAAGTGAATTGATTTTTCAAACAGTATAGTGTTGATTTTGCAGTTGTAAAGAAAGTACACTGCCAGTGGGTCAAGGGAGGTGATCCCACCCCTCTGCTCAGCCCTGGAGAGGTCGCACCTGGAGTGCTGTGTCCAGTTCTGGGCTCCTTAGGACAAGGAGACAAAAGACCTGGAGCTTTTGGTGCAGGTCCAGTGGAGGGACCCAAAGCTGACCAAGCAACTGGAGTATCTCTTTCATGAGGAAAGGCTGAGGGGAGCTGGGCCTGTTCAGCCTCGAGAAGAGGCAACTGAGAGGGGACCTCAACAATGTCTATCAGTATCTGGAGGGAGGTTGCCAAGAGGATGTAACAGGCCCTTCTCAGGGATGCCCGGCAATAGCACAAGAGGCAATGGGCAGCAACAGACGGGCAGGAAATTCCCCCTGAATGTGAGGAAGAACTTCTTTACTGTACAGGTGACCAAGCACTGGAACTGGTTGGTTGCCCAAAGAGGTTGTGGAGTGTCTTTCACTGGTGATATTCAGGAACTGTCTGGATGCAATGTGCCATGTGCTCTGGGATGATACTACTTGAGTGGGAAGGTTGGACCAGATGACCCCTCTGAGGGTCATCCAACCTGACCCATTCTGTGATAAGACAAGAGAGCCCCTCTGAATATTTTCACTGTTCATACGCATGCTGTCTAATGTCATCCTCTTTTGGGGGTTTGATTTTTTAATTTAATATAAATAGGAAACCCCCATAAATTCCAGACAAAACTTTCTCAAGGGAATGGTCGTCCCAAGGGTTTCATGCTGTAAAATCTTCTGCTTCACCTTTAGGTCAAACACAAACCTCATTACGTTTATAGGGTAAAGTCTGAAGGTCCCACCCTATTTGAAAGGCAGCATGACTCAGAGCACAAGAGCTTTGCACATGTTTCCACAGTTCTAGTAGCTAATTTCCTCTCCTGCTTAAATTTTTAGAAGAAAAATATTATATTTTATTAATAAAAATTAGTGGTACTAGTTTGTAAGAGAAAACATTTCTTTCCATGCTACTTTACTTGTTAATTATAACATTCAGGCATTCTGCAGTGGCTGTGGAGACACTAAAGCAGCAATGCGTGGTTGAGTTGCTGAGTGTTGCATAGTGGTACAGTTTATTGGAATCTGCTGTTAGGATTTAATATCTCTGCAATACTAGCACTTTTAGCAGGCAGTTCTTTAGGAACTAATATATTTACACATTTGTTCCACGTCTGCCTAACCATTCTAGTCTCCAAGCCATACAGGAATCATTATCTTGTGGCAGAACACCCCAGGGGGATGGCCCCAGAGAGCCTCTGATTCCCTGCTTGCCCCAGCTGGGGATGTGCCTTCCCCTGTTGCTCCTGCTTTTGCACATCCCAGTGCTGGGAAGGGGATGCAGCCTAGTGTGGGGGCTGGGCTGGAACTGGCCACAGGGATCATGTTAATCAAGAGCCATCATCATCACATAACACCCCTTGCCAAATGTCACTTAGCAGGATCAAACACTCACAACCTTAAGTGAGGAACATGTACATTAAACTTGTTCTATCAAATTATAGGGGATTTAAACATAGCTTTTCCTTTGCTTATATAACTCTTTTTCACTCTGAATGGTATATAGCCCTTTTTTTTCCCTGAGAGATTGGCCAATATTCAAAAATGTCAATGCCTACACTGCCTCACATGTAGGAGAGCAGATAATCACATTGTGAGGAAATAAGTCAATGTGTGAGTTGTTAAAAATGTAACCTAATTTCTATTTAATCTTAAAGCAAAAGCACTGCAGCAGTACTGCACAAGCAGGCCTCTGGATTATTTTTTTTTCTATTCAAATGTTAATTAGCGTTTGATTTTAAAAGCTTGGGAAACACTGGTTCATATCAGGTACTTCTGTAAGAAAAAAAGTGATGGCAAATCATATAAGAAAAATAAACAGAAGACCTTCTTGGATTTTTGTGTAATCTTCAGTCAAGTGGCTGAGTCCTTCTACAAAGCATAAAAGACCGAGACAAATTTCAGAATTAATCTTTTCAAAAATCAGACAGCATTAATTGGGTCTGTATTTTAGTCTCTGTAAATGCTGATTCAAATCTTTGTAGGCAGAGGATTTTACCAATTACTTCTGTAACTATTCCAGTCATCTCAGTATCTGGTTGGGAGCATACCTACATACACATTTTGTCATAAGTTGTTCACGTGCAGACTGTCAAAAGCTGCACTAGCAATGGTTGGAACCTGCTACTTAGAAGGAAGAACCAGAGCTGAGTAGTGATCTGCTCCCCTGCTGACAAAGAAGCAAGTTACCCTTTGTCAGCTGCTTCACTGCAACTGCTTATGTGCCAGAAAGACAATGCTTAAAAAATGAGAGATTTACCATAAAAGAAAAAGCCATAGGATGAACAGAACTGAAGCACGAAGCAAGGACTTCACTGAGAGGGGTCTAACTCTGTTTCTATCCGTAATGATTTTTTCAGAATGGCAGAGACTCATGGCTTGATGGAGAGATTGGAGAAAGCAGTGACTCGGCTTGAATCATTATTTTCAGATTCGCCCAGATCTGGTGGGATGGAGTGTGATGGCATCAATGGAGTCAATGGAAGTAAGTATGTTATTTTGAAGTACCATCTATCTGTTACTAAAAAATTGCAAGTAATGTATATGTTTGTCCTCTAAGAGGGAATGTGATCTCGCTTCCTACAAATTCTGTATCAAAATTTAGTAATATTAAAAAATATTTAGAAATGTCATGTGACAAGTTTAGTAGCATGCACAATCCTAAACTAGTATGGCCTAGAAAATTCTTGATGTTACTGTTTCTTAAATATACTGTCCATGTCTCAAGCTTTATTACTCTTTCCATTTTAGCAATTATATTTACAACTTATATTGTTGTAAATAACTCTCCAGGTAAAGATGTCCCAACTAGCAGAAGAAATGAGACATCCTCTAAATGTACAGCATTCCTATAGAAGTCACCAATATAAACACTGTTGATTTTCCAGCTCTCTCTGAACTTCACGGTGCAGACTCACTTAATTTGTTTAACATCCTTAATCAAATATGAATTGGTTAGGAAGCATTTGCTCACTAAGGACTGTTATACATCCATGGCCTTACATTGTTATCTCTTGAGCTCTCTTTTCTCAAGTGGCTCTCCAAAGCACTACAGTGAAGAATATACCAAAAAAAGACTGTTCTTTGTCTATTCACATCATATCATCGAATCCTATTTTTCATACCTTAAGTTTTGTTGTACTGAAAGTTACAGGCTGAATAACTTTACATATATGGTACTCCTAAATCTGATGGAATGGAAGTGCTCTTTCCTTTCTCTAAAACTTGTTTTTTCCATCCTGAATCCCAACATACATCTTTTTATTATCTTCATGTTCTTTGCTTTCTGTATTCCTTGCCCTTTCTTGCATTCTCCAGAGAAGAACACATCCCAACATGGACTCAGCTGCTGTACAGAAGCTGCAGGACACCTGGAAAGTTGCAGGCAGCTTCCTTTAGTGACATAGCAGCAAGTGAAGTCTGTGAGGTGCTGTACTATCCCCTTTGCCAGCCAACACATGTGAGGGATGTTCCCTGCACTCTTGTGCACCATGAACCTGCACACTGGCAGCTGCTGTGGAGCAGCTGACTGAGAGCAGTGTGTCTGTGGTGGGAGGGGAGCATCTTCCAGCAGGCTTCCCTGGCAGATGAGTTAGCCAGTCACAGAAAGCTTCAGTAAAATAGTGCTTGCAGTCCAGAGAAAACCTAGGCAGCTAGTAAACTGTAGCAAAGTCAGGGAGAAATACAATCCGTGTACAAACTGACAAATAAATCAATCACCACTAGGAATTGTGCAATTCTCAAAGAATTCAGTCGTGTGATGAATCCACTTAGGTGAATCTGTATTTATCCAGAGCACAGTATTACAAAACCAGGGCTGCTTTCAGAACAGGAGATAACTCACCATGCCAGGTACTTCCATGAAAACTGCTTATATTCTTGACCTAAGACTTCAGTCAGGTGAAAAGATTCACCCCCGCAGGGAAGCAGAGCCTGAACACCCCAACAGATCCCTAGAAGAAACCAACTGAGAAGCCTTGTTGAAGTGTGATTATAAAACACACCCACTGGGAGACTGCAGTAAGAAGCTGAGATGAGCAGCACCATCGGGTGCTTGCCAGGCTGCACGATGTCTGCAGGCAGAGCTGTCTCACAAAGGGACTCAGGAATCAGCTTCTACTGGTGCAGTTGGGAAAGTCTTCAGTTTGTGTGACTGGAACGCCTACAGTGCCCCAAACACCACTCTGAGTGCCTGTGTCACTGTGCCTCTGCAGAGGTTCAGGAGCCTACTACAGCCACTACAAACAAAACAATCTTACAAGTCTCTTCTTTTTCTCCTTCAAAACTTGACACTCAAGCCAGAGTATGACCTTTTCTTTTAAATCTCCAGTTGAAAGGAGCTATATTTCTTTCTTCAGCCATGACCTCCATCGTCTAAAAGACTGTTCCATAATTAGAATTATAAAAAACCCAACAACCTTGGCTTTTCAATCAATACATTTTCAGAAATAGGATGGGACATCTGTACCTTTACTGTTTTCCTAAGTGGCATTACAAGAGCAGGATTGCAAATACATCATTCCATTGCTCTGCACAGCCCACAGCAAATTCTAGCAAATGCTCCTGGGAGTGAGCTGCATTGAATAGTAAAAAATAGCATAGTTGCTTTCTAGTTCTGCATAGGACAATTTGGTGAACTGTTATGTAAAACTCTGCTCTAAAGGAAAATGTTACAATGATTCTTTTGGAAGCATACACAGATTTTGACAAAGAACATAAATGGGCTTGGAAAGCATCTCCACTGCTAAAACCTTTGTTCATTAGGTCATTTGAGCGGTTTACGCACAAACACTTAATATGGAAGAAAGCCCAGAAATTCCTCAGAATTATAGGTGAATGGCATCAAGAGAACAAAAGGAGCCTTGAAATCCCACCTAGCTGACTAACTACATTTTCTTTTCCACACAGACCACTGCAAACTCCAGTTGCCAGAGCCTGTCTTTTTCCTGTCATGGAGCCAGATGACTCGTGTGGAATAAAGAGGGCTTTCATGATTATGAATTTGGACAGAATTGTTATATAGTGCCAAATGTTAAAGCGAGTTCTCTGGGGAAAGCCTGCTACCTCTTCAGAGCAATCCTCGGGCTTCATTAATGAAGGAGAGAGGCAGGAAAGAATTTTATCCTTGTTCTCTCAGATCCTACATATGTCATATATTCACGTGTGTGTCATTCATGCTGGATCTGGCAAAGGTTCTGAGACATAGACAAGCCATGGGAGTAAAGGGAGGGTTGGAAAGCATTCAAGGAAGGATTATTTTTGCTATCTTAACAGGTACCACAGAGAACCATGTAGAAGCCAGGTGCTTAAGAAACTGAGGCCCATCTGCATTTCCTGATTGTCCAGTTTATCAGGAAACTGCTCTGTGTACCATATAGAAAATAGCAGCTTCATTCCTCCTTTGTAATGTATAGCATACATAGAGTGAATGGAATTACTATCATATATCATCTGGAAGACTTGTTTGAGCTTTCTTTATCCGGTGACAGTTTTGCAAGGTGAGACAACAAAATGAGGAGGTTACAAAGCCATATCTCACTGCATAAACCCACTGTCAACCCATTCCAAAGACTCTCTTACTGGAAATGGAATGGGTTGCTATTAAAAGCCACCAAACACCATAGAGATCTTCAAAAATGGGTAAGTAGTATAAAAACAGTTGTTAAGTACAGTGCAGGTTCTTTTTAGGGGATAATATTTGGTTAAAGTACAATAGGGGAATTTTGTTAAGAGAGTTAGACTTCTCAGGTCACTCCTTTGAAGGGATGAGAGATGTTTGTTTTAGCTCATGTTGTTTTAAGACAAAAGAGGCTTCCCATTACATTATACACAGGAAATTATCTTCAAGTTCCTATTCGAATTCTACCAAGAGCAGGATTATCTTCTTTCTATCTAGGACAAAAATAATTTTGCATCCTTTTTTCACTGATTTCCTAAATCAGAAATGAAGTTACAGCAATCTCCTCAGTTTCTATGATACATTTCCCCCATCTGCTACACAAGTTGTAGAATTATATACTTTATGAACCCATTGTAATGGTATGTTCCTCTTCTACAGGCATAGCACCATATGTTGAAGCCTTTGATAGGCTGCTGAATGGAAGTGTTGCTGAGTTTCTCAGGTACAGCAAGATTCTTGAAGGTGACGTGAAGACACATGTAAGTATTTATTCAGATTTTCCCATGATCCTACAAGTGTACAAGTCTTGAAATCTGTGTGATCAGCCTTGATTTCTGAGAAGTATCTTAATAGCAGAATAAACTCTAATTTATTAATTCTTTTAGTAGTGATAGCCTGGCGTAACACACTGAGTACAATTGGTTCAGGAAGGGCACAAGGTTGTATGGATTCATAAGAAGAAATTGCTTGCCTTTTACAGCACCAAAGTTGAACACCATAGAATGCAAAATATATAAATGTTCTCAGTCACATGCAATTTGAATTGTTTTGTTGCCTGCTGAGCTCTTTGCAGGGCAGGAACACAAGTAAGAACATATGCCAAGAAATTAGTAGCAAACAACAGGTGGGCCAAAGCAATGATAACTTCCTATAGTTGCTTTCTACATGTGTATCATTTTTCCAGTTAATATAGAGATTTTGTTCTGGTTGTTTGTTTTTATTACTCATCTCTTTCATTTGTAACAATGTAGCAAACTAAAAAAAATTCAGCCATTTAAATGACCTTTTGTTAAAAACATAAGTTATAGCAAGGAAGTACTATGGTATCATTTTCATGATGACAGTTCTTTCTAACCTTATGATCTTAACCTGAACTTCTTTGTATCATTTTATTTTTAAGCCAATCTTCTATAAAATGGGGGGTGGTAGGATTAACAAGGGATGGACTCCTCTTACCAACAGCTTACCAGTATAGAAAAAAAAAAAAAAATCCCACACACAAAAGAGCTGGGGTCAGTGCAAGCTGGATATGAAGGAGTGTGAAGCTTTTGACTTTTTTAGATCCATGTAGATCCATGCCATCAGGCCTTCCTCTGTGTGTATGGTTTCCCTTTGATTGCTGCTGCTGCTCCACATAACAAGCATTGTAGCCAGAAAAACATGCAGTCCTACAAGCTAGTGAGATTCATGTTACAAGGCCAACATAAATATTCTTCAGGATAACAAAAGCAACCAGTCTACTTACAGAGAAAGATGAGTGGATTATTCTGTGATCTATGTTTTATTCTGTGGTGTTACACGTTCTGGTTTGTCGGACAGAGTTTGTGATCTAGTTTGTCCTAGAAAACAAGAGGGAGTAAGGAGACCAGGCAATTCTAGACAATCTTTGTTTTCCTAAGGAAATTCTGCACTCCCTTTTTATTTGAAAAAATCTAGACAATTATACCATAAGATACAGTATATGTAGTTTGTTCTTCAGAGAAACTAGGGGAAGAAAAAAATGGGGGTTGGAGGTTTGGAGGAAGAACTATGAACCTAACTGAACAGAGAATTGCTCCCTGGAAAGGATTGATTATAGCTTGGTTTTTACATTCATTAGACATCATTATTTTGCAGTTGATTTCTCAACAGTTTAGATCTGAGTGATATAAAAATAGACTTACTAGCAATACTAAGCAGGGAAAGGACTTGCATTTAACATTCTAAATTGCTAAACCCTTTTTAATATACACTATCTGTAAATGTTTAAATCATTAAATCAGTAAGTGTATTAATTTATGCATTTGTCACTATTTCATACCCATAACTGTGTCCATATAAAAGATAATTAATAATTTGCCAGCCAAGTCTGTGGACAGTCCCTAGCATATTGTTGATCATAGTGTAACACAAGCTGTGATATGGAGTATTTGTTAGTGCTATGAGCTTAGACATTGCATTAGCTTTCTTTACATAAAGAAACTGGTGATTTTGATTGCAGCCTACTAAATATTCTGAAATCTTAGATTCTGGATTTACAGCGTGGGGTGGGCTGTGGTTGCCTTATGCTCATGCTGATCACTGAAGCAACATCTGTGCTTTACCTTAACAAGTGGAACAAGGAGTATTTTTCTTTTGGGTGTCTCATAGACCATGTGTCCTCAGCATTATACTTGCAGCTGCTGTCTCTCTCACATAATGAGCTGAAGGGAAGGTTGTATTTTATTTCAAAAAACACCTGTTGCCTTGAAAAACCTCACATACCTGACGGACCAGAATGGTAATGTGAGAGAAAGAGAGACTTCATATTATGCTAAAGAAATGAGGGATTTAACATGATGTGTTTTGTGCTGATTGCTGGAACGATTGTGCAGTTTGTGTGCCTGGCGAAAGGAAGAATTCAGACACAATTGATATCTGTTGGGGAGCTTCATTCCTATTTTTTTCAGCATGCTGTACTCTAAAAAGCCTGTTGAAAGAGAGCAAAGCAAACAAACCATAAAAAAGAACTAATAGCTAGCTTCTGGCTCTGTTAAACACAGCAGTACAGTGGGTTTTACAAAGATTAGTTTATCAGAGTTCTGCTTATGCTCAATCTTGAGGGCTACATATTTCTCATTCAAATTACAGTGCATATAGTGGTGAATCTCTGCGGTCAACTGCACTGATGAACCACTTTTTAAAAGACATGGAGAATGATTAGGCTTTTACATACTCTATTTTACATATATTTTACATACTCTACATACCTAAACAGCTAAGATAATATCTTTTCCCTGTTTTGTCACTGTGGAATAAAGATCTGGTGATTCTATGGATATTTCTATGAAATGCAAAGTCTCCCACAGGCACGAATTTTATGAAACCACTTTCTGCTGTCCAAGTCATAACTGTAGAGCATGTGAAGTCAGTGAAAGAGTGAATGTAGCCAGGACTGCTACCAACCAGCTGTCTTTGGCCTGACATACCAGTGTCTTGGAGGCTGTCACCAACCATTATGGGTTTTAACAGCCCTGAAGCTGACTCACCCTATGTGCCAACAGCAAAAAACTGTCCTTCTGTCCTTCTGTCAGAATGAGGGAAATTCAAAATCAGTATAAAACAGACTGTGACTCTACAGCATAGCCCATGAATCCAGCACTGCAGAATATGTGTTAAGGATGACAAAGAGCTGCTTGTGGAAGATACAGTCTACCTTTAGATTGTGTCCCAGTGCAGAAGCTGCGTTCAAGCAGGTTTGAAGGGCTCTTCACCTTGGCAAAGCAAAGCAAGACTTTAGAAGGCCAAGAAGCAGGTTTTTGTAATGTGTTTATTGTGAGCTTCTTCACAGTATTTTTGTTTATGTGCTATCTCAAGTGGTAGAATTCTTTGGCTTGAGTTTGAGTAATGTACCAGATGAGACATCATGATAGGAAGAGAATGTACTGGTTCTACAAGAGAAGGATAGATAACCTCACATTTCCATAGTTTAGTATTTTATGTGGTACAGAGCAGAGCATAATTACAGCCTGCTGTCAAACACATAAGCTAATACTTGCCTTTTTTAAAAATGTTTATTTGTAAAAATCTTCTAACCTTCCAACCCCACCAGTTGAAAGAACAGATTGTCTGTGTGATTCATTTATGTTCCCTCTTCTCTCATCCAAGTTATTTATCTTGGAATGGAAAACTATGAAAATATGGATGTCTTTTCCCTCCTCTCTTCCATCAGCTTCCAGTTGCTGAAATGCAGAGCTCAAGACAGGAGGTCAAACAGCTTGGAGCATTCAGAAATTAAGTGGTGGTTGATTCAGTTGCTCCTTATTGGAAGAGAGTTTAGATGGAATCCATTACATGTATGACTGCATGAACAAGGTAGCACAGAGAACTAATTCACAGCACATTATCCAATCTGCGGGAGTTCTCTGTGTCCACGCACTGGTTTCTTATCATGGTGAGCAGCGGAAGTAATATGCACCCTACAAATGAATGCATGTACCCAGAGAATTTAGTTTCCTTATCTATTACATGAAAGCAGTGATATTCTTCTCTTCTGCCCTGTGAAGTCCACATAAATATAAACAGAGAGCTGAAAGCAGGAGATATGCTTTATGAAATATCTATGTACTTTGCAAAATGCCACTCTGGTTTGGGCTACCAGTGAAGTTCAAAAATCCAACTTTCTTTTTTTTTTTTTTTNTGTTTTTGAAAGAGTAGGTATGACACATGAAATAGCTGCATGTTGACTTTTCATGAGACATGCTGAAGAATGAGTCAATGACATTCATAGCCCTGAATATTGAACAGGATAAGCTGCTGTCTGTGCTACACCAAAAAATCCCACTTTTGCCCTTTATCTTAGCTAATCTAAATGCAGTCTTTCAAACCCATTATTTGACCGATTGCTCATTAACACGGCAATTTGCTTACAGGGCAACAGAATGCACAAGTGGACTCCTGCGTTCATCTTCTGTGCTCAGAGGCTGTGCCGTGTTAGGCATTGTGTTGAAAGTTGAGTTAGAGCTCAGAGAGGAGGATGATGTTGACATGTCCAAAGAAAAGCTTGCTGTCAGGCTGCCTTTGCATTTCTGTGAGAGGTATCTTCTGCTACATGGAATAAACACCAAACCAGGCTGCTACTGCAGGACTGGGGAAAATGGAATACATAAAAAAAAGGATAAAAAGACAGATATTTTTGAGAGCATACTCAATTGTACTCAATTGAGAGAAAGAGTCTTAAAGTGTAGCAAATGGTAGTGCTGTCCACCAAAAGGGAAAATAAAATCATCAACCTTGGAAATCTGTCAGTGTTGAAGTTGATTTTGTAATGCTAATTCTGCTGTGTTTCTCACCCTATATATGTACTATTAGATACTCCATAACATGAACAATAAAGAATGTTCACTTTAATAGAAGAAAGATGGAAATGCAATATATACAATCGAGACAAGAGGCTAATTTAGAGGTTAGTTTAGAAAAAAACTGACATTTCTAGGAGTTTTACAACTTTTGATTGCTATGTTCCAAAGGACACCTTCCCATATGGCTTAGGGATTGAATCTGGCTTTCAAAAAAAGCAGGATTTATTTATTGAGTTAGGTGCAGTGGTGTGAAGATATGCTTGCTGGGCAGCAAGAAGGTGTAAGACACCTGGTTGGGAATAAAGGTGGCTTCTGAGCACGAAGGACCTGTCCATTCCAAGTCTGGAACACCATCCCCTGAAAGAGTGGGAGTTTTTCCAACAATTTTGATGGTACCTGGCTGTTAGTTTCTTGGCACTGACATTGCAGTAACTACCACTTGTTTTTCCTATTATTTGAAAAGGCAAGAAAGAGATAAAAGTCAAACAAATATTGAAAAATAAATGCCATGATGGCCAAAACTGGGAATTTAGTTGTGTATTGCTGGCACAAGAAACATGCACCTGTAAATTTAGGGGGAATAGTGGTGGGAATATATAATGAGAACATTCCATATGGCACTTTGTTAGAAACATAAGAAATCAAAACCACAAACACTTAAGGCTGTCAGGAGTTACTCATAACCTGTTTTGATGGGGGTTCTTTGAATATGGAGTAGTTCCTGACTTAATCCATAAGCATTTGATTTCAAAGTAGTGGTCAGGGACCATTACAGACCATTTTAGATCAAGGTCTAAAACTACCGCCCCCTAAAAAAGGATTTCACATGTATGTGGTTACTCAGCACAGTGGGATTTTCTGATCTCCCAAGGATGCTAGAAAAAGGTATCTGAATGATTTGAGTGGGAACCCTTACATGCAGTGTGAAAATAAAGAAAAATCCATGATGTTTGCCCAATAAAATGTTAGATAAGTTGCTGTTATGAAATAATCTGATTGTTCCTTAATTGAAGGGTTCTTTAATTGACCAGATGAATTCAGAATAATATTCACTGTTCAGACTAGATATAAGGTCCATGTTTTACCAGTCAATTTACTTAATGAATGGAGCAATTAATCAAGGCATACATTACATTTTTGGCCATTTGAAGTCAAAGTCAGAACTGATCATATGCTTTAGCTCATGCTAATTTTGCTATCCTCTATAAATTCTTTTTAATTGAAGCTCTTTAAGAGAATATTTGAGTCAACTGGCAGGAAACCAGTTTTTCTTGGTGGTTTTCCAGGAGAAGCAAGACTTAGAGGCATAAGAGTTCCACAAGTTGAAAACCACTGCGTCAGCTTAACCAGAAATCCTAAGGTGATAAAATCACACAGCTAAAAGAGCGAGGTAAATCACAGATGGCTTTAGAGTGTGAACCACCTGCACTCACAGCCACAAATACAGTGTGAGTGTCTCTATGAGACTGCTACAAAGCCCATTGCCTAGGACACTTGCTGGTGTAAAGTCAGGAGAAAACTTATTAGGGAGGGTTGGATATATGGAGTTGGCACAGAGCCAGGGTCCATGAGGAAGCCTTGGTGAGGTAATCGGACTTTTACTTTTCTCCCTGTTCCAGAGCAGTCCAGGATCTAGAGAGCATAGGTGGCAGTCATCTCAGGCACTCAGTGTAGCAACAGTGAGGTGTATGGTTCTCACAGCAGTAATTTCTAGTACAGCACTGCTAAGTTACACTTCCTTGATCCATCAGAAAAAAAAAGACAGCATCCTTGCTTTTGTCATCAGCATGAACCTCTCGTGACTGACAGTTCTTTTTACTGGTGCTCATAGTTCATATTTCTCTGGTGAAAATTACAAGTTGGGGTAGTAACATCATTTAAACCCATTTATTTCAATCTGAGAAGTACACATCCACGAATGCTTTTTTTTTCCCTCATTTTTTTCTGTTTTGGGACACATGCTTGAATGATGTCATTTGTTGCTACAGGCTATGAGTAAGTTTTTTATTAATTTTCAGTCTCATTCTTTCTGAAGAGCACGTGTGCACTCTTTTCACTCATCTGCCTACCCATCCCTGACCTGCTTTTATTTTGCTAGTTGGTTGCAACTGTTTTGAGTGTATAGAAATGCTGGGCTTGGAAACTGAGAAAGCTGTTCATTGTTGTCAGCAAAAAAACAAACAATGAGCTCAGAATCTGGCTCTTCAGTCAGTTTCTAGTAAAAAGGAGTTCAGTGAATAATGAGAATTAAGCCACAAGGGAAACCAGTGTGCAGTTTGAATGTTGTTTTAAATAAGCTGGGAGTGCTGTCAGGAGTGATGAGCGTGTAATGTGGCCACAAACGTGCATTGCCCTTTTTTTTATCCAGTATGAATTGCATGATCAATATGGTCACATTTCTGAACATTGAAGAGTCCATTAAGATAGATTGAACTATGTCACTGTCACTGCTGACTTGTTTTAGTCTACTGACACCCAAATTGAACTATATATTTCCACAATTAATCTGAACTGCAAAGCAGTTTAAGTATTGGTGGATAATTTCCATAAGTTTAATTATGTGTTTTATTCCAGAGATACAGTAAAAATATTCATTTAGGATTTTTATGTAGAACTTTGAGGCTAAAATATTTCTTTCATTTTCCTTTAATACATGTTCTGTTTAAAAAAACACCTTAGTTCAGATCTGATTTTCAATCACATCCTTTCCTTTCAGAGAGGCTGAGGTTCCCTGTACAAGTATATGTAGGTTTTTGTTATTTAGCACCTCTGAAAAGGAAGATATGGTTCAGGTAGGAAGAAATACTAAATGTTATTATAGATGTCTGATCTTTACGTTTTGAACTGACTTCCATGTTAGCAAATTTTGGTTGGGGTCTGGGATTCTTTCAAGGTGATAAAAGTGTAAGTGAATTTATAAGAAGAAAAGTTCTGGCACTTTTAGCTTTTGAGTTGCTTTCAGGGAGCTCAATGTGACTACTTGCAGGGTGAGGTGTGTGGGCAGTGTCACCACTTGTCTTGAAGTGCATGAGAGGCAGAACAGAGAAAAAGTATTTTCCATATAAGAACCTATTTGCCCAAGCCTTCTCTCTAAAGATAGTAAATTTCTTAGAAATTACTGGGTCTCCAGTCTTTATCAGGCAACTTGTCAGACAGAGAAAGTCAAGAAATCAGTTCTTCAGAAGGGTGCTCAGTGAACACTGCTAGAATATTTATGAAGTAATACCTTAAGAAGTGTTGTAGCCTTTTTAATTTACAGAAAGAAGCATCTGAACTTCCTAGAACTTGCATTTGTTACATCAGGGACACATCTATGACATCCTAAGGCCTGTGAAATTGTGAAGTCTTTTCTGAATTTTCCCTAGTATAGATTTGGACCTTCATTGAGAAGGGCTTCCAACAGGATAGCTGGGGGTAGAGAGTGGGGCTGCTTAGCAGCAGCCTCAGGGTAAAAACAGCCCATCAGAGAAATAACCAGAGTGCCTGCAACCAGCACAGCAAAAGCATGTTTGTGCAGATCACAGTGAGACCTGCAGGCCCCGAGATCTCTGGTTCTCTGATGTGCTGGCTTACAAGATGTGTTCCATGGAGGAAATGTAGGTTTGTTTTTCCTCAGGGAAATGAGGTCTTTCCACAAATAGTTCTTCAGCGCTGGCAACCAGGTCCTCCAAAGAACTCTGAGCTCAGATGTTCATGGGAAAAAAAAAAAAGGCACCTGCATTTTAAAAACTGTTGATCTTGGTAATAACAAAGTTTAAACTTCATTACTTCAGTACACTGAAGTAGTTCCTGTTTATTTAAAGAAGTGATGCACTTTTTCAGAGATGCATAATGTAGCTCCAGGTAACAGGAGAAACTAGAGGCTTCAAAGGGCTGTGAAACATTAATGTACCCCACTTTCTGTTCTTCAGTGAAATCCTGAACTGAGCTAGTTTTCCTTTGCCATCACACTTGGAGAAACCTGCTTGTTTTTGTAGGCCAGTCAGGATGAAGAGCTGTAAGAGCTCTGTCAGGAAGACTGTGGCCAACTCCTCCCTGTGCAGGCTGGGGTGCTTTCTGTCTACTTTCCCCAGTACAGATTACCAAAAAAAAAAATTACCATTTTGTCATGTCATAATCCTTGACATGTCATACAAAGAATATTCATGTAACATTTTTACTTAAATGTATTCCCCCTGGAAAAGCCTTTTACCTCAGGAGTCCTGTGTTATTTAACAAATTTAAGGCAGGTGAAATCCCACTTATCACTGGTTGCTGTGACTCATACCCTAAGTCTCATAAAATACAGTATTGACAGTCTTTGGTTACTCCAGCCAACAGTGGTGGCGTGGTATAGATTTTAGTGGTGCTTCCTCTGCACTGGAGAGAAGCCATTTGTTCTTACAGTGGTTTTATGCTTGTTTTTAAAATGTTTGGCTCTTTTTATCTGTAGTTGGTTTCTATGGTGATCACTAATGACATATCACAGAGGCAGAAAATGACAGCTGACAATTTTGTAGCTATGTCTGGTCTATAGAGAAGCACCAGGGACCAGGTATCAGGGATCAGGTACTGCAATGTGACAATAGCACCTTCTACTGATGTGGAGGCCTTTAAATACAGATCCATGGCTGTGTGCTGTGCAGTGAGATGGCTTGGAAATCTCCATCAGGTGACTTTTGGCCCTTTGCAGAAGTCTATGATGGAAATGGCAAACTTGAATTCTTGAACATTTTCAAAACTGCTCAGAAAAGAAAGGTGTTGTAAAACCACCAACACTTTAGTCTGTAAATAGACCACATCTTAAGTGATGAGTGGACTTTTTATTTTGCACACAATTCTCAGTGTTTTTCTATGCTGATTCTTCTGGAATCCCTAACTATCAGTACATCTATTTTTGGAACTTCTGTGTAAAAGTTGAAATGAACAGAGGTCAAGAGAGTCATAGATTTTTGGCTGTTGTCAAAGAGATTAATGAAGAATTTATGAATTTGGAAGATAAAAAAGCAGCCTGAGTTTTAAGAGAGCATCAGCTAGTCAATAGCTTTGGTCTGGCCTTGTTCTTCCTCGCATGTGGGTGGCAAAGGTTGAGATGTTCTTGGAGAATATGATCTCCTATTGCTTCACTTGGCAGTAATAAGTAGCCACAATGGCCCTAAAACAAAGTATTTATACCCATTTGAAGCAGTGACAGATGAACAAAATAATTGACTGTTTCTGCTACTAATATTAATAATTAATTAATTAACAAAGCTAACATTTAAATTGTATTCATTATGTTTTAAACTTAACAGTCCCTTTAAATTAATCAGAAAAACGCATGTCATCCAAAACTGAGAGGGTTTAGAGGAAATTCTGGAACACTGTGACAAACTTCATTGGTGTAAATGGTGTAGAACATGTATATTCTTTATCCAAGGCAATAATACTGAAATTATTGTAAAAACAACTGTTGTGGCTTCAAATATCCCTTTGCTCCAGTTCATCTGTGCAGTTCATGTTTCTAATGGAGAAATAAAATGGCAGCACCAATGAACCCCAAACGATTCTTTCCATCTTACATCATTTATTAGCACTGAGAGATCTTAAAGAAGAATATGGTTTTAACTCCACCAGAGGTAAGAGCTCTGAGTGGTTTAAGTCACAGTGAAGCTTACTAAAAAGTAGTTAATGAACTGAGATATGAATGCTACTCTGAAACAAGTAATGCTGACCAGCAGTACCGTGCACAGTCACATGCCACAGTGTTAAATGCACTGGCAGATGTAAACATCCAGAGAGACCAGCACCAATACAGTTGATAGCACTGACTGGTACTGTACAGGCAGTAGCAATGCTGAGAAGTTTTAATAAAAATTCCCTAGTATAGTCATAGCCATGAAGGCTGAGAAACACCAAAAAACCTCAGTGTAGGGGACAGCTGATTGGTGGTAGTAAATGTATCTGTCTGAAAATAGAAAAGAAAATATCTAAGGTGGTGTCTGTCAAAACCAATGGCAGATCTCCCACTGACTTCAATTTTGACTTGAAATTCAACCCTGTTTTCTGCATGGACCAGTGACAGAAAGGTGACAGTTTTTTTCTTCTTTTACTTTTCATTTTCCAGAGTATAAAGTGCTCTGTTTGGAGAACTGCCAGTGACTCTTTAAGGCTTGGTCCAATTTTTAAAAATCTCTATCAGCCAATTAGCTGTTCAAAATAAATACTGTCTATTTAGCTGGCCTGGATAGTTTCTATGGCAGCCCCATCTTAATTTAAACTCCATTCTTTTTCTGTTTCTTTCCTCTCCCTACGAGCCAGCAGCCACTTCACCACTTCACTTTGAAGAGGCTTTTGAAAGCAAAATGTAGAAGACAAACTGTGTCTCTTCCTCTGGTAGTGATGTCCCTTTTAGAGAAAGGCTGGGGTCAGTGAAGCTCCAGCTGTAGTTTTCATTTGCTGAAATGAAAACTACAGTCAGTCATTGTGTCCTTTTCTAGATAGGATACAAAGGACCCATAATTATTTCTGCAGAAACTACATTTTGTACTCAGGACCACTAAATCCTATTTTTTCCCTTGGGACCTCTTTATTATCTAGAACTGTATTTTGATTTGTTAATTATCTCTGTTAATGTTAGCATGTATAGATATGCAGATGTGTAATATTCTCCAACAACAGAAGTCCAGTGGATTCTGATATTTACAATGTGCTTTTAAAGATTATTACTTTGAGGAAATACACTATTAAATACACTAATATTTGACAAATTCATATTATAAGGTCGGTAGGGTAATTTTCTTGACTAAATTTCATTAGGAAATCTTATTTTTCTTTCTCTTACTTCTATTTAGTTGTTTGGTTTGTTTTTGTTTTTTTTTCAACTAGCGAATTTACATGTAACTGGAGATCTGAGTGCTTGTGCCTGTTTGTTCTTGTAGCTTGCTTGGCACATAAATAATATTTATGTCTATTGGTACTTGGATACCAAAGTGATGGTCAACTTAGATTGAACAGAACCTTTAAAATGAGAAAGAGACAGATCCTAAACCCACATGTGCTCTGGAAAACTAAACCTCACCAAAGCAAACTGGAAATTTAAGCTTCAGGTCCAGTGCATCTACATCTGTGCAGTTTGAGACAGTGCAAATTTCAGTGGAATTGGTACTCATGCTCCTTCAAACAAGTCAGCAGCGTTGTCTTCATGAGACATCTCTCAGAGCCTCTGGCAATTTTTCAAGCAGTGGCTTCTGACAAATATCAGAACTTGGCATTATGTTATGACAGAGAAAGTTAGACCAGTTGCTATTTAAAAGATTATTTCTAGATACATAGGATTCTTGCATTAACCTCTGCAGGCTTAGCTGAGAAGAGGCCAGTCCGTGCTGTTACTGCAGTGGCAACAGAGAGGTCACTCACTGTAGTCAGACACAGGTTTCCACAGCATGGAACTGGGCTGTCATGGCATACATGTCAAACTTCAGCCCTTCCAGCCATATCAGTCACTTGAGTTAGCTGTCAAACACACCTGAGGTGAAGGAGTAAGATGCATTATTCCACACTTTACCAGTGGGGACACTGCAGTGGTGCATGGAATGCCACATGGTCCTGGAAGTCAGGTCCAAAGTCACAGCCGTTTCCTCCAGCCTCTAGAACAAATTGCTAAAAGCAGAGTAGGAAATGCTTTGAGGAATTTGCTTCCTTCAGAATATTCACCTCATCTGAGGAATTTGTCTGATGATTAATGTGTCTGTGTGTAATCCCAAGAATGCCAAAAGGATTACACAAAATTTTTAGATGTCAATTTTGTTTTGCTCCAAAACATGTCTAGTTTTGTCTGCAGGTGGATGTGTACAAGCTGGTGGTGTACTCTGAGAAATATACTCACAATTCCTATTCTATTTTTGACACTCAGGCTTCATTACTATAAGTGAATATAACTGAAAGAGTTCAGCTGATTTGTTCTGTAGCAATCTTTCACCTGAGCCACACAAGTTGTTCAGAAAGATCCTCTCTGGTGGATTTCCACTCATTAGTCTTCGCTGGTTTTGGGGGGGAGGGTCTCATGGAAGAGTCACCTCCCTCCAAAGTTGTGGTGCTGCCTGCTTAGTTCCACAGCCTGGCTGCTAAGCACAAGGAGGTAACAATGAGGTGTCACGTTTGAAAGACTGCAAGAAAGAAGTGGAATGGTGATAGACTGAACTAATGCATTCTTAATGAGAAGAAACTCTTCTGTTGCTTTGAAGGGATGCAAGGAAAAGAAGTACTGCATGCTCAGAAGCAGTAAAACTCTGAAAGCTGTTTCTAATGCTGTTACAAAAAGAAGAAAGTCACAGTGGCAGAATTCTTATAAAATTCTTCTTGTCAAATGCAAATACTGTGTTAGCATGATCCTTTGATTAAGATTTACATTCAAAGATGAGAAATCTGGCTGGTCTGAGCCCTACACAGTTAAAAGCTTTTGGGACTGGATAAATTTTGGGCAAATAGCACAAGTCTTGCAATCAATATATAGTCCACTGACAACTGAATGTTTGAAACATCTTGTAATAAATTTTGTATAATAAAAAAAAATGCAAGAGGCCACTATTTAAATGTAGCACAGGTAAATCAAAAGATTGTTACCTGTGGCTTGTGTGCATGCAATAGCACAAGATTTCTTAAAGACAGTTCTGAGACATTTTGAGAAAGTGGCCTTGGCCACACTCTGCAATAGAGAATGAAGAATAGTATTGTTCTGGAGGAGAAATGAATCCTGATTCCACATCCAACAATAGTTTTCATACACATATGAGGCATAGTCAAGGAATGTCAGTCTTTTTAGGAACATCAGTGTGTATCATCCAATTGTCTGTCTCCAGCTCTGACCAAATTCCAGTGCTTCACCAAAAAGAAATGAACAATAAGACAAGAGACCAGTTGTTACTTTTTACTCAGAGCTGAGAAAAATATCCTCTTCACCCTCCATAGTGACCACTGGCATCCCAAAAGTGTGTATTTAGTGCAGGGTAGACAAAGTGCCAGACAGACACATTTTTTAAACCTCACTGATGTTACAGCTCAGTATGTGTTCAAGAACTCAATAAACAATCTTAACTGTCTATAAGGACTCTTCTCATGTTTATGATCTGTTTGATCAGCATTTAAACCTCTGTCTTAAAATAATGCTGCCTTTTCATAGGAATTTGAAAGATCCCTTCTGAACTTCTTGCATTGGTGGAAATCTTACAAATTTGAGACCGCATTTACTTATGGCCCAGTTTCCAGACCTGTGATTATGTGCTGACACTACCTTTTTCTTCATTCTCTATTATTTGCATTGTCTATGAGAAAGAATTGTCATATTTCTCAGCCACTCTCTTGCTAAGAAAAATAAGTGAAACTCACATTTTATCTTTGTTTGACAGATACTCACTGCTTTAAAAATCCAAGTAGGTTGTCTCAGCATCGACTCTGATTTAAGCTTGTCTTTTTTTAAGACAGGTGACTGTGTTAATTCTGTGCACAGAATTCCAAAGAAGGTTCTCTCCAATGGTACTAACACTTCAGTAGATCTACTAAAAATACTTTGCCATATCTGCTGTAGAACTGCACACATCTTTTCACAAAGCCACCTTCCTGGCTTTTATACTTGTATTTTCCAGTCTAGAGCATCTCCAATTAATCAGTTCCATATTTACACACAGAACTATGCATTGCTTTAAAGGGGAAGCAGGGAGGGTTGCTAAATTTTAACCAGTTCATACTACCTGTGCCAACAAAATTGTCATACTCTTCTTAAGTGATGAGTGAACCCTTCTTGGCCGTGTTAAAACCTCCTAACCTTGGATTGCCCAAGAATTTTATGAGTGCACACCTAGTTCTTGCTCTTATGGCACTAAGAAACATACTGATTGCTCCTAAAACTAATCCCTGAGAAGCACAGTTAGCAACTTTCCTCATCTCAAGTAACACCACCTGTAATATACCTTATTATTGCCTCTGCTTATCCAGCTGAAGAATTTTAATGCTAATTTGTGTCATTTCCACTCAAAGTATGAGTTTTTCGTGAGGACCCACAATAAGCATTTTATATGATACCTAGATGTAATAGATCTGACACATTATCCTTGTCCAAAAAACAAAGTAGTGATTTCAACCACAGGTAATCCCATTGCAATTCCTCCTGTTTTTAATTTTCATGTGTTTTAGTCACTTGTTTCAAATCTGGTTTAAATGTTCATGGTGCCGAAGTCAAGCTAACAGTCATCATGACATCACTTCCCTCCCTCTTCTCGGGCATATTTGCCCGATCCATCATTGCATATTTCTGTCATCTAATACTATCTCCAAACAATATTTATTTAAAATCTTTTCTGCTTATGCTTCCATCTGCCAGTGTCTTCAGTAGTCTGGAAAAAAGAAAGTATGGACCCCATGATTCTGTCACTGAGCTGCATATATTTGACTTCTTTTTCAAATTATGTGTTTCCCATTGATTTGCCATCATTCTCCTAAGCTACCCTTTCAATACATGTACATCAACTTCCTTGAAACTGGGGAAGAACATGTTATTCAGCAACAGATAATCTATACATCAAGGATAATGTAGACATGCCCAACTTGCCCTTCAGAGCAGTGTCAGGGCCTCACTTCATTGCTTTATTTCTTTATTGTTGCAGTAGCTAAAAAAATATGTCTTTGTTTTACTTTCCCATGTAAGGTACAGTTCAAAAAAGCCTTTATCCATCATTCCTTCACTTAGTATGTGTTACAGTGCCAGAAAAGAAGTCCTCCTTGATAATTCAGGCCTCCTCTCATTCTGTGAGGGTTTTGTACTTATTCTTCATTCTTGTGCTTATTCTATATTGCTTTCCTTATTTGTTTGTTTATAGACTCTAACCCTTTCCTACAATTTCTCTCGCCTGCCCAGTGCACACAGATTATTTCCATTCTCAATGTAAATCCATCATTTCCTGCATCAAATCATTAAGTTCCTCAGACCAATCATCTTCTTTCATTGACTTTTCTATTTTCTAAAAGTTTGCCTTATACCAAGCCTTAGTTACAGATTTATTTTTGTCCATCTTGCAATCTAAGAAGCACTGAATTCATTCATAAGCACTTCCTCCTCAGGAACATCAATTTTTTCTCAGCTGTTTTACAAGGTTCTCCTCACACACACAACCCCCCCTGCCAAGCTTAAAATAACCCATATGTTGTTGTTTCATGAATTTCTGTACCAAAAAAAATAGTAATCTGAAATTCCTAAGAGTATCTAAACCTTGCTATTATTGATGGTATTTATGTCTCTGGCTGGAAAATTTAAGTTTCCCTTATTATTTATTTCTTTATCTATTTATAGAGATGATTATACCCTTCCAAATCTTAGCCTGTCAGACCATATTATCCCTTTCTTCCCAAATACTGTCCAAGCTGGGTCTCTTTTGCCATCTCCCTTGCAAGGACTTTCATCCTAACAGATTATGTTTTATTCATGCCATCACATTTTAAGATGAATAAACACAATTTAGCTGTTTTACTTTGCTACAACATCAAATTTCCTGACTTTTATGTATTTTAAGTTGCATTCACATGGGTCTGTGTATATAATTTAGTTGTTTTCTTTTTAGATTGAAAAAACCCCAAGGAAAAACAGCATGTGTTTCCCCACCCTTTCACAAAGTGATTATAAATGTACCTATTCATATTAGGTTAACTTAACAGCATTTGGTTTGATTTGGTTTTTATTAAGCAGTATATACTAGTCATGAATAATTCTTTTCCATACCAGTAGTGCTTTCTCCTAGTCACTACTCATCCACCTGGATGAGGTAGAGGTGATACTGGAATACTGATTGAAATCAATGTATATTGTTTAGGGTGTACAGAAAATGTGTGGGGTTCAAATAAATGACAAGGACCAGAAATTTGAACATTAGTAAACACCCAGGAGTGAAGAGATTTATCACTCATCCAAACTGGTGACATGTAAGCATACTGTCAGGTGCAGCTTTAACCCAAATTCTAGAGTTCTGCGAGTGGAAAACTGCCCAAAAACCTTCAGCCACCATCTCTCATGGCCATCGATCTAAGAGTGTGCCCGCAGGTCACAGGCAAGGAATGAATTACAGCATAGTCCCTCAGCAAATGTGCCAAGCTGAACTCATCCTGAACATTACCACAGCCTAAGCTGCAGTTCAACACAAAACTTGCAGATTGCTGTTCCCGGTGGTAATAAGTTCTTGCCATGCACTTGGGTATACACATCATCATTAAAATGCCTAGACATACTCGGGGATGTTAAAATTAAGACCTCCTGTGACTAAACGTAGGAATTATAACTAAAAGCCTGCTTATCAACTCATTTTATTTCCTGTCTGAAGAAGATAGGGAATTTAACCTTAGGTGTAAAAAAAAAAAAAATTTATAGCTAAGCTAATACTTTAATACATTTTTCCAGTCAGTGTTACTGTGATTTAGATGAGAAGCAGCAAGGAAGATTTGAGCTGTCACACTTGACTTTCAGCTGCCACAAAGAGGCACTGGAGGTTACAGGCTAAGCTTTAATTTATATTCCTCCTTTTGTTGCAGGCAGAAATGGTACGTGCTGCTTTCCAAGCACAGAGATCTTTCTTGGTGTTAGCATCTCAATGTCAAGAGCCTCAAGAGGTAAGGAAAGTGACCTGGAGCTTCAAGAGGAAGTTTATTAAAAAGCCTGTGTTCCCATATGCTATCGATCCTGCTTTTGCTTTGTTTGTTCCTTTATTTATACAGTGCACTTAGGGACTTGCTTTCACATTTATAACCATGGTGCTGTAATGATCAGAGAGCCACGGTCCGGGGTTAAGAACCTTTTCTGTACTAACGCGTGTAAGATCATTTGGAGAAGGCAAAGGAGGTGTCCACTTTACAGTTGTAAGGGGGATCAGTCTTTCTCTGGAAGCTGGAAATGCCATGGAATAGAATGGCTATTTGCCAGACCCCAGGGATGCTACGTGGTAGACACTGAAGTCAAGGTATAAGCTAGTGAGAGAAGAACCAATATTGGCCCATACACTCAGTATTCCCCAAACTGAGGTCCAGGTTAGGCAAATTCTGGAAGGAAGACAAAGCATTTTGTCAAGAAAATGAAAAATCAACTTTTATTAAGTTGATTTATATACTTGTTTCAGTGGCAACTATTTAAATCCTCCCCTCACTAAAAAGCTCAGGGTAGCTGTGGACTTGTTATGAATCTCATTTGTAGTTTCTAGAAGGCTCAGGGCCAATAGCACTGTATCATTCCTGGGAATAGCAATCACGTAGCTCTTCTGCGAGAGCACCCTTGGAACTTCCTCCTTGGAGTATGCAGAGAATGAAGTCTTCCCTTGCACAGTCTCATCATTGCCTTCAGTTCTGCCTTTTTCCACTTGTTCGCTGCTCTAAAGTGCATTAAAATCCATTTTTGCAATTCAGAACTCTCTGCACATGGTATAATTTACTGAAGTTTTGCTGTCACTATTGTTCTTAGAGTCACAAATAAGAAGGTTTTCTAATCAGTATGTTTTAATGGCAAGGGTACTCAAGGAAAAGAAGAAAAAAAGCCCATAGATATTCAAGGGTAGACTTTAGAGTTCCAAGCAAGAAGGGATCAGTTGTTTTTCCAGCTGTCCCTGATCTCAGGGAGTAAAAGTGGGTCATGGCTCACACAGAACAGGCAAAATTTCCATTGGTACAGGCCTCAAGCAGTCATTTATATTGGCTGTGAATGCAATTGCACCCAGTGGCCCACAAAATTCTACATGTCCATAGGTAAAATATTCCCCAGTGAACAGTTTCTGGTGGCCCATAATGTAATGCAATGTTGTGAAGTGTAGAGATTGTCCTAGCTCTGGTACCAGAATAAGCTGTGGGTCTTGGTTTGGCCTCCTGTGCTGATGTGCTCTCAGTAGGATTTTCTCTGCTTTTCTAGTAATGGCAATGGCTTCTCCTTACTCTTACCCTTACAACTTTCTCAAGATCAAGTTTGAGATTTTTCAACTGTAAGGTTTGGAAATTTTCATTTTAAAATGTCATCAAAACATGCAAGAAAAAGTAAAAAAAAATTAGAAAGAAAAAAAAAAGAGTAGTGGTAAAAAGCGGTTCTCCAGCAACCCAGAATGATGGTTACAGAAACATTAAGCAAAGAATCAAAAAATAAAAATCTTGTCGTAAACATCACCAGAGTTGGCCATCCATATCCATATGTCTTGGTTGCACATTATCAGACTTGCATGGATTTCTACAGCTTGGTGAAGGCAAGAAAGTACACTTTTATCATTTAACTATCCTTTAGCACAGAGGAAGTGCCACATGATATGTGTGTACATATCATTCCAAACTTAAAATACCAGGAATATTACAGACTAAAGTTTCTTTTTATCAGCAAGAGCAAACCCAGTCCAGTTACTTAAGTTTTTTTAAAGACTGTTAACTACACATTTTTATAGACATCAAAACACATACTGTTGTTCATTCTTTTTTCTATTTTTTGCACAGATACACTCAATTTTACTATGGACAGATGTGAAAATAAGTGAAGGCTGTCTATTCTGTACAAATATAATATTTTTTCCCACTGGAGAGAGTGATGGTTCCAGGCATTAGGTGCTTTGTATCTGCATTACAATGAGGGAAAAAAATTCAATTGTAAAGTCACATTGGTTAACCATTTTGAAAAAGCTGGTAATCACCAGCTAACCCAGGAGAAGGAAAGAAATAGGCGTCCTGTCCCTGCTCCCTCAGGACCTTATTGCTGTGATGTCATCCCAGCCCTGGTTGTATTTATAGCCTAGAGCCATGGAGCCAGTGTGGAATCCAAACAGGAAAGCTGATCATTAGTGTATCAGAATGCACAGAGTAGAGAAAAGCAAATGAAGATGACAGCATATCTATAAATGCAAGAGAAAAGAGAATAATTCTGTCATTCAGCTGTCTAGACTGTTTGCTTTATAATGTAAAGCTGTGAATGAGCCAGCGAGTTGCGATTATGGCATAGTAGCTTTGTAGACATTCAGAGACAGCGGTGTGGAGACTGAGGGGATTTACTGACTTCCTGTCATGTTGGGATGTCATACATGGTGCCCTTAGAAAAAAAAAGAGGGAGGGGAAAATGCGCTGGAAAAATAAATTAGCTCAGCTCTTGCAGCTTACCAACTAATGAAAAAGGAATTCACGCAAAAAGAAAGCTCCTATATCTATAATAATCCTTGGATATTTTTGTGTTCAGCAAAGAGAGAAACGTATATCATCAAAAAGTGGTATTTTTTTTTCCTCTCTATGAAAATGGTGAAGTCCTAGAATTCATTTCACTCTTTAATTTGTGTTATGAGTCACTAGCAAGCACTCTCAAACAATCAAAATTGCTAAAAGTTGCTTTTGTGGAGTTTTCCTCCTTGTTAATAATGTTATTTTTTCCATTTGGAATCTGTTGCAGTGCACAACCTTTATTATCTGTATATGTGAAAATAGTAGGAGCCAGGAAGGTAATTCCAGCTGGCATACCAATCTAGCATCAACTGCAATAAATTACTTTGCAGAGAGCGTGTTCTGTTACTTTTTATGGTCATGTTCTATATTTGTATGTGCAATGGAAGAGATCACATGACAAAACCACCAGTTGATATTCCTGTTTGTGTATGTCCCAGCTAATGGCTGCTAGATACAGGCTCATTCAGCAGGATGGGATTTTTCAGTCCATGCACTTATTAGAAATTATTTTCTGATGTCAAACTTAAAACATTAAAACAAAAAAAGTCTGTTATAAATTGTTTACTATTATAAACATTGTAAGAGAATATATGAGTGCATAAGAGAGTACAGAGAAGATGGGAAAATAAATTTGGATATTGCTGTAATCTGTGAGATGTGGTTTTAAAAGGTATTTTGAGACCATATGTTTGCATGTTGCTGTCTATTCAGAAGACAGGTTTTAGCATAAACCCTCACAAAACATTCTGAAATAGTTTGGATCTTAATTTTCTATTTCTCACAGTCTAAGCTGAATACAATTCTGACTGAAATGTGTTTTTTATTTCATTGTATAATAAATTTTAAAGTTATTAGTGTTCCTGAGCAAATTTATCTGTTTGACAACTTTTTCTAATTTGCAATCATGGCTCAAAGTCACTGCATTAAATTCTTTGTGAGTGGTGACTCTTATACTGCCTTCTCTTTATGGGTTGTTATATTTCTCTTTAAAAGTTCAAACAGTTTTAAGAGTTGTTTTGAGGGCACAAGGAATCCACTGTTCCTATACTGAGAACAAATTAATGAAATGATTGTTTTTGTGAATCAATATAAGCATATGCAGGATGAGTGTGTTCGTGGTAAGAAGTAATACAAACAGATTTAAATGACAGATGCAGTTCCGACTATAAATGATTACATAATTTCTCATTAGAAAAGAATGCTGAGTTCATATGACTGCCAAAGCTCATGGATTTAATTACTAACATTGTGCAGACAAACATTCCAGTTAAATACCTAGCTTAAATATCCAGATCCTGCACACAGGTGGGAGGAGAGGGATAGAAAAAAGTGAGAGGTAAAGGAGAGCTTTCCCTTTTTTTTGCCTAGAAAAAGGACATCTCACCCCACCTCATAGAAACCCAAGAAACTGTATTTGAATTTGGACTTAGAGCCATGAGAACAAATCCTTTTGTTTTTATTTTCTATAGCCAAGCAAAAAGAAAAAAAAAATCTATTGTAGGATTAGAATAGTTGTGGCATAATCTTTGAATAAAGGACTCGTTCTCAGAATTCTTATGTAGAAATCAAAAGATGAAGATTCACAGTTCCCTACTCTCTGTCAGTGTGGGATTGCTCGTTTTCTTCTCTTTCTGTTTTAAAGTACTTCAATAACAGGATTCCTGGGACTTATTATTCTGCATTCTAGCAGGATTTATTTTCTAATTACCTTGTCTTGCTTATGTAGTTCCATTTCTCCCTACTTTTCCTCATGCTTACTGTGATCACCCGTACTGTTTTCCGAAAATACAAACAGTAGGATACTCTTCACCTTGTTAATTTATTACTTTCTTATGCAAAAGAGTTTGGGCTGAGTTTTGCTGCCATTCTCTCAGCTGGTTGACTGCTGCAAACCTGCTTCTCTGTGTCTAGAAATAGCTTAAGGAAGAATTTGGTTCAATCCTTTTAAGGTCCTCAGGGCTCAAACTCACAGAAGGTGCCAAGAGTGACATGGACAGAGCCTCAGAGTCCTGAGCTCGAAAGGGAACCCCTTCCCCCGGTCCTGTTCTCTGAAATCTTGCCAAACTTGGCATACTTCTGTAATCAGCAGGCCTACAACTGCATGTGACGTGTGGTCACAGCCGCAGGGATGGACCAACAGTTTCCAGTCCCTAACACGCTGCAGTGCAGAGTTCACAGGCTCATTTTTTTGATATTGTTGCAAACTCTTACTCTGTTTCACGTCCAGATAGCCCCTGACACCTGTTACCTCATAATTCTGTCTCAAAATCACTCATCTGCATTTTATCAGCCTCAAACTCATTATATTTTCAGTTCAAAGAGTCATGTAGGTTGGAAAAGATCTTTAAGATCATCAATCATAAACCCAGCACTTCCAACTCAACCACTAAACCATGTCTCTAAGCGGCACATTTATATGTCTTTTAAATACCTTCAAGGATGGTGGCTCAACCACTTCCTTGGGCAGGTTGTTCCAGTACTTGACAGCTCTTTCAGTGAAGAATTTTTTCCTAAGCTCCTCTGTTGCGCCCTCAGTCCTTTTTGTTTTGTCCTGTCACTTGTTACCTGGGTGTATAAACTGAGGCTCACCTCACTGCAACTTCCTTTCAGGCTGTGGTAGAGAGCAGTAAGGTCTCTCTGAGCCTCCTTTTCTCCAGGCTAAACACCCCCAGCTCCCTAATTGGCCCCCCATAGGACTTACTCTCTAGATCCTTCACCAGCTTCATTGCCCTTCTCCGGACACACTCCCCCACCTCCGTGTCTTTCTTTTAGTTAACTTCTCTGGTTTCCTTGTACCATTTCACTTTCTTCATTTGTGTTTGCCAAAAGTTCCAGGTCAATAAAAGGTGGATGCATTGGAGATTCACTTCTGTCCCAGGGGCAATGCACTCAGCAGTAGGAAGGCCCAGAGACACTTAGGGATTGTGGGAATGCAGAAGGGCCATGATCAGTGCAGCATCACCCAGCTTGTACAGGATAGAGGCAGAGGTTCACATCAGTGGCAGCTCTAGATGGCTCACACCAGCACAGACTTGCCAGCAGTTCATGTTCTGTGCAAGAATCAGGCTCCAGTGACCAAAGGCTCCTTGCACGTGTGACCTCCAGTGTGCCTGTATACTCTAGATCCTCATTTGACATGCTAAGCAATTTTAGGGATCTGCAAACCTTTAATGGAATTCTGCTGTTTGTAACATAATGTCTGAAAATCAGCAGGGTAGTTTTCAGTCCCTGTAGCAATGTTCATATTCAAACTGTGCCATGTGAGACCCTACTGAGCTAAGCTGATAGGACACTCCCTCTCCCATTAAGTACCATATTCTTTATTTCTGCTAAACAAAATTCCAAACTAGTACTCTCCTTTTTCTGTGCTACACAATTCTTTCCTGGGATTTATGCACATAATCTTCTAAAAAGGAAAGCACTGGGGGTACAGATTACTGAAAAGCAGGACATTTTGATTCACAGATTAGTTAATTTTTTTTTTTTTAATTTTACTTTGGTCTAAATCAGACCACATCCAATGATTTGTGAATTCCAAAAGTTATGTCACTTCCAGGACTGCTCAGTGAACTGGGCAGTCTTACAGTTTGTCCAGGAATGTAAACCTGCAACATCTAACATCCCTTTTATGGGAAATGCCCCAGGAAAGGTGATGGCTCTTAGCAAAGATTCCTGGGATCTCACATGTTGTGAATGAAACAACTGTGGCTTAACAGAACACTATCTCCTTGCTACCTGGAATGCCCTGGACCCCACTGACATGAACTACAACCACAGCAGCAGGATTGAGGAGTAGTAAATCAAAAAGTTGAAAGCAGTTTATTAGTGTAATTGTTCTTGGTAATTGTGGGATGTGCCTAAAGCAGGAGGACCCTTGCTTGTTGAAAATACTGCCCACAGAAAGCTGTAGTGGACAAGAGTACAACACACAGAACATTCAAGTCCATTTAAAAACCAGCCAGTCCTAGCCAAAGGCAGTGGGTGTGATTCCGCACTGCTGTAAACTGATGCATGCAGGATGTATCAGGCCCTGGATTTCTCCTCTGGTTAGAAGTGATTTATCTTTCACATTTCTCTCCATTTGCCCTGCCTCAGAGTTTACATTTAAAAATAAACCCACAAATGACTAAAATAGTAATTTTTCATGTGGGGTTACAGTTTGGTATTCCCTGTTTTTTTCCCCACAAAGGACAAAACTGCTACAGCTGATATTGGCTGTTAGATTGAGAATTTTTGTGCTATCTAAGAGGAATAAAAGCCAAATACCAATTAAGTCACTTTGGAAGCACACAAATGTGTCTAAGCTTCTGTGCTGATGAAGCTGACCAGACAGTTCTGCAGATTTGTCTCTCTGTGTCATAGTCCTGCTGCTGCACAGCAGTGAGTTGAAGTGACAAAACCTGTACTGTTGACCAACACATCAAATACTTGTTTTCACCACTATGCTGAAGATTTACAATCTCAGAAAACTAGGCCATAATAAATTAATGTCATTCTGTAGTTAGGTAGGAGGAGAGGTTTGAACCCTGACAATATCAGAATACTAGAGGGACATAAATGTAGTGATCTCAGAGAAAAATGTCACTTATGGTCTCTACAGCCAGTCAGAAAATACTTGCAGAGAAAACATTGGATTAAGGTGCAGTAGGGTAAAAAACCTGTATTTTATATATACTTATAAGATTATTTCTCAGCCTAATCTGAACACTGATTCCATCCAGGCAATGAATAGAGTTACAGAAAAAAACAAAGGCACACATACAAAAAAATGGACAGTCTTCTTTAAAGATTTTGAAAATACAAAAAATGGGAAATTACAGTTAATCAAAAACTATTTCAGTTCTATAATCACAGCTACTCATAGCAGAAATGCATTTCCCTGGTTATCTTATTCCTGTAGACACAGGATGGGCTTCTGCTCATCAGCTTTAATCTGTCAAGGTAGGGATGTTGTGTGTTTTTCTAGGCTCTCTTTATGGTAATGGCCAGCACCTCTAGAGTCCATTTCTTCACATCTATTAATGTCTTCTAACATATAGTCATCTAATACCTATTAATAGGTGGAAAGAATTCCTCAGGGACATCTCTTTCTTCATTTACAGTAGAGGGAATCAAGTCTCAGCTGAAAGCAGATGCTTGCCTGTTAAATTGTTAGAACTGAGTGTAGTGGTTGCTATCCATGACATCTTTCATCCCTTGAAAGGATGAAATGTGGGATGGGACTGTGCTAGGCTGTTTGCAGAGATAATGACTGTGTCTATGGTAGTGTTTCAGCTCGCAGTGGGACTGTATTTCTCCTTCAAATCAGCCCCACTTACTATGTCATGTTTCACATTATAGAGCAGCTTAAGATATACAAAGTGGGTAACTTTCTGATGAACTTGAGTGGAAGATACACTCCCAGGCAGCATCTAAACCACAATTTACAGCTAGTCCCAAACAGCACCTCCCTTACATGTATGCTGTGAATGCTGGGGCCTCAGCACCGTTTTGCTCTGCAGAACCATTCCTGTTAGGCTGCACTGCTTGCCAACACACACAAGGACACCTGATTCAGATCAACTCCATGTTTCAAACTTGCCCCTTAAAAATACAAAGTAAGTATGATGAAGATTTTATGTAAGTATGAAGGAGAAGCTAACAGAACTGTATACCCTGCAATAAAGGTTGTGCTCATGCTGTTGAGGTTGCAGCTGAGTAAAATGAAGGGGCTGTTAATGCCAAATTCTCTGAGTTTTCTTCTGCTGCTCCTATGCCAAAGGTTGCCATGCCCTCATTTTGCATAACTTAAAAGGGTATTTGTTCTCTTGACATGTTTTTTTCATAATAGGTCAGGTTGATTTAAATACTGTAATAGTGAGGTCTGTATTGTGTTGCCACTCATCAACATAAAAATCCTTCGGTAAACAATCTCACCCCTCAGAACCATGTAAGATTAGCTTAAAAATACATATCTTTAAAAACTATATTTTTATTTACCTGCTGTGTTTTGTGCCTTTGTGATTCATGCTGGCAGGTTTCTGGACAACAATGGTCCTGAGAAAATACGCATTTTCCCAAATTAAAGCTGAGATTTTCAAGTAATCACTGGCTCAAGCAGCCAAAATTTAAGCAAGCCATTCAGTTTAGTGTGACTTTACAGGCAGATTTCAAACATCACACACCCCAAAACTTTGGCTATCCTCCTGAACTGAGTGTCCCTATGCCCCAGTCCTATTAAGCCTGTCATCTGGGGAATTTCTTGTGTGGGTAATGCAAATATGTGAAGAAGAAAGTCTGTGTAGTGTGGTCTTTTGGAATACTGGTTTTCCAAGCCATTTTATGAGACTGGACTGAGACTGTTAAAGTCTCTGAAGCCAAAGCCTCAGGCAGTTTTTGTTGCATGCTGGAACTTTTTTGGAGTGTTTTGGGCAACCATGGCAATAGTCTTACTACTCTTGATTTTTTATTAAGGTTTATTAAATATTATAAGCTGGCTGGTTGTCTAATTATTTGTATTTAAAATGACAATCTGGTTTTAATCATTATTTAAAAAGAAATAAAGGACACTGGGAATTACTTCAGATATTTGTCAGTTGTACCCATGTTGCATTTTTTAAGCATTTCAGCTAAACTGATATTATAGTAGGACTGGTGTTTATAAAGAGACTCTTAGATTTCTGTTAAACAACTGTGCTGTGTCTTAAATAACAAGAAATTTTATCTAGCACATGCCAATGGCATGCTGAAGATTTTTCCAACAGTTCTGATTTATCTCCTGGAATTCAGTTTTCTTAGAGATACAATATAGACAATAATTTTATTAAGTCAGCTGTTTTAATATTCATTGCAATAAAGAGATTATTCTTCTAGAACCCTCAGCACAACTGTTTCTGCATTGTAAAGCCAAACATGACTGATTACTGCCAGAATTAATGAGCCTTTCTATACCCATATGCCATATACACTGTAATTCAGCTGCAGTTTAATCACTAACTAAAAAATTAGAACTGAGACAGAACTCAATTAAGTGATTCCTTGCAGGCTGTGTTCCTGTGTCTAAACTTACACAGGAACATGGATGACAAGAAGCTCCCACAAACACACACATTTTGTACAGCCACTGCAGAACATGATGAGTGCAGAGTGGAGGGAAGGCAGACTGTGCTGCTCTGCCGGGACCTCTCACTTGGGCAGGAGCTGAGCAAAGCTTCAAACCCACTCTGGTGTCACTTTAGTGCCAAGAGAATGGTTACCTTGAGCAACTTTCCTTAGCAATACATATTTCACCTTTAAAACTTGCACAGGTTCTGTAAAATTAAATAAATCCACTACATTTTTTAAAACATTTCTTATAAATATTTAATCATTGGATAGATTAAGTCCTGTGTTCTGAGGGACAGAAATGATCTCTGTACCACTGGCAGAAGGTCCTCAGAAAAAGGCCTGAGAGCTTTTCTAGAAGGAATAGGAGAAGGTGTGGGTCACTGTGGGTCATTCAGAAAAATATTTGACCCTAATTTTGCCTTCTTATCTATAGATATCAAAATATTCTACAAAATAAAACAGCTATGTTTACACTATTTCATATCTAGGAAATTGAAGCACAGAAAGCTAGCACAGCTTTCCTGAAACCTGATGACAATTTGATGGGAGAGCTGCAAAGAGAACCCCCATTTAAGGACTCCCACTTCTGTGCACTATCCACAGAAATGTGCTGCCTCCCAGTGCTGCCTAGATATACCAGGCATCTGTGGAGCTGTATTTTTAGCCCTGATATTCTTTTTATCTGGAACTGGGCCATGAAGATTCACAGTAAGCTAAGGACTGTAAATATCCCTCAGACTTTATGGGAGGAAAACTGGCATAATATCAAAGCAGAACAAGCACTTTCTTAAATTTCAGTTTTGTTAACTACTGTCATACTTGAAAGATTTCCCTGAAAAATAAGAAAATACCCAACCAGCTGCAGCATGTTGTAAACAAGCAAAAATTAGAAAGGAGAATTTCTGCAGACTTTTTCATGTTATGGCAACAAAGTCATATTTTAAGAACTACAAATCATTGAGGTTTCAGGGCTTTTTCAGATTTAATGACTTACGCTGGTCATTAAGTCATCAACAAAAAATCTTTTACTGTAAATATTTGTTTTCTCCCAACCCATTTTGTTGTATGGGAAGATCACATATCCCCATGTATTTCAGATGCATAGGCCTTTCTCAAAATTACTCTACCACTAAAATGTTGAGGCTCTGTAGGTGAATTGAAATACTTTTCGAAATGCACAGCCTCTTTTTGACATGTTTTTGAAGTGTCTTTGACCTGTGTTGATCCATAGCAAACATGCTTATTCTAAGGTGACATAAAATTCTCTAATACTGAGGTCTTCTGGAAGACCTTAAGATGACAGAGATCAAGCAGGACATATGTGCCCATCATCTTGTTTGTGCCATGGCAGCATAGGTCCTCAAGATCATGAGCATTTGTTGTCTCCAGCAAGACAAATAGTCCTGGAAAAGGTGAGAGAAAACGCAGAGTTCTGCTGCATCCCGTGTGATTTCCAAGTGAAGGGCCAGGGAGAATCAGAATGTCTTTGGTGGGACATGGTATGGATTTGGTGAGCATACTTTTGCAATATTATAGGGTTGCAAGGTACAGCAGTTTTGCTTGTAAACTGATGACTCCACGTCCTTCAATCTGCTCTTTTCTGAGTGGAAGAATTTTTTCCAGTGAATTTGTGCTCTTAATTAGTTTTTCAGAGACACTGGACCAGTGTGATTAGCATTCCCTTTGCACAGCAAAGAGCTTGGATAGCTTCTGCATTCATTTTGCTTTTCTCTTCACTCCAGACACACTATTCCTTCCACTCAGCAGTCATTCCCATGGATACCATTTACTTCTGGTTAACCCAGGAGAACTTCCCCAAACCATGGCTTGCAGGCAGTATATTTCCCATGAAATCCTCCCACATTACTTGCGGCCAAAACATTTAAATGTACCAACAAGGAAAGGTAAAATTGATCTTGCTTGTAGTATGTTACTTTCTCAGTCTTGTTGCCAGATGATAACAGGCAACTAATGAGTAGTTTGTGTTTCTTTGGAAGAACAACTCAGTTAATAAAATGAAAAACTCAAGCAGCTGAAGAAGTTCCAGGGATATCAGATGAAAATCACAACCATTCTGCTAACTCTGAGCTATAGGGTTGATATGGATCTTAAAATAGGCAGCATGTAAAAATGTTGCCAGTGCTGAGAAGAATTTTTGCTACAACACATTATTAATACTTAATGTCTGTGCATTTTATCACTGCAACTATAGGAGGGAAATTAAGTTGTTACTGTAAAGTAGAAATTTATGATCACCTTTCTTTATGGATGTTAAATCAGTGGGCAAGGGGGACAATATTAAACCACATGGTGCTTTTGGACCACCCAGTTAACAGCAGTGTCTTCTCTCTTTTCTCTCTTTTCTCTTTTTTCATTTCTCTTCCTTTTCTTTTTTCTTCCTTTTCTTTCTTTTCTTTTCTTTTCTTTTCTTTTCTTTTCTTTTCTTTTCTTTTCTTTTCTTTTCTTTTCTTTTCTTTTCTTTTCTTT
>WEIU01011727.1:644746-673441 GCA_013389925.1 Aegithalos caudatus
GGGCAGCTTTCCCCTCCAGCAGAGCCAAAGGTAACAGTGAATGGGTGGGCAATGCAAACACTTTTTGCAGCCTCCTCTCCTCTCCTCTCCTCTCCTCTCCTCTCTTCCTTTTTTTTTCAGAATGAGGTGGCAATGCTTCTCAAGCCAATATCAGAGAAGATTCAGGAAATCCAGAACTTCAGAGAAAGGAACAGAGGAAGTAAAATGTTCAACCACCTCTCAGCTGTCAGTGAGAGCATCCCAGCCCTTGGGTGGATAGCAGTGGTGAGTGACACACGGGATGGTTGGGAGGGCTGTTCATAGGCTTCTGGATGGTGTAGGCCAGGATAGTTCCAAATCTGGCCGAGCTCTGCAGTCTCATCTGTATAGTTCTTCAGTCTACTACACTCAAGAAGTTAATAAACCTAGTATGTCAGGGGAGGTGTCTGACTAATGTTTTACTTCCTTTCTCCTTCTGTTGTTTCCTGCTACCATGGGGTGATGGTCCTAGTCTCCTAAGCCAGGCCCTTATGTCAAGGAGATGAATGATGCTGCCACCTTTTATACTAACAGGGTATTAAAGGACTACAAGAACAGGTATGTTGCCAAGCTCCAGTATCCACTAGCCAGAGAACAGAGCATTAACCATACCAGTAGGGTTCACAGTGCTATCATAGGAAGTATTCTGTAAATTAAAAAGCATTTGATAAAACCTTCTTGCAGTAGTATAATTTCCCCTCCTCACCTCTGACCTGCAGCATGCTGCAGAGAGAATGGCAGCAGCATTAGCAGTTCTGGTTTTCACTTTCTGCACATTTTAAGATTATTTTTAATTTTCCTGGCATTCCAGCATCATGGACTTACATGCAAATGTCTATTTACATAACAACGTGTGGCTAGCTGGCTGCTGTGCATCCTCCTCTCATTTGTACTGTTGTTGTTCTTGCTCTTGGCTTGAAAATGTGTATTTGGATGGTAGATGTATACAGCTTCAAATTCCATAGCTCCTAATTTGATTTTTCTCTGTATCACTTCACTGTTCTTAAAGAGGACAAGGAATTCACAAAAAAAGTTCCATGAATGATATCTGTGAACTGATGGAGAAAGAGAAAAAAAATCAGATACTTATGCCCTCTTTGACAAGTCATGTATAAATCCTGTTGACATGGTGCTTTTGAAGGCCAGATTGTGGTTCTTGATTTTTAAATCCCAGTGAAGAATAGTAGTCTCTATTTGATTTTAAATATTAAAACCTTTCACATGTGTTTCTATTTCTCATATATGTATAAATATATATGACAGGCTATATATAGTATGTTATATTATATATATCATATATTATTCGTAAAGTCTTGAGTTTAGCTACTGAAGGTAGTAACTGATACTGGGGTAGCTGATGATTTTTATGACATAGCATCAGTACTTACACTGGAGAAAAAAATGTCTCATGTAATGGTATAGTTAGAGTACATTATTTAGGTATTTAAGTCTTCCTTTAATGAGGAATTATTTTTCTGTTTTTCACTGAATCAGACCACAATGTCTTCCAAAGTATGGAAGGCTCCCCCTTGACTTCAGTAGGCTTTGGATTAAACCTGTTGACCTGGGTCCTTCTCATTATTAAGGATCAAATTCCAAAGGAAATAAATAGAAAGTAGACACACTAATCCTTGTAAGCCATCACTATTCACTAATAATTTGCTATAACTATAGACTTCATCTTACAAGAAGTTTCTCTCTACGAATTTCCTGGTTTCATTTATAGTCCCATTGGAGGACTAACAAAAATGATTCTAAAGGCAACTTGTGACTTGTACTTTAAAAATTCTTGAAGTATAGATGTTTTAGTCTGATTACTGTAACATGACCCAGTATTGCCCTGGCCACATTTGAACGTGGCAGCCAGAATATCTTACAGAATCCATGGATAGTTAATTTTCTAAAGTTCAGCACCCTAAAACTGAGTCTGGGTACCTCCTGCACAGCTCAATGTGCCTTTAGTGCTTTTTCTGTAGACTTTGAGCCTTGAGAAGAATGGTGACACACACTTGTAGCAGGAAGCACTCTCTGCTAGAGGCATCTTTTGCCCTTGTTTGACATCTAGAAGGATCTAGAAGCTTTCCAGTGTAGTAGCTTCAGTCTTTGCAGCACTGGGCTGGTTGGCTGCCTGCTAACTGATTTGTCAATGGCTTTAGGGCAGACATTGGGTTTTACCTGCTTTAAGCAAGAGCAGCACTTCTCTCTTGTACTGTTTTTAGTACGTTCACATTTAAGTACATTCACACAATAAATATTGCCTCTGTTTTTACAGTGACACACGCCATGTTGATTGGGTGAAATCATATCTGAACATCTGGTCTGAGCTTCAAGCTTATATCAAAGAGCATCACACCACAGGTCTCACCTGGAGTAAAACTGTAAGTACTCTTTCTTTCTTAAAGAAGAGCCATAAAAACCAGTAACCAGTTTGTCTTTTAATGCAGGTGTACATCTGCATGTACATCTTAGTCTGAAGCAATGCAAAAATGTTTGAACATGATAAATTAGAAGACTGTAATTATTGGCTACGTTGTAGGTTTCTATAGTAAAAAATTTAAATATTAAACATGATTCCTTTATTTAGTACAAAATTTCACACTTGGTACATCCAGTTCTATTATGCTCAGTGAACGTGAGAAGATTTAATGATTTTTAAATTATTATTACATAAGGAAAAGGAATTGTAGTACCCCATTAGCTGAATTAGCCTGAGAATCTGGGACGAAATTTGTTCTGTTAATACAGCAAAATAATAATCTTCAGCTTTAATAGGACTTCACAAGTATGGAAATAGTGTTATAAGGTAAAGGTTTGTTACAGCTTGATCAAACAGGAGCAGCTCTCAGTGCTGGTGAGTACTGGTAGTCTTACTCAGGAGGGTAGCTTTATAATCTTGCAGATTATGTTTGACTGGTCCTAAAACCAGTACCTCGGCCTTATACTTCTCTGTCTTCAGCTATCCAAGAAATTCCTGAACTCTCGGTGTGAGATTTATATCTTGGTTGTTCATTTATATTAAGCATAGTTTCCTGCCAGCAGTTCTCATCCCATCATGAGTGATGAGCTCATCACTGCATCTGAAGTACTGATTTCACTTCATTTTGGATATCACTCATATCTGGAAATTGTCTTAGAAGTATGGCTCATTTAAATTATCCTTTATGTGATATGAGTCTGAAAGATTAAACTGCAGACTCATTTTTATGGGTGTATATATTTTTTTAAGTTTTACTAAATGTGAATGTAAGAAAATTAGAATCCAGTAAGTTAGCAGGTTGTTTAAATAGCTTAAATGTTATTTAAATATTTCTATGAAGCTTGGTAACAAATACATTCCAAGAAGCAATGAGTTGCTCAAGTGATAATTTCATTTTTGTTATACATTTTAATGTGAGAATGAAAGTCACAGATTCACATTGTGTGAAGTTAAGCATAAAGGTCTGCAGAATCAGGGTCTAGACAGAAATATGATATATATAAAAGCTGTAGATATATTCCAGACACAGTTCTTAATCATTGCACACAGCAGCTTCCACTTACATGCATAAAAGGAAAAAAGGAAAAAGCAGTAGTTTGGCAAGGCATTAACAAAGTGGAACATTTATGAAAGGTAGACATTGGTGTAAAAAAGGTATTTTGTTATAGAGGGAGAAAGAAATGCTTGGGGCATATAAGTACAGATTTAAAAGTGTGTTATACCAATAATTTACCCTTCGTATCTGCAGAAGTCAACAAAGCAATGCATGAAGTTTCTATAAAAAGCTCTTAAGTAGAACATTTGGATATTTCTAACAAGAGTGAAGAGTCAGGAAGAATATTAACTACTGCTTCTCTCCCAGCTGTATTCTCATTGCTTGAACTCCAGCAAAATCCCAGGAGTGTAAGCCTAGATCAGAGGATTTCCTACGGTTGGGTTTCCAAAAAGAAGAGGAGAGGATTTTTGACTTGGCACTTGGCCCCCTAAGCTGTGGATGCTGTATACTGTGGTGTGCACATGTCCATGCAATATCCCAAAGCTGTGCCATTCCCAGCCCCCCATACCCTTCCATCAAGCTGCACGGGGCAGCTGCAGCCAGCCCTGGAACAGATCACCAGTGCATACAGGAAAGGGTTCCTGGCTCTGGCAGCAGGCACACAGACACTTCAGAGCAAAGAGAAAGAAATGTCTTAATATATTAGAAGACAGACACAAAAACAGGTGCAAAGGGTTGAAATAATGTCCAAGCAGTCACTTCTGACAGTAACAGTTATCTCTAGCTGCTTTATAAAAAGTTTGTGATAAAAACAGATGTTCATGGATTTTTGGATCTAACACAGTTTTGTCTTACTTTGGTTCTGCCAAGATGTATGATTTTACTTCTTAAAGGCACCCTATTGAAATGTGTGGGATTATGAGAGGCGAAAGCCAAGGAAATAGTGAAGAATTTGGTGTATTTAAGAATACATTTAGAAGGAAGTAGTGTAGTTAAGGACCTTTAGACTTTTGTGCAGCTGAACCTGTTTTGCTCTTCATGTGGAGTGGTGGTACAAAACTGGACTGGACTATGTAAACTGGCATTTCAAGCTGTGATGGATATGGTTAGAATATTTGATGGTACTGTGCTCACAGAACAGGAGTAGGTATCCAAAGTATGTTTTGTGAGCATGATTGTCCAGAGAGTAAAAAGTTCCATGTATTTTCAACATAATCTGAAATAGTCATTTTCATTGACTGTGCATATGTCAGAGAAAATATGCTTGTCAGTGCAAGTCAGATGGATCTACAGTATTTCCTCAAAAGTGTAATTTTGTAGTTCATTACCTTGGATGCCAAATGTCCTTCTGCCTCCTACACCCTGTGCTGAGTGGCCATTCACTGTACTCACTACATCTCAATTTAGCCATCTTGACAATGGGGACAGTAGCAATTACCAGCCTAATGGAGATTTGTTTTAATTTGCTACCCAGTATGACATTCTTAGATGTCAGTGAGTCGTTGGAAAAAGCTGTTGTTACAATGAAATATTTTACGTGCCCAGGGTAGTATTTTACCTATGCAGTAATTGTCATTTTTGCTTGCTACATCTTTCTGTCTTTAACAAGCAACCCACAGCTGTAATAGTGACCTGTCCTTTTTCAGTTCTTTCTGACAAAGAGCAAGTGCCTTTTTTCCTTTTCTTTCTTTAAGAAGGGATTCTATTGAAGCATGCCTCTTTCTACCCTCCACTTCTTTTTGGTGATGCAAATAAATGAACAGCTGTAATATAAGCTTACAAGAATGCCTAATGAAAAGTTTGTTTGCTACAAAGCCTGCATGAGTAATCTGGGGGAAGTGAAACTTCTGCTCCTGTTTCTGCAGATTAACCTTGGAGCAAGAAAACAACCAGTAATAATAAGAGACTGTTGTAGTTTTCCATATATCAAAAAAGTGTTAAGACAAATCTTGCACAAAGATAATTGTCTTGAATGTCTCAGTTGTAGGTGGATCTGTACTTAACTTTTTGTTCTTTGTATACAATAGTAATTTAGGATAGATTTTGCCAGCAGGTTTATTTACAAACAGGAAATATTTAGAAACTAGATGTGAATTTCATTGCAGTATTTAGTTTCTAATACAGAATTTCACTCAAGTTATGAGTGAAATCCTCTCTCCCTTTACAAATCAAAATCAGACTTAGGATGAAGTCTGCACATCTTTAAAAGCAATTGAGATTTATTTAAATTCTGTTTCCATTGAAGCCAGTATCTTCAAGTCTTTTTTTTTCCCTGAAATAGCATTTTAAAAAACATTTATTACTCCTTAGATAGTACTCTAAAACATTCTTTAAAAGCTGAAACTCTCCACAAGCTCCACACCAAGAAGTACCATCATAATTCCTACATTAGCATTATTGAGTGTAATTATCCTAGTCTCAGTGCAGACTTGGGCATTTTATTCTAGCCTAAAATAATTACCTCCAGACATTTTCTTATAAAATGGCCCTGCCTCTCTCCTATTCTGCATTTTCCTGTAATACATCATCTCAGTACATATTGATGTGAACAAGCTGCAAAAGACCAACTTCTGTAGGCAAAAGCCTCCTATTATCTGTCCAGTATCTCTTCTGTGCTGTGTTTAGTTTGACCTACTTATCAAGCAGCCATCGTCTGAGCCACTTCACTAAAGCTAAAGGTCAAATCTGTAGTGCCAAATTCCTGCCGCAGCCACGACTGCAATCCCAGAGGCCTTACTCAGATAGAAGTAAGGGCAGCATAGATATACCAGTTTAAATGCCTGTATCTTGGATAAGATGTAGACATTTCCACAGTGCTCAGTTTTTCTCAGTGATAGCCTTTTCTCTCCTTTTCTGTATACCTTCCATTCCTTTCTCTACCTTTCCCCTTCATATTCCCTATTCCCTTATATTTTTTGTTGAAAAAAATTGCATTCTTTAGTTGCAAGTGTTTCTTTCTCAGAGAACAGGCAGTGTTCGGGTTTTTGATCAGATTGATTTAAAAACTGGCTATCCTGGCATCTTCAATAGTTGCCTCTTTTGTGGAGACTGCCTCAATCACATCCCTGTCGCTTTAAAGAAAATGGTTTTACTCTCTTATTCCAACAGTGGCTGAAAATATTTGTCTTTACCATATATTGTATTCTTTTGTATTCTCTTAACTTTGACCAAGCACCATTCAGACATATTAAGGGAAAACCTGGGTGAGGCATGCCGCTTAGTTCCAGTGGGAAAGGGAAAGGAAATACAAAATTGAAAGAAAAATAGAGAGAAAAGGAAAGATACATCTATTAAAACTTAACTACCTTGCAAATTGGTCTTGTTTTTAACCAAATTATTCTGTAAGTAAAAGTTGGTTGAATCTGCCTGTTGGAACACATTACTTGTTGGCAATTACATTATCATACAGTTCTCAAATGATTTAGAATACCATGGCTGTATAAAACATTTCTGGTTGGGTAACTCTGAAGATATAAGCATCATTTTAAATCCTGTGAACAGGTGATGAACGGCAGAAGTATATTACAGGGGGCTGCAAAGCTTGAAAACTCTACAGATAAATAATTCTGCTGAGACTCAGTAATAAGAAAAGAACCTGGCCTGATTTTTGTTGTTTTGTGTTTTAACTCACAAAGATTACAGGCCCTGTAAGTCAGCTGTTTCATCCAGTAAATTGCAGCTCTCTGGGCAGCATAACTCCTTGCAGACAGGTGGCTTAAATAGGGTAGGTAATAGAACTGTTGTGCTAAGCTACTTTTACACAAAAAAACACCTTAACAAGAGCTCTGTGCCCCTGAGTCACAGTCCACCTGTTCCCAGAGGTTGATATGTGATATTTTGAGCTTCACAATTCTTGTCTTTGGTTGTGCATATGTATGGAAAGAACAATACAGAATGCTGCAATAATTTTAGGTGTGAAACTAGGATTACTGTAAAGGGGTAGAAAGCAGGGACATTCTTCCTTTCTTTTTCCACTTTTTTTTTTTTTNTGTATTCCCCATTAGGATTCCTGTTTGTCTGCTGCCATGTAAAGAAGGCTTTTCAATAAATTAAGGGAGGGATTTCATGACCTCTTTCTAAGCCACCTGTTGCTTCAGCTGTAAATAGATACTTACCTTTTAATAACAAAATAGGTACTATATTTCATACACATGCATATATCATTTATTTATATGCATTGCATAGATGCTTACAATCTTCTGGCTCCGAGTCAAATCAACCATTGCAGCTACAAGAAATGCATTGTTCAGACGCTCCACAGCAGGTTCCCAGCACAAGAACTTTGTTCCCCTTGGTTTCTGTGCTGCACTGTGTCAGCTGAAGGCTGGATAAACACAGAGGAACGTTGTGGGTGTTTGTACAGGGTCTGGCACATAAGCCCCTCATATCCTCAGAGATAGGAGCCTCTGACTGCAGCTCCTTGCTGCTGCAGTACTACAAATATAGAAACAGTGACATGGAAGGCTAACCCAGGGAGCTGTTCAGCAAGAATAGCTCAGGAAATAGTAACATCTGCGATAAGACATAAAAAGAAATTCTTACTGTCTCTCAGTAGCTGGGTTCAGACCTGAAGCCACATCAAGCTGCATATGGCCACTAAAATTAGTGACAGTATGGCATCCAGAGCACTTGGGTTATATATATGAACAGCATTTTATTTCTCTAACAAGATTGATTTTGCCCTGTGCTCTGGGGGAAGGAAGCTTTTAGGAGAAATGTGCTTAACAAGGCCCAGCTTCTCAAAAGCAGAGGGCTTCACTCAGCTCTGCTGTAATTTCAAGGGAATTAAATGAGAATTTCAACCAGGCAGCTATCTCAGCATAAACAATCATTTCTTTCTTCCTGCGAGCCAGTTAGGTGAGAAAAAGAAGTGTACCTCACCCTTCTGCCAGTTGAATGAGATAAAGGTAGAAATATAACATTACTTCAAGGCTGTACCACAATCCTGCAAACCCCTGCACAGTGATATTTGTCTGCCCAGCACTGTGAGCAGCATCAGACACTGTCGCTAAAGAAAGCTTCTCTGCCACAGTCAATGGGAGGCCCTTGGGCCTCTCTGCAGATGGCTTGGGGCTATCCAGCAAGGAGCAAACCCTGACCCATTCCTGTCACCCCATTTAGAGCATGGTTGGAAGCTGAAGACAATTTTTTCCCCAAGAAGAAATTTCTGGAGTTTTATCCCCTACAGAGCTCTTAGTACATGGTCACAGGGCCTGCATCTCCTGTTCCTGATAGGACCTTACTCAGAGAATTACATTTGCCTCCATTCCGAAAAGCTCCAGGAGCACAGTTCAAAGCACATCAAGTTCACTATGATGCAAAGCTACAAGGTTAGAAGTTATGGCTTGCTTTTGTGTTACATCTTCATGAAGTAAGGACGACTCTGTTTCCCTGATAATTCTCACGAGGGACATATTTATAAATGATGAAAAAATGACCACACAAATATGTTAAAGGGAGCAGTCAGCTATCAGTAAACTTGACGTGGTGTCTGCAGACACCACAGCACTGAGAGCAGCAGCTGTTGCCGAGGCAAACAGCTGAAATAAAAGAGGAAGAAAGGCAGCTTGCAAACAACTGCCTTCACTGGTCCAAATGGCTCCTAATACTTTTTATGTAAAGACACACTGTTGTTAACATCTGCGTGAAGTTGATCTGAAGCGTTGTTTGCAAATAGCAAAGCTGCTAAGCACCTGCTGCTTTAGGATAGATGAACTTTTGTGGGCATGTAGCATGCTATTTTATTTCCAGCAGCTCTCACAAACACCACCCTATACAGAACAGAAATGAATGGACTTTGTGAAGGGCACTTCTGTTGAAATTGGATAGGACTATACACAAGTATTACCAGATACCAGAACAGTTTAAGAGCCTGGTTCAGATACATTCTAGAGCCTGGGGATGTAAGATGTCTTAGAAGAGTAACCAAGGAAAGCAAAGTAATTGCCAGTGACTGAGGTTGGTAACTTGGAGGTTCATTTATTAATAGATGTCAAAATGAATTTTTAAAAAAAGTCCCTGGAACTACTTCACTTGGCTGATTTTTAAGTTGCTCTTTACATCAGTGTGTCGGAGTGCAACACAGCTCCCATCTTCCTGGCATGCAGGGAATGCAAGAAGTGAAATGTGTATTCTGCATTTCCAGTTCACTTTTGTGCTTTCTGCCCCCTTCTGAGAATTTTCCTGAGCCATTCTCCCACAAAAAAAAATCCGCCTCATTTGAATGTTCATTTGATTTCAGTTAGGTGCATCAAAATGGCAAAGAAAAGAAGACTGTAGCCAGAGTTAGACTGTACCGTTCTTCCCAGCAGGTCTGTGCACCCTCTCATTAGTGAGACATTCCATGACATTTTATTTCAGTGAGGGATGGTCCCACTGGAGGAGTCCATGGAAGATGGAAGATCTACAGTGGAGCAGTTAAACCCTGTACTTCAGAGACCTTTTTCCTGTGATTTGTCCTTCAATTTTGCCTGGCCTAATTTATGATTGAAATTGTTTGCAGTTTCCAGAATGGCCCTAGATGTTGAAAATAGCATGCTACAGTATCAGTTAGCTTTCGTAGCTGTAACTCAGGTCTTAAACTAGACACAATTTGCCGTGCAGGAGAAAAGCTAACAACCAAGGTTCAGTCTGTCTTTTATTTCTGTGACTGAACAAAATTAAGAGGAAAAGTGGGAAGGGTGACAGAACCTCAGGTGTCTTTACCTTGTGACAGCGTTTATGTTCTTAATTAGATCTATCTCAAAATCTTTTGTGCTCAGTGGAGATAACCACTGACTTTGGTGGAGGGACCAGGCCTGTATAGAAAAGAAGAGGCAGATGGGCAGCATGAGTGCAATGAATACATTTTATTCTTACTTCTGAAACCCACTTAAAGGACTAGAATGTCTTAGCTGCTCAGGTCAAGAACTGAGATTTTTGAGTAGACTTGGTTTTTTTCATCAGTACTGCTCTATAAGGAAAAAGCTCCTAGTTTCTCAGATCCTTTCCTACATCTTCTGTTTCTTGAAAATAAATTTGAAAACAATCTCCAGTCATACAAAACCATATCCAAACTTAACTGATGCATTTTAAATCCTTCCTTTTATCTGTACTTTGACAAGGTAGGTCTTTCAGAGTTCTGGGAGATGACCCACTTCCACAGATAAACCCCTCTGAGTTTTACTTCTATCTCATTACATGGATATTCCCATGCTTTAGTTTTGGGAAACTGTCTTTGATGGACTACTCAGCAGCATTGCTTTAGCCTGGAGTGTCCTGCATTGATCTGTTATGGCCTTGAGTTTGACACTTGAAGCAAAGAGACTACCAGAGTGACCTACCACTCTTACATGCAGAATACCCACATTACTCCCAGAAATTTTTCCTCTAATGTATCTTTGCAGCCTTAGCACAGTTTAGATGGTGTTAATTCTAAATGTGTGAGTCTTACACAAGTTTCTGGAAAATCACAGTACTGTACTGCTAGGCAGGTGGAAGCAGTAGGTATTTTTGAGAAATCAGATGTTAGTCTGGAATCTGGCAGGCAGATTTTCATCTCAGACTAAAAGTTATTAGCCACTACTACTACTCCTATTAATTGCCTTTCATATAGCATACATAATTCATAACTGCACGTTCACACTGTGAATGGTGAGTGCCATTTCTGAGTATCTCTGAGTGTTTTAAAAAGCTCTGCAAATGCAATGTTCATAATTCTGGATAACCAGGGCATAGTGGATTCAGTTGCTATGGTTGCAGGCAACAGAAGGGGAAGATCTGTACTGCACCTCAGGCAGCAATAACTGATTGTACCACTAAATCCACTTACATTCTTTTTTTAAAAAATTACAATAATTCACAGTTCTGACTCTGCTGCAGGTAGCTTCACTGGCATCAGCAGAGGCAAGGAACAGGCACTGTAAATTGAGGGCCCACTGAAGAAATTGTCCCCAGCCTAAAACACTGAGCTATAACAAGGAAGTATGTAAGCAGAAGCTCTGAGTTAAACGTATCCATGCAACAGTGGAATGTCTCTAAAAGCAGTTGACTTTAGTCCCAGTATATCTTGGCAATAAATGATAATTGGTTCCAAAAGGAGAATCTTCTCATTTGTTTTTTACATTTGATCAAAAAGATTTAATAACAAGAAGAGAGCTTACTCTTTTAGGAGATCTTGGACTTTTATTTTGTTTTTAAAGTATATCTGAAGGTTAAGTAAAAAAGGAGCATGTGGACCATAGCCCTTTTCCTGTTGTCAGTTTGGGATTACAGGCCAGAACAAGTTTTACTTTAAAAAAAATACCTGTAGTTTTCACTCCCGTGAGATGCATGAACCAGATCAATACTTTGCTGTTTCAGTTTAGTGGAAATCAGAAAGAGTAGTACCATAGATGGTTAAAAATATCCTCAGAGGACAGCTAAGCAATATCTGTTTCCAGGATGGATTACCAGGAGCGCACTAACAACCTCTATCTCTTAACAAGGATAGCCAGATAGAGGAGCTGTGACTCCGTAAGTCGCTGTAATTTTCCTATTTTATCTGCCCACCTGTGATACTTGCTGCTGCAATGCACAGTATCTCTGTAGCTAGCTGAACTCATCAGAACCAATCTAATTTTCTCAATAGTTATTTTAAAAGTTCCTACTGTGCTGCAGAGAGGTAGGATCAGAGTGACACTCAGTGGCAGGATAGTAAAAGTGATTCTCAGATTTTCTCTAACATCTATTATTAGGATGTTAGGGAATTCTTCTAAAATTCTAGTCTGCTAATTATTAGTATTTTCTGTCTGTTTGATAATATTCTATGTAAGCATTGTAATTCAGACCAAAATACATACTTTTGATTATCCAAACTGATACCCTTACTTACTTTGCAAAGGCCCCCTTCACTCATAACTTGTGTGCTGTGATGATCTCTTGCAACTGAAAAAATAAGGAAAAAAGTATTTAAGAAATTGAACTAAAAATCAAAAACTGAATTTCGGAATCAAATGTCTTGAATCAGCACAGTTTTACATTCTGTGGTATTTGAATCTTGACAGATAACTTGAACAGTTCAAAGAATATCACTTTACATCTTGCATACAATTTATCAGGTTCCCTACATATAACTGACAGTTCATGACCCTCTCAGTTGTGTTGTACCAAAACATTTTCTTTATCTGGGGAAAAAGAAAAAGAAAAAGAAGACATTTTCATTTTTATGTAAGTAAACACTGGAATAAATTATGGAATAGTCACTGTTAAAGATTTTTTACGTCAGCCCTTACAAGTGTTGGATACAAATATTTTAGGTGGAGTAGCTCTGCAGTAAGGGTAGAGTGTGGGCTGTCAGTCTTTCCAGCTGTGCTTGCTCAGGTGCAGGGAAGGATTCATAGGATTACATTCGATTATGGAGCCAGAAATTCTCCTGAGCCTGTGGCTTTCTAGAGTCACCTGAACTCGCAGCATTCAAGGGTGTTAATAAATAAGAACTACTGTGATACAATGTTCCCTGAAACACTGTACGTAAAACAATTTCCCTCTGCCTCCCACAGGGTCCTGTTGCATCCCCCATGTCCATGCGATCTGTTCTAACCAGCGGCTCCTGCCTTTCCCCGCCGCCTCCGCCGCCGCCGGGACCGCCCCCCATCTTGGATACGGAGCCCGCCAAGGACGAGGGAACTGCATCTCGCTCAGCCCTCTTCGCACAGCTTAACCAGGGAGAGGCAATTACCAAAGGTCAGGAGAAAAGGAATCGAACTGTGATCCACGAGTCAAACTACATCAAGGGCTTTTACATGTATTAACCTAACTTTCACAGCATTTTTAAGTTACATTCTAGCAGCTCAGATCCTTCTGAGGCTTGCAATGGTCCGATGGAGAAGGCTGCATACCAAAACCTCCCTTAGAAGCCACAGCACCCAAATAAGTTCAGTATACCTGACATTCACACCATTTAGAGGTATCCTTTCAGTTTTAAGGCAGCCAAGCTGGGTATCTTCAGCCACCAGTAGCCGGTCAATCTCTTAAGTTGCAATTGCAATAAAGTTTTATCCCTCTTTCTGACTCATATTGAGTCTACAAACCTGTGTCAAAATGCCTTACATGTCAGGTGAAATAAAGCTTTTTGTGTTAATATTGGATAGTTGTCATTTAAGTGTATGTCTGTGACTTTAAATACACATGACTGATATATTTGCATTTAATGCTGCAGGGATAGGTGAAATATTGTCATAAATTAGAATATTTTACGGATGGAAAAACATGATACAACAAGCTCTCAGAGCTTACTACAGACAGAGAGGGACCTAGAAGACATTGTGGGATTTTCTGTTGAAAATACTAAGAGCCCATCCACAGTAGAAGAGATTTTATTTGATCTGCTAAAAGTATGTCAGCAGTTACACTTTAGGTTGTTACCCAGGTAAACCTTGAGGAAATAAAAAATGTCATTTCAGTGAATAACATAGCACAATTACAAACAAACTTTTCATGATTCAATATGAGCATTTTTAGGACTGGCAAACAGACTCTCTTTCACAAGCACCCTTTGTTTTGTTGGTTTTTTTTTTAGGGCTTCGACATGTCTCTGATGACCAGAAGACTCACAAGAACCCCAGCCTACGTGCCCAAGGTCCACCTGTTCGTTCTCCAACAAAAAGCCATACTCCAAGTCCTACCTCTCCCAAGAATTCTCCACAGCAGAACCATGCCCCTGTCTTGGAGCTAGAGGGAAAGAAGTGGAGGGTGGTGAGTTCCAGTCACGCCTCTGAATTGCACCTTGCACATTGCAAACCCAGGGGAGCATGGAAACATCTGGTCTGGCATTGAACATGCAACAAAACAAAGTTGCAGCTGGAATGGGCTGAGTCCTCCATTTCTCTGCATTGCTACAGTTCAGCCTTTACTATTCTGTAGGATCTTAATTAGTTCTTCTCTGAGAATCGGTTATTAATCCATCTCACTGGAGAACATCAGAACTAGCATATAAATTCCTTGCAAAATCAGACAATGCCCCAGAAACAAGTCCAGTAGAGAACACCAATTAAAATCCCTTTTTGCAGGCCATTTCTGTGAATGAGAGAGAACAGTCATCACAGACCACTATCTCCAGTTTCCCAACCAATGCAATTATACATTTATTTTTCTTTTCCCATTCCATGCAAGCATGTCTTCCAAGCTTAAAAGTAGAGGAATGTTTTCCTTTTGCTTAGTCTACAGATGGAAAAAGAAGATTTGTTTAAAGTTTGGGTGTTAATTTGTGTAGGCATATACCAAAGACTCTGTGAATGAAAATTGATGTGACTGTGTTGGTTAAGAGAGAGTAGAAAGAATATGCAGTTCAGTCATGCAGAAGGTTATTTACACAGTGTATATTAAAGTGGAGTCCAGTTTGCATAAGGTGCAGTCACCATTTGCCTGTGTTACGTTGCCTTACGGGTTCTATTACTTGGAACTTGCCTTGTGGATCCCTAGCTTTTCCTGGACATCTGTGGAGTGTAATTGTTCTTTTAAGCCTAATGAAAGGAAATTTCTTTGCCTATTACTCTTTTATTGTATATGGTAATGCCTGTATGTGTTCACAATATGCTGTATCAAACACTATGTAACACTTGAGGAAGGAAAGCTTGCTCTGTTCTTCAGTCTGAATCAGATGGGAGCCAAACAGCAGTTTTGTGAGCACCTTTTTAAATTGTTGTGAGCATAACATCTTCACTGAAAAATTAATGGATTTTATCACTGTCTGTGCTAACTCTTCAACTCTGCAGCTCTGAAAGATACAGAGTCACCGAAGGGTCAGTTAGGTGAGGTATTTGGTCACCAAGCAGATTAGGATTTTAAGCCACAGGAAGCATATTGCTCTGTTGTAACTGAAGATGGAATAACTCAGGGATAAATTGTACTAAACTCTGACTGTTAGCTAAAGACTGTTAGTTAAAGACAACCAATTAAATAAACTTTATTTTGAAACAGGAATATCAAGAGGATAAGAATGACCTGGTCATTAACAACACTGAACTCAAGCAAGTGGCCTACATTTTTAAGTGTAACAAATCTACACTTCAGATAAAAGGAAAAATCAACTCAATTACTATTGGTGAGTGGGTAGCTCAGCTGGGCTTTAAGTGACAATCTTGAAAAAACTGACTTGTGTGATTAATAATGCATCTGAATCATTCCATTCACTTTAATGATTGATCGCAAGAGTAAAGTCACTCAGATGTGCAGTGCAGGAATGGGAATTTTCATAGTTAATATAGCAGGTGTGCATGTATTTGCTTTTGTCTTGCCTTTCTCATTTATGATTGCTTTTATTTTAGATAACTGTAGAAAGTTTGGCCTTGTGTTTGACAATGTTGTGGGAATTGTGGAAGTGATCAACTCCAGGGATATTCAGATTCAGGTAAATACCTAATTGAGAGATGAAGACAGACCTAGAACAAGTTGAGGGGGTGGGATGGGAAATGCCCAACATGTAGTTACAAGACATTGTAAAAACTCACAGAGCACAACAAAAGTAAGATGTCTCCAAATGGATCTTTATATGCGCTAAATTCTGCTGATGTTTTTAGAAAATGCTTGTGAAAACGATTTCCTATCACTGAACTAACCTCCCGTAGCCGAGTGCCTTCTGGTGAAGCTGAGATCTGTACAATGGCACAACTGTTACTTCTGTGCCTGATCTGCTTGCTTTCATGCTAAGCAACTCCCAGCACTTGAAAGTTCAGTGGTGTTTACAGAAGAAATTCTACCAGTTAGCTAATTTATTTCTAAGCGCACTGGATTTTTTTTTCTTATCCTCTCCATGGAAATGTTCAAATAGACTGTTAAAGGACAACTAAATGCTATGAAGTAAAAGTAGGTGTTGGATTTCAAAAAAATCTCCCTGGCCAGTGACGTGACACTTTAAATAACTAAGTAATGTACTTATTTGCCTTCAAAAAGCTTCATCAAAGATCATCTCCCTTGTGATTCTCATGGAAACAAAATACATGTATTTTTAATCTGTACATTGCCCTCTCTACTAGGGACACGTGTTCTGCTCAAAATATGCAGTCTGCCTGACATTTACAGCACTTCAGTCATCCCATTTCAAAGAGGTCTAACTACCTGCTCTAATACTGGGTTGTGTCTAACACACAATGTAATCTCAAGAAGGGACTCCAGGATGTATTATTTTAAGTGAAAAAGAAATGTTAATTATTATATTAAACTGCCACTCTTCAATGTGAGGTCTTTTGCTTAAGAGGCTGTGCCTGCTGTATGACATTAAATATAGGTAGTCCTGCTCCATGCTTCAGAAGTAATGTAGCCACCACAGGGAATAGGAGCAAGATGAGGTTTTTATATTTTGAACCTTGTGCAAGTGACTGACATTGCTACCAACTGTGCATTATCTTCTGAACTATAACAATCAGTCTTATTCATGACCACTACATGTCTTTTTACAGCAGAGGCGTTAGTTAAGGATCCCAGGCACTTATTTGAGCAGTTTTAAAATAATCATGTTATTTTTAATCATTACCTCTTAAACTATTCATGAAAACTGAAAAATCCTTATGTAATGAATAGCAAAACCACAGATTGCTAATACTCAAATAAAGTGGAAATACCTTTTATAAGAATCAAAATTCTTAGAATCAAAATTAATCATGTTCTATGAATATTGCATAAGACTTCTCTGCATGTCATGGAGCAGAGTGGGGATCCACTTAAGAAAGCAGGGTCTGGTTATATGCTGTATGTTGTTTGAATCAGGGCTGGCATGTGCCAACTGCTAAGCACCTCAGTTTTCTCAGTAATTTGAAGACCTAAGTTCATAATGTCCAAATACATAATATGTCAATGCAACAGATTTTAGTAAATTAATCCTACAGATTTTGCTTCAGTGCCATATTGCTTGTCTCTCCATCTCAGCGGTATCTTTTTTTCTTGCCAGATGTTTGCAAAAATTTTTAAACACCCCTTCCTTTTGTTCTCCATTGCATAAGAACCCATTTAAGAAAAGGAACTTTTAAGATGCATTGATCCACTGCAGAGCTCAGACTTCAGGATAAGGCTGCAAGGATGCGAGAGGACAGACCACTTGGTTTACTGCCACATTTAAGGAACTGAAGTCGAAAGATATTCTTTAATTAAGTGATGGGAGACACTCTCATTAACAAGTACATCTCTGACATGTGCTGTCACTGTTCTATGGCTTGGGATAATGTCTGCTGTTTTGATATCCAGAGTATATTGCTGTCCTTGCTAGAGAGGGCAGGAGCAGGAATTTGTACTGACAACCAGTGAGTCCAACTTTTAGCCACAAGGAAATCTTTCAATCTGTACAACTGCAAACAAAAGAAGATTTCCCTTCCTCGCCTCAAGTGAATCTTGTGTTTGCTCTTAAAGAGACACACGAAATAGTTTTAGAGATTTAATTAAATTGATCTTAGTACTTATTTAGAACCGTAGCTTGCCTGAAGGGGATAAAAACCCTTTCCCATTGCATGTTGCAAGAGCTTTGAAGTCTTCAGAGTGTATTACAAATCCCTTTTTGAGTACTACTTTATGCTGGGCTCTTTCTTTGCCCTTACTGGGTTGAAGTGGACATTTGACTTATTAACCAGTTGTCACTGATGAACAAGGTGAACACTGCCTAAATATCAGCACAAAAGTATCACTGAAATTAGAGAGAATCAGAGAAATACTGTCATCAAACTCTATATTAAAAGCTTGCTGTATATTGCAGGTTTGCTGTTGTGTTTTGTTACCACCGTCAAGAATTTTCAGTGTCAATCAAATCAAAGCATGACACAGGCAGGTGACACATAGATCAGATGCTGGTGGTCAAAATTAGACCTAGAAGGCTATGAGGATTTTATTAACAGTATCTCTGCTTGCATTTTAAGATTTGATGTTAAGTAGATTTTGTTTTGCAGGTGATGGGGAAAGTGCCAACCATTTCTATTAACAAAACAGAAGGCTGCCACATCTACCTCAGTGAGGAGTCATTGGATTGTGAGATTGTGAGTGCCAAGTCATCCGAGATGAACATTCTCATTCCCCAAGACGGTGATTATGTGAGTGAAATTTTTTTTTTTAATTTTCCTTTCTATTCTATACTTGTTTTGGCGTTTAAGAGCACTTAAGCTGCTAGGAAAGAAACTGATGTAACACACATATTATGTGACCAAAAAATGATCCAAAACAATTTAAATTTTCTATGTGCCTGTATCTCAGGAGGAAGAATTCCTTATTTTCTGGGGCACAAAGTAATTTCAGAGATCAGAAATTATGTCCTCTCTTTCCATTCTAATGGATAATGGCTTCATGTCCTGTCCATGTGATCTTTTTTTATATCTAAACATAATCTCCCAAAGAAATTAACTTCACAGAAGAGCACTTAAGTCTGAAGATGATGAGTCTAAAACTAAGATAAATATAATACTACTACAGGTGAAATAATAGATTATAATACACTTTTTTTTTCTAAAGCTATCAATACATGGGTAGCAGCTGTAGTACTGTTTTCAACGTATGTCCTTAAAAGCCACTTAAACTGGTGCATTTTCCCAGTTCCTTTCCCATTCTAGTAAAATGTTCATACTGTGCCCAGTGGCATTTCTAGTAAAGTCATGCTCTGACACTTCACACACAAGCAGGCAAAGTGTGCTCATAACAGTTCCCTGGTGTCCTTAACAGAGAAGAGTTGAAATTGCAGTGCATAACCATAGCCAGAACTTAAATTTCTCGTTAGTCTTTTGGGCTAGAATTTAGTACAGGGGTTTATGCTTTATAAAATAAAACGTGTAATGGGAATTTTGTGCTTCACATTTCCAGAAGTGACTGCTGGATGCCCAGCTTTAGACAAATAAAAAGGGAACAATTTTTACTGGGCGCATATTCACCCATTTCTTTTTTTAAAAAGAGTCCTTTTGGTCTGTCTCTCCTCAAAATCACCATAACATCAGAAATTACTGGCTGTCAAACACCTCTTTGAGGTCTGAATGAAAAACCCTTCTCTTCATGTAATTTTTTGTTTACTGGGTACAGAGAAATACTTAAGATTTTCCATCATTTCACTGCATTTGTAGAATGGAAGGGCACTTTATTTGATGTTCTCATTTGTTTTGTGCACTCCACAAAGGATGATGACTATTTTGAAGTGTATCACACTTAAAATTATTGGGGGTGGGGTGGGGTGGTACTTTATTCTTCCATATTAAGTATTGCTTTTGTCCTTAAAATTAGACTCCTGGCTTAATCTCCTCATCTAAATCGTCTCTACTGTCTTCCAACCCAGACACCAATGGAATCTGAAGTCATTTCTGACATGAGGCTTATTTACTTAGCTGATGCAGATAATGGTGTGAGAGGGATTATTGCAAAGTAGTACCATACCAAGGCTATTTGAAACTGGGGAGCAATCAGGCTTTTTCCTGTGTGGCATTGTAAAATAGCTTCCTAGGGTAATGAAGAAGGCTTCTCTCTAATCCTGGCATGTCTGAGCTATCAATGCTTTTGCAGTCATGTAGAACTAATAGTATTCCACCAGTTTTCATGAGATATCCCCTGTTTGTTTAACCATCATTGTTGCTTTTGTTTCCTACCAGAAAGAATTTCCGGTTCCTGAACAGTTCAAGACAGCATGGGATGGGTCTAAGTTGGTCACTGAACCTGCAGAGATTGTGGGTTGACTTCCTCACGCCATGGAGCACTTGCTGACCACGGCCAGACTGCGGCCAGCACACACAAAGCAGTAATGTAAAGAACTAGAAGTAGCAGGAGTTCATGCTGCTGTCATAGGCCTTCAAGCATTAGCTCTGCATGCTAGGAACAATAACACATCTGGCACCCTTTTGTTAGGCATCCCAGTCCTGGTCACATCTCCACACAGTTTGCCTTCACATACAATTTTAATTCTTAATGGGAATGTAATAGGTTAAGCCCCCACCCTCCAGTCACATTATTGGTTTGAAATACTGTATACATTAAGCCAGCATACTGCACGATACACTTTGTTTATCATCTTGCTTCAGTGCATTCCTTTTTGTGTTTCTGCTAAGCAAAAACAGCATTAAGACTTCAAGGTGTTTATTTTTACCTATTAAGCAATTCCCTATGATGCAGTAAAAATGTACCTGTCGAAAGTATGCAGTTTCTTGCAGTTCTATGGCAGTCATAATGTCTTCCGTTTCAAACAAGCAAAAAAGGACAACTTTCAGCACAGCAATACATTTTGCTAACTGAATTTTTTTTTTTAAATCTGGTCATTTAATCAAAAACATTTCTAATATGCATATTTAGAAAATCCCACAGTTTTCTGTGAAGTAAGATTTTATTATAGTTCACAGACTTGCTGTTGCCCTCTCATTTCTTGCAAAATAGTAATTCTTTCTAAGATAGGGCCTCATCAATGCTAAAACCTTGCAGGAAATTACTTGAAGGTTTTTTGGTCCTTGGAATTTTTTTTTTGTGATACCATCTCTCACTTTTTAAAATTTCACATTTTATCTTGCATCTTATACAGATAACCAAGGAGGACAGACACATCTGATACCAGCTAGTTTTCCTTGCTAATAAAGTTCCTTTAAAGTATTTGTATTGTAGCTCATCATGTTCATTAAAAGTATCATCCTGGGGTTTTTTTCCCCACGTTTGTAGGACTTACTTTCAAATGTGTCCACAAAGCAAAGCCATAGACTTATGCCATACTAATTCTGAGCCCAAGTAAAGGGGTAATTTCCTGTTTAGCCCTTTGACTCTACAGTCCCTACGCTTTTTTTAAGAAAGGTGGAGTATTGTATACATTTGTACTATTTCAACACATAGTACAAATAAAACTTAAAAAATTTTACAAGTCAGCTTATGTTTTTGATCACTTGTAATACTTTGTATTGGTGAAATCACAGTGAGATGCTTGCAGAGCTAGTTACAAGCTAAATTTTGTGCCTAACTTACCTTGAAAGTACATTAACTCTTAAGGGTTTTTAAGTATATCTTTGATTGTAAACCCTATACAATACAACCAGTAGTGCTCATTCCTTATGGTTTTGCTATCTGATGTTTAATCTATGTGTATAATGTGTTTGCTTTAATATATATAATTTTTTCAACAATAAACTTCTTATTAAATAAAAAGGAAAATGTACTTGTTTAAAAACAAGGTTGTTCAGAGCTTACTCTATTGCACTGTTTGTCCTATAGGCTTTCTCTTCCTTAAACCCTGTTTCAAAAGCTGGAGTGAGAAAAAGTAGTTGCTTGTCCCATTTCACTAAAATATTATCACTTTTGCTGCCATAATCCACCTGTGAGTAGAGGATATTCTGCATGCCAGCAGATAAACCTGAAGTGTCATGCACATAACTTTGGTGACAGACAGCAAATTGAGCTTTTCATGATTCTCACTTCTAGATACATCTCTGTCTTCCAGGGATTATGTGTAGGGAGATGATCATGATGTAGTGCAAGGTGGTAAGGTTTGCCTTCTATTTTTAGATCTTCCTGTTGTTTCTCTATATGGCTTCAATCACAGGTGGTCCACTCCATATATCACTTGGATCTGCCTCATCTCTGAAAAATGGGCGTTGCATACTTGTCATGATAAAAGGATTGTTAAAGGGTTGTTTAATCCTTAAATCATAATCGTAATGCATTCCACAAAATAATTCAATCTGGAGCATTCAGGCCTGAGATACTGACTCTTCCATACAGCATCAAAAAGGGGACATGCAGCAGCAGGATGCCACTTACTGCTTTGGGGTTAAGACACAAAAACCAAGTATCAAATCTTGATGATAAACAGAAAGCTGCAAGACAGCCCTGAATCACTACACAGGCAAATGCTTATAGTTCCCCTGAGGGATTTAACTCCCCCATCAAATACAAAGTCTATGAAGGCTGATCTGATTCTTCTTTAAACACTTGAAAGCAAACTCCTTTGTGGCTAGACCTCCACCTTAACATTCACAGTCCTGCAATGGACAAGACCCAAGTACGTGGCTTTGACTGGTTTCTTAGCAGAAAAAGGTCCTGTGAAGTAACAACACCGTTATTACCTGACAGTCTGAGCACACCTCAGACCTTTGTCAGAAGGCAGAAGTTTAAAAGAAATGGAAGAATGCCTTGCATGGACAGACCCAAGACAATTCAACTGAAGAAAAGTATACCAAGTCAATGTAGTACTGGACACCAGAAAAGTAGGAGAGAGACTTCTAAAATAGATTATATGCAGCACTCTTAGTCAACCACATAACAACAACAACAACAAATCTATAATCACCTTTTGTCAGTTCAGTTAGGTCATCATAAAAAATACTTGTCATATATTTCCAGTAGGTTGGACTGTTCTTTCCCTGCAACCTGTCATTAAATTCAAAATTACAAAGGAATGGTGTATCTATGAAGTTCTTCTTCTACTTTACATTAATTTGTATACAATTAAAGGTGAATTTTGTGAAAAATCAAGTTTATCTTAAGAACAGAAATAGCCAACAAACTGCAGAATGATGATTTGATGAGTCATCTCAACCAGGGGCAGGTGCAGCCAGCAAGTTTTCAGCAGCAAGACTGATCTGTGTTCGATGGTTGATTGCAGCAAGGAATGAACTGCTAAATGCTGAGCATCCCTAAGGTCCCACTGTTTTTTTGTTTGGTGTTTGTTTGTTTGGTTGGTTTGGTTTTTGGGTTGTTTTTTTTGTTTTTTTTTTTACTGCCTACTGTCACAAAAATATACACCTTGATTTGTGTGTTACGCTGCACTAATATTGTGGTCATGCCCTAAAATCAGTGCTACTGCTACAACAGAAAACAATGAATTTGGTTCATATATTGATATGGAAAAAAATGTGTATGGTGTAATTAGCCAGTTCACTTCTATAAACCTGCATGGGTCAAATATTCACTAGTACATATGCTGTCAATCCTCCAGTAAAATGCATGTAAAAGAAAAGGCAAGTTTTTAAGTGTCTAAATATAAAGAGCTTTTTTTTTTTTTTTTCCTATGAAAGGCTTCAATGGATGTCAAACTTTCTCAAATAGAACAGGGTGCAAAGAGGAGGGAGCCAGGCTCTCTTCAGGGGTGTGCAGTGACAGGACCAGAGACAGAGGGCACACACTGAAACACAGGAGGTTCCCCCTGTACATCAGGAAACTCTGTTTGCATGTGCAGGTGACCAGCACTAACCCAGGTCGCTCAGAGAGGCCGTGGAGTCTCCATCCTTGGAGACATTCAGCAGGACCTGGTTCTGCACAAGCGGCTCAGGGAGGCCCTGCTTGGGCAGGGGGCCAGGCGGACTCCAGAGGTCGCTGCCAACCGCAGCCCTTCCGCATCCTGTGAGTCTCGCTGCAGTTCTTTACAATATTGGTTACTAAGATCCCGTGGAAATTAAAGCGTGGCGGTAGTGACTCCAAGTACCCACCAGATGGCAGGAAGCAGCCAAGGCCAGGCCTTCGCATGACAAGCTGCGAGACTGCAGCGTTTACAATGGACGTGAATGCTGTTTGCCAAGGAGCTATGGAATTCTGCTCTTTAAAAGTCACTGTAAAAACACTTAATATTACTTTGATCTTGAAATTATCATCTTGGTAAAAGGTAAAGGTTTGAGTGGAATGAACAGGGAAGAATCAAAAATAACTACTTGTTACCAAATAATAAACATCTTTTGGGTTGTTTTTCCTTTAAAAAAAAAAAAAAAACACGGATAAGTTTATCTCCATTTAAAAATACCTCATTGAACTTAAAAGAAATATTTAACAGAGCCATCGAAGATAAAGAAGTAATTTCAAATCTGTGTTTGAAAACCAGAAATATTTTCTATGTGCTAGAGAATTAGGCACTTGCTGAGATTTCCCTGTGCCATAGTTATTTTGCAGACAAATCATTTCTGTTCTTACTCTTTCCTGAATCATCAACATATCCGGATCTGCAGGAGTTCCTTCGATGTTACTGCACCATATGTTCATCCCCCTGTGCCTCACATATCTTTTCTAAAGATCCAACATTTGTCCAATTGGAATGCTTCAGGGGCTCAATTCAGTGTGCACCCTTAGTGCATTCTCCTGATGTGCTGTTCAGCTGGGTTCTTCTAAAACGTGGAAGCTTCCAGACAAATGGAGATAAGGTTCAGTCAATTACACGATATGCTAGCAAGCACAGCAGTTATCAAGAACATACAAACCAGATTCAGTTTCCCTTCTGGAGCTGATCTGGGCCCAACTGCTATGAAAAATATTGCCAAGAAGTAGCTACTGCTCTCTGAAGATGCCCATAAACAGTTCCCTGACTTACGATAAAATCCCTCTCTTATTAGATAAAAATCATAAATAATGCTCCCCAAGGAATGTTCTTACTACCACAATACAAGAACCTGCTCCCTCTTTATGGCTGAAATAACCCTGAAAATCTTCTTGTGTGCCTAAAGTTTTGTAGAACAGGGAACATTCTGTGTTCCACCACCCAAAACTCAGTGGTGACTTCCTAGGTTTAACCCTTCTTCCCTAGGTCTTGCTGCATGCTGAGGACCCTACCTGATCACCACTGACCACCAAAGACTCTTTCTTACTCTCCAAAGCCATAGTCCCACTGCTGCTCCAACAGAGGCACCACCATATTTCCTCCCTGGGAAGAGAAGGGAATGTGACAGAGAAGAGAGTTAGGTAACCAGTAAGGCTTCCCAGTGCCACGTTCCTGAGGAAAGCTGCTTTGTTGTTACTCGTCTTCAAACAAAGCCAAGGTAAAAGGCAAATAAAGGTGTTTAAGCACAACTCCTAAACCAGACAGTACCAATAAAACAGGCAACCACACAAAAAACTTGTGTACCCTAGATTAAAGTGGAAAAATTTCTTCTTTTTTTCTCCAGCTGATTTGCTATGACCTTTTTAACAACTGTGACCATCAGGGTTCTGTTTTCTCTGTATTCCACTTGAAGTTGCATCTATTAGAAAGAAGTTGCCTCAGTCAACTCTGTAAGGCTTTAGAGCCAATCTCTCCTTCAGGTTTCTTAGATGGATGAGACAGATCAGTTTCAAGTTGAAAGGCTAAATTAATTTAATTTGGGAGAAAGTTGTACCATTTCCCACAGTAAATGTATAACATTTTACATTATATTTCAGTAAATGCACACATATGTTTTTTGGCTCAAGTTTCATGTTCTGTATCTGGCTGCTTGCCCCAAAAAGGTGGAAGGTTCTCACTCTTTGGTGACTCTGTATAGTTTCAGTGATGAAGAATCTCTTTAACCATCATTTGCATTTGATTCCACTCTGTACATGAACACAAACACTCAATAGAAATGTCTAAATAGCATGAATTGTAGCTGCTGGGCCCAACAATAATTAACCACTTTACAATGACAAGAGCTTGTTGTTGATTAATGTCCAACAACTCTCATCCAAGGACTCTTTAGAAGAGCTCCTATTATTAGAATATTTCAGCATGATGCAGGAGATGTGATCAGTTATCCCCCGAGCAAAGGAAAGAATTGAAGTTCAATGCTTTGGTGATTCCTTGGCCTCCTAAACCTTTAAAAGTGGTTTAGAACCCTTGAAAACAAGATGCTGGAAGGCAGATCAGAAATGAGCAAAGGTACAATGTCTGTGGCTCTGACAAATTTACAGCACACCAGTGTTCGATCACCTCCCATTGACCATGAAGGATTCCCCACTCAAGAGTGACTGAGCAGGTTTTTCAGCACTGCCTACACTTAAAGAGCTTAAGGTGGGATTCCAGATTCCCTTTAAACCTTAACCATTCTGATACCAGCTTTTAGGTGCTTACCTCCTTCTTTTGATCTAGTTCAATACATTTCCTCTTGCCTAAATCTCATTCCTAGGGAAGAGGATATTTAACTGCCAAGGCATTCAACTACTTACTTTCATCAGCTGATACAACAAGCTGCCCACCCACAAGAGAAAGCAAAGTAGCAAGAAATCAGTGCTGCAGAAGAGTATAAATACTGCCCTGTGTGGCAACCTGACACAGCAATGAAACAAGACCCTCTGTCATCAAAAGCCTAAGCTGTGAGTCACTACTGGCAAGTCCTGTTGTCACAGCATCTCTGTCATATGCATCCCAGAACAGAAAAATCTGAATGCTTAAAGAATTTGTGGGCCAATTGGGGTTATGGTTTGTTGGTTTTTTTTTTTAAGCAGGAGGCTGAAAAACTAGTAATTGGAAAAATTTGGGCATGAGGAAACATAACATTGTTACCCTGCTCTCTGCTGTCAGTGATTCTGTTTCACCCTGAATATCCAGAATAATCTCATAGTGAGTTCTAACTATGGTTATGCTTGTGTAATGCTGCTGCTGGTGAGCCTAAAATTTAGATGTGAATGGCAGCATTTTATGAAATCTCTGAGATCTTGTAATTGTACTTTAAGGTCTGATCTGGCTTTCAAAACCTGTGTCCACAGACACCAAAATAAACTAAAACAAACAAAAAAGGTGAGACATTCCTTGGTCCTGAAGGGTTTGTGGTAAATAGACTGTAACTCACCAAAGAAGAAGTGAAATGTTATAGGGAAATAAGTCTTGTTACATTACATTTATTGTCAGTTTTCCAAAATAGTTTTTCTATTAGGAATTAATAGATTATTTAAAACCATATTTTCCTCTATACACTTGTCTATCTTCCCTCCTTTCTTCCTTCCTAATCATGCTAAAACTTGCTGTATTTCCCTAAACATTTACCCATATTGATCTCACTGAGATCTATATTACAAAACATGCCAGTGTAATTAAAACCATAGCAACATACTGAGTGCCAGCACCTTACATAACTGCATAATACTGTATGGGTCACTATTTGATAATCACTCTGGCAATTCACCTCAGCTTGCTTGTATTAGAGACTCACTCCACACAAACTTCTGGGACTGAAAGAGTGGAAATTTCTTTTACATACACAGGAAAAATTCTTTACTGTGAGGGTCTGTGAGGCACAGGAAAAGGTTGCCCAGAGAAGCTGTGGATGCCCCATCCCTGGAAGTGTTCAAGGCCAGGTTGGATGGGATTTGGAGCCACCTGAGTTAGTGGAAGCTGTCCCTGCCCATGGGGCAGAGATCTGTAAGGTCCATTCTAAACCAGGTCCATTCTATGCTTTTATGAAATTACTTCGTTTTTTATAACTAGTTGAGGTTAAATGGGAAAATAGTTCAATAGGGAGAGAGAGAAACTTCTGGTTTTGTTCAGCTGTGATGCTTGCTGTCTTCTACATGGGAAACATTCCAGGTTCACAGTATGTATTACTTGTTAATTGAGTATTGAGCTGCGGTTAAAATCTTTGTCAGACAGAAGCCTCAGTCTGGTTGAGATGCTTAGTGGAACACAGAAACCTGAAAGACTAAAAGTTATTTTGAAGAACTGTGTTTAAGCTTGCTGCTATTTCTTTCTTCAGCATTTGAGGGGACCAAGTCCTATGAGGAGTGGCTGAGGGAGCTGAGGGTGTTCAGTGAGGAGGCTCAGAGGTGACCTGTGGCTCTCGGTACCTACCCGAGTGTAGCCAAGTGGGGCTCGGCCTCTTCTCGGGAAAGTTTCAGGCTGGACATTAGGAAGAATGTGTTCACGGAAAGGGCGATTAGATTTTGGAACGGGCCGCCCAGGAGGTGGTGGAGTCACCGTCCTTGGAGGCGTTAAAGGCAAGGCTGGAGGTGGCACTCAGTGCCATGGTCTAGTTAACAAGGTCACGTTTAGTCATAGGCTAGACTCGATTACAGAGGACTTTTCCAACCTGAACGAGTCTGTGGATTGTGGGGGTTTTGTTCTAGGGGTTTTTGTTTGTTGGTTTTGGCTTTGTTTATGGGGGCTTGTTTGTTTTTGGTTTGGGTTTGTTTTTGGGGGGGGGAAGTGGTTGTTTTGGTTTGGGTTTTTTGGGGTTGTTTTTGTTTTTTTTTTCAGAGGACGAACATGATACGGTAAACTATAAAAAGGGGGAGATAGAGGAGGAAAAAACAAAACCCCACACCATTAAGACAGGAAAGCAAAAACGCAGAACCTGCGCACCGTGCGGACCCCTGGAGGTCGCTCCATTGGCACGTCAGGGGCAGCCGCCTCCGCCCCAACCCTCGGCGATACCATCTTGTGGCGGGGGCGGGGGGGAAGCCTCTTTCTGCCCTGACGCTGCGCTCTCCTGGTCAGGCTCCTCCCCCCCACTCCTCCTCGCTAAGTGGGAGAAGCGAGGCGCGTCCTCGGCGCACGCGCAGTGAGCGCTCAGTCCCCGCCGCGATGGAGGAGGTGGCGGAGCGGGGCCGGGCCGCT
>WEIU01011727.1:685939-698666 GCA_013389925.1 Aegithalos caudatus
AGCGACACTGTTCACTAAAACTTTATTACTACCAATTCAGGTATAAGGAAAGGTATCTCTTACCTTGCAGAAAAACACCACCCCTTGCACAGCAGGTAAAGAAAACAACTNAGGTAATTGTATATAATCCTTTCATGGCTACAGTGACATGATCGACTGCCTGAATAGTAGTGAGCGTGTGTGGTTTGAAAGTCGAGTTGGCTGAGCATTTTCTGTGTCTAGAAACGGCAACTGGAGCCCTACACCTGAAAAGAGCAAGTTGGCCTTTGCCCTCCTGTCACATCCAGCTTGTGTTTGAAAGGCATCTCACCTTGTACCAGCAGCACCTGCAGGAGCAGTGCTGGGATGCAGGCAGAAGTGCCAGCCAAGGCCCAGCAGTGCCTCTGAAGATATTTATGCCACTGACAGTGATGCAGGTCTCTGCCCTTCTAGCTAAGGAAAGAATTCATGTCTGAGTCAGACTGCTGTGACTTTGTACAAATTCAGCTGTGGGTCCCCCAATGAAGAAGCATTTCCTCTGATTTTACTAGAATAGTATCTGTTCTGCGAGAAGCTCCTGTAACTGCTACAGAAGCAGCTCCCCCACCCCCTATTACTAATTTCCAATCTTTTCAGTTAGAACAGTGGTGAATATTTACTAACATTAGGTTGGGTTTTTTCTAAAGGACTACAAAAAATTAACTGCAGGCAGCTGACACATTGATAAGCTGCTCCAAGCTTCAGCCTGCAATAAAACTCTCCTTCCTCACAGGAGACCTCTAACTTAAGTTTAAGATCCTCTAAAACCGATGCGAAAAAGCAGAGGTTGAAGAAGGCACGAGACATTGCTCAGGTTGAGGGAACCACCTCACTGTTACAGCTGGGGATGCCTTTACAGAGAGTTAAAATTGCCAGGTAATATTTTGCAGTTTTTATTGATGGCATTTATCCCATGGTTTAACATGTTAATTATACTGTAATAAACATGGCTTTAATATTAAACTTTTCCTTATTATCCAAAGTCACCACAGTCCATTTCAGTAAATATAAAAATATATACTTAATACTTTGTACAATACTGGTTTTTGGTCCAAACAAAAATGGATCAGAAAAGCCAATAAACTTACTTTAAGAATTCCCAATTTTAAAGATTTTCTAAATGGATTTAGGCAACTTTGAATAATGGGATTTACATAAAATCTGAGACAATACTAAACAAAAATGGCTGTAACACACAAAATTAAAATTTCAATTTCACAGATTTGTTATGCCAAAAAAGTACAGAGAAACAAAATTGTATTTACACATTTCATAATAAAATAACAAGGCGAGACAGGTGATAAAGGGCTGTAAGAATGAAAATATAGAAATAGCATATAATTATTAAATGAAGAACTACAGATCTAACAAGTCCTTAAGCATGGATCATCCTTTAATCAGTCTTCCCCTATCAGAAAATTTTAGTGCACAATACACCCAAACTCACTCACTTCACACATACACCAGCACAAACTCAGCATAGAAATCATTCATTATCAACATTCTCTACTCTATACAGCATCCCTCGCTGATATAATTACAATTTCGAGGCGTCAGTAAACGCAGATGAGCGCACGTAGTGGTGCGGATGAAGAGGTATCGACAAGCCATTCACTGTGCAGGCTCTACTCAGGGCTACAGCCAGACCATGCCGAGTCAGTGAAAGAAGTAACTTGAGAACAGCCTTGTTGCCAACTTTACTTGCTACCAGAAAAACGGAACAGGGAGAGGGGAGGGAAGGACAGGAAAGCTAAGTTTTATATTCCTTTAGGCAGATCTGACTTCCAACAAGCCAGTGTGAGGTACAATCCCGGAAACTGAACAATTCAGGGTAGTAGCTGAACATTTCAGGATAGTAGCTGAACAATTCAGTCAGGATAGAAGCTGAACAATTCAGGATAGTAGCTGCTTCCAATGTTTTTGATGCTTTACCAATCAGGCGTTTACTTTCTACGTCTAACTGCAGTCTTTATCTTCCGACCACCAACTGAAGATCCAGAGGCAGAGAAAACATTTTTCCCATTAGTCCTATTAAAAGAAATTAGTAGTTCAGAGTTTAGGACAGGGTAGCTGAAAATTCAGTAGCAGCACTGAGCAGATATTCCAGAACAACTGTTTCATAGTCTTGTCTCACTAGTCACCAGCTGGCAACAAGCAGCAAATGATGAACAGGAGGAAGAGAGTTCCAGAAACCAATTAAATCTCTCTTATTCAGAAGGTGAGCAGCATAATGGCTGGACACGGGTCCTACCTTTCAAGAACAAGACAATCTCACATGTGCTGATGTGTGACATTCCTGACAGCTAGGCTCCTTAACAGGTAGCGGTGCTTAGTTAGCCAGTCAGGCTAATACAAGGAAGGATGCCAAATTTAGTTTCAAATTCCAAGGTTCATCTGAACACCTCATGATTTAACAGCAGCAGAGGCTGAACACTGTTCACTGATATTACCCAAAGCTCAAGGGAAATTCTGATATGGTCTCTTACCCCACTGTAAATGCTGGAGGCTGGCTGAACGAAAATCCTGAAGTACCAGAAGGTGGTGCAGGAGGTGCTGGTGCAGGAGGATTTGCACCAAAAGTGAATACTCCTGGGTTATTTGGAAAGCTGAAATTAGTATTACTACCTCCAAACCGGAACACAGAACCTGGAAAGATGGGGTAGAAGCAGAAGAAGTAAGAAAGCTGAAATTTGAGTTCATCCTTTCCAGCAAAATTCTCATGTTCTCCATTACCTTTAAAGATTATTCTTTGTACACATTGCTCAGAATGACAAAGTTTGGGGGGTGGGTGCACCAGAAGTGTCATACTACTACAGGAACAGTTTACTGAATGAATCCATTCACACAGACTGAGGAATATTTTAAAGTAATACTGCTGGCATACTGATAATTAGTTGTTTGCCAACTTCTGTACCACCATTAAATTTGTGGTGCATACTGAAGTTCATTAATCAACTCTTAAACTGTAAATTTATATTCAGGTAAACTTTCTAGTGACTTCCTTTCCTTTAATGTGCTAACAACACTTCATCTGAAAAAAACCCTAACATTCCAACCATCAGAATAAACTAATAAGTAATACAGAAAATCCAGGGAGAACTTTACCTTTAAACTGCTACCTGATTAATAAAAAATCGACTGAGTAACATGTTGTGCACTAATCTGCTTGTACTAATCTACTGATTAGTACAAAAATGTTGGTTACTTTTAATGGAGGCTATTTTGTAAAACTTCTGAGAGGAAAAAAGGCTTTTCCCTTTTGGTATTTGATGTGGTATCAAACAGACATTCTGGCACTGTTTTTGTTTAATTATTACTAGTATGGAACAGGTCTTTCTTAAGTTACAAGGTTCATTCTCTCTGCTCCTTTCCCATGGCATTTTATACTTCGTTAGTAAAAAGATCTTAATACAGTCTTAACCCATAAATGCTTAAAAAAAACCCCAAACAATTCTGACTGTATTTTATACAATGAAGCCTGTTCAAGTTAGGTAACTAGGAATTTCTCAAAACAATTTTGCAGTGTGTGTGCTCTTTTGTTTTGCACAATCTTACCAGTGATTACTCCATGGTTTTCAACAGTTCCTTTTAATCATTAGGCTTCTAAAGGAAATAAAGCTCAAAATTTAATTGTAGAGTTGCAGCCTCACTGTTTGCTAAGTGTCTTGTGGAGAAGGCTTACTGTGAAGCTGGATACCTGTGGCACACTGTGTCTCCACAGTCAGGACTGGGACATAAATGACAACCCTATACCCATTATTTTTATGGAGAGCAATTCCTATATTTAAATACACATGTAATGCCGAAGTTGTCTTTCTCCATATAGTTTATGGTGCACTTAATGAAGAGAAAATAAAATATACAATCTTTGAGACCAAAAGGTAAGAGGATGGTCAGCACTCACCAGTACTAGGGGTACCAGAGCCAAAGGTTGGCTGATGGGCTGCCTGCTGGCCGAACACAGGGGGCTGAGTGCTGCTTGTGACTGAGCCGAAGGCAGAAGGAGCAGGCTGAGAGCCAGCAGAAAACAACGATCCAAAACTTGGAGCGCTTTGCTGGCCGGAGCCTGGGCTTGGGCCAAATGTTGGTGGCTGAGTGGCACCAAAGGCTGGGCCAGCAGCAAGCGCTGGCGGCCCGGAGCCAAACAGAAACGACGACGATGACCCTTGGGGGACAGAGAGGGATGTCAGTACGGGCCCCTTCCCTCCTGCCCCCAAGAATGAATCCAGAAACAAAAAGTTCTCAAGCCTCAGGTCTGGTAGCTGAATACTCATCTTAATTTTAAACTACTTACGCGAGTATATAAAATGGGTACTACCTCAGACACAACAGGAATTGCATCTTTTCTTTTAAGCAACATGAGAAATGCTGTGTTTATGAGAGTCAAACAAAATTAAATCTCAAACGCACCAGCTGTCTCTTCATGTACAGATTCCTACAAACAGTATGCTTTAATCTGTATTTACTAAAAGCTGTTTCTACCACATGCATGGAATATCCATTCAAATTGGATGTTTCAGACATGCAAAATACACCTCCTGATTTATAAGGACTAGGAGAACATGTATCTTTTCAGTAACTGCACCTCTCCCCTGTTCAAGTGTTTACCATTATCAGCTTCTGGAGACCAAATCAGCCTTGCACTGATCTCAAAAACTTGGTTTAATTCTCTGTCATCAACAACCAACCAGCCCAATTGTTGAGCTGCACAGCCAGCAAAAATGAAATGGAACTGAACAGTGACTCTGAATGTAGGTGGCAGATCTGCTATGCAAAAGGGGCATTTTAAACAGCATTACTAATGCTCATGCAACAGGAAATACCCTCTAATTACACCATAACTTGGAATGGCTGACTTTCTTTCCAAGATGAGATAAATGGTAAAAAATTAGGTTTCTCAATTTGTGAACGTGTTTGAAATATGCTGTCACCTACTAACAAAATTACACCAAAAGCTACTGATTTGTAAGCAGTTTAGACTGTTCTGTTGGTTGTTGTAATTTAGGACTTTTCTCTGTTTCTGATAAACAAAAAAGTGTGCAAATTAAACTTCTGTGACTGACAAAGTTAAGCCATCAGAATCAAACTAGATTAAGTCTTTCCCTTACAGATTCAGTCTTACTTCCAACATCCTCCATGGCTCATAGGAATACAGATAATTTGGTGGATTTAGTCTTGGGCCATGCATATGTCCATGCAATTCAGGCAGTGGAGTAACAAACATAAAATATGAAGAAACTCTGTATTTCTTATTGCTCTCTTCTCTAAATTCCTAGAAAATGAACATGCACTGGCCATGCCCCTTAGCAGAAACCAACCCTCAAGCAGCATTAATTGCATGTCGAGGTACTCCATTTATATAATACTTGTGAGGGAAGGACTTGGCAAAGCTTGACATTCAGAGCTTTGGGTACAGGGGCAAAAAAGCAGGAAGTTGTAATTCACTGACTTGTAACTGTAAACACTGGACTAACAGTGATTGAAAAAAGAAATTATCATTCTCATGGCGAAAAACTTTTGTACAAATTGAAATCGAGTAAAGGTTTGTCCTTTGCACAGAACAACTCTAGTGCCATTTCATTCTTGAACTGTATTTCTCACACTGAAGAAAAATGAGCCCAAATTAACATTGCTGAATATAAATCCTCAGTATTTTTCTCTACTTTTCATGCATTTAGCCTGCACGTTTTCCAAAGTAAAATATTCATGAAACAGATTCTCCTTAGTCCACTACATAATGGCAAAAATGAGAAAATGAGAAAAGTACCTATTTAAAGCATACCTGTTGAACTTGATGTAGTTGTGGCTCCAAAAGTGAATCCCGAATTTGCTGCATTGGTACTGCTTTCTCCTGAAGCAAAGAGAAACGGAGTAAGAGTCGAGCCAGTGCTGGAAGATGTGGTTGTTGGTTTGTTTTCTTGAGAGAAGCCAAATGACTGAGATGTTGCAGATTCTGCAGGATTGCCAAAAACAGAGCTGGTCACAGTGTTGCTGGGTTGTCCAAACACAAAGGGAGTGGGAACTGGCTGAGGGTTTGAGGAAGAGAGGGTGCTGCCAAACATGCTGCTGCTGTTGGCTGAAGTGGTGGGTACCACTGTGCTGGAGGAACTGGAGCTCAAGAAGCTGAAGGATGTTCCTTGATCTGAAAGGAAGAAACACAGTTACTACTAAGTCACACAAATGGAGTTTAACAACCAAGAACTTTTCACACAGCAGCCATCACTGAGAAACTTTAATCCTCCACTATAAACTTTCAACAAATTAAAGGAATACAAAACTGTGCAATATCTATGAAGTGATTTTTGTACCTTTGTAGCAGTAGAGAAACTGCAGGGGAACTGCAAGTAGATGGAAATAAGATATTCCCTCTCTCCTTTCACTATAAAAAATAACATTAGTATGAGGCCTCTATACTGCACCGTATTACAGATTTTATCACCAGCTGAGCTGCTACTACTGAAACAGTACAACTTCTGTGCTTACACAAGCAGTGATACAGGTTCCTTAAGGTGTAGCAATTTTTTTTTTGTCTGAACATAGTGTTAGAACTCACTGAAATCTAAAGAGAAATTGCCTCATATTGTCTACTCATCAACAACTAGAACTAAAGACAGGCTGCAGGTAGTATATAAATGCCATAGACGTTGTCCAGTACAGCCTCAGAGGTATTGTTTGATAGACATGAGCAGAGAAGTGAAGGCAAAAGATGTTCTGCTTACCACAAGTACTGGTTGGTGCCCCAAATGCAAAAGGTGCCTTTGCCTGCTCACTTTCCTTTTCCGATGGTTTTCCAAAACTGAAATTGAATACAGGTTTTGCTGTGCTCTCCTCTTTGGTATGCTCAGCTGCCCCAGATGAAAAGATAGGCTGTGCCTTTAACTCTTCATTGTCAGCTTTCTTTCCAAATGCTAATGGAACAGCAGAAGTGACAGAGTCCTGCTTCTCTTCTGCCCTTCCCAAAACAAACTGTGAGGCAGGTGCAGATTCCACACTGCCAAAAGAGAAGCCTCCCTTCATTGAAGAAGTTTCATCCTTTTTCTCATCTGACTTCTTAAATGCCAAAGCAGGTGATGCTGCATCCTTTTCTGCCATAGTTCCAAAAGTGAAGCCACTGACTCCAGTTTTATTCTCATTAGTAGCTGTGGAAGAAGTAGAACTTGTAGCAAAACCAAAACCTCCCAAAACTGGTTCCTCTTTCTTTTCCTGCTGTCCCAGACTCGTCGTTCCAAACTGAAATGTTGAAGGAGCCTGACTGCTTGTGGAAGATGGAAGTCCAAAGGTAAAACTGTTACTTTTACTTTCTTTTTTGCTGTCATCTGATTTAGAGTCTGAGGAAGAAACTCCAAATTTGAAGTTCCCTGAACCAGTAGGAAACTTAAATCCTCCAGTCACACTGCTGGATGATGCAGATTCGGATGCAATGCCGAACTTAAAGCTACTTTGTTCTCCAAATTTAAAATTTCCTGTGCTACCTAATGATTGAGAAGATTCAGAGGACGATGATGGGACACCAAATGTAAATGATGGCATTGCAGCATTTGTAGACACAGTAGCAGTACCAAAACCTGAAATGCAGAAATAACCAACAATGTCAAGTTTGCAATATATGATGTAATACATGCAGGCTTTAGCTACATGGCTGGGATTCTAGTCTTGAGCTTTCCCAGAGTCAAAACTGAGTCCACACAGACAAGGAAACTCCACACTTCCTCTCTAAACACATAATTTTCCACAATGGTGCTCTTCTGTGCAGCACCTGGCTTGGAAAAGCACACTGCTGAGCTCTTTGAAAGACCATGGTTTTAGCCTAAACTCCGAATGAACAACCTGTAAGAGCTTGAAACAACTATTTCACTGATACAAGTTTCTTTTCCTCTAAAAAACCCCCAATCTTTTTCTGGAGAATGGGGTGGAAACATATGCACATGATCTTATTTAGGCAATATTCTTCAACGCCAAATGGACAGTTTTGCCACAGTCAAAGGAAAAATCACTGTACTTTAAAAATAAGGAAAAGAGTTGCAGAATGAACATCCTTGTTCTTCTCAGTAATAATTACCTTTGAGCTCTGCTTTGGTGCCTGGCTTAGCACTTTCACAGGCTATGCATTTTGTAGCTTCTGCTTTGTTTTGGACCAAGCAGACCTCACATTCCCAACTTCCTTCAGGCTTCTTGAATTTGTCTAAATCCAGAAAACCTCCAGAAGAAGTAGAAAATGCAGAAACACTGCTACTGGTCACAGGCACTGAACTCCCTGAGAAAGAAGTGAGATAGTTAATCATCCTGCTTAACTCATACACAAAGCTTTTAAGAAAGGCTCACTAAATTGCAAAGCACGCAAGTGTAACAGCAAAAAAAACCAAGCTACAAGCTGATTTGAGTCAAGCACAATGTGAGAATGTAAACAAAAGAAAACACCTGGATTCTTCTTTATAATCTATATATGAATTCAAGCACAAATTGAACCAGTGACATTTAAACAACAACTGCAGTTCATAAAATACAGGAACACAGCCAATTTCAGATGTAAATTACAGTTCAATTGTATTGAACTAAAAGAATTCTTCCTGGTGACACCAGTTACTAGTAGTCAAAGTTAGCATCATTTGAGTTAATGATCACTGTCAAATGATTCAAGGCTGAGAATTTACTACCAATCAGCAAGTCACAAGGATGAGACATTCAAAACTAGTGACAAAAGATAAAAAGGAACTGAAAGCTTCCAAACCCACAACTCTGTGTTCACCACACAAGCTACACTGCCTTCAACAGCAGCAGAAGCCTACTGCTGCTGAGGTGCAAAATCCAACACTTGCCCTCCGACTTTTCTCCCCTGTAAAGGAAGTGATGGTACTTTATGCTGCACCCAAAGAGCAAACTTCAGCTCCACAAGTCAGGAGTGAAGCAGACATCCCAAAGGCACAAAAGCATTACATAATTGCACTCTTTACCTACAATGAACCACTGAAGGTGGCATTCAAGAGAGAAACACAAGATAATTTCTCAAATTCAAAGCAATAACATTTCCTAGACAGGAATGGGTCTTCTTTTCCACAGCACATCCAGCAAATTTGTGTCCTCCCATCTTATTTGCTTCACTCGCCCCCTTGACAAACATCGTCTAAATTTGCAATTCTCTGCACCATGATGGTCATGGCAAACCCTCACTTCCAAAATTCTTCCTTGCAATGGCCAGAGTCTTGGACAAAAGTGCCAGCTAACCACTCTGAGGCTGTCTTCATGAGGAAGTCCATAAGAATAAGCTTCCACTAAAATGCATTATCTTATCTGAAGAAATTCTACTCTTAGTACACAGTGATTATAAAAGCACAATTTGCTCCATCTTACATCTATTTTCCCCCAGAATGCATTTGCAGATGTGTTTTTGACATTAAATTGTTAAGAGCCAATAAAAATTAACACTAATTATTTGTGCTTTAAAAAAATAAACTCTCTCAACATCAGTTAGAATGACATATAATGGAAATCAGCCCAGAAATGAACTGAAGAAGGCACCCACTTCCCCAAGATCTGTAAGAACTCTGACCTTCCTAAACAAGGTTATCCATGTTCTGAAAAGCTCCCATAAGCATATCTGAACATATGGTTCTGTTTTAGCACAAGACAACCAGCTAAAGACTACACTGACTTGGAATCTGACTTCATACCTCTGCTCAATTCTACACAAATGCTGATTGGAGGAGACATTTTAAGCCATGTTGTGCAAATACTGCCTCTACCTCTGTTTCAAAAGAGGAAAACAAAACCCCAACAAATCAAGTAGTTTTTAGCTCCTTGCAAGAAGTTCACATTTTTCCCCAATGAAAATAAGTCAGTTGGTTTTAAGTTAATTAAGACATCCATTTTAGTCATCTTTCCTCACTAGCTGTAAAGCTTCAGTTCAGCTCTGCACTAATACATTTCATGATCAGTTCAATTCATGTGACAGGCTGGAATCTGGGCTGAGACTCCAAAGTGCCTGCAACCATTCCTGAAGAGAGCCACTAATCCATCCTGTCTGGCATACAGCCATGCTGCTAAAATATTTTTATATGCAACATATTTTATTCTCTAAAAAATGCACATAGACTAAGATTGAAACAACAGGGATAAAAAGAACAAACCTGGTTTCTCAGACTGACAAGCTACACATTTGCTGTCTTCTGCCTTATTTTGTAGAAGGCACACTGAACAGTTCCAAGAGCCTTTTGGCTGTTTAAATTTGTCTCCAAACCCCAGAGTGACTGTTGTGCCAGTGCTGCTGGAGGTGGATGTCACTGTCACCAAGTTGTCCGTGACCACTGGCATTGTCAGAGCAGGCATCACTCCTGTTCCAGGCTTTGGTGTCTCACACGCTATACATTTTGTAGCTTCAGGTTTGTTCTGGACCAGACAGGTATCACAATCCCACGTGTTGGGTGCCGGTTTAAATTTGTCTTCAAAGCCCAGTGTCCCTGCTGTAGGAACTGTTGTCTTGGAGGAGACAAACGGACTCACACTGATCATCTGCTTCGTACTCTCAACAGTGGACACTTTAGCAGCTTCACATGTTACACATTTGCCATCTGGGGTTTTGTTCTGCAGACATGGGTCCTGTGTGTCAGACTGCCAAAACGAGGATGCTTGTTTAGAGGTGTCTTTACCTGCAGAAAAACTACTTATTGCAGGCCTTGTATAGACCACTGTGCTCGTAACAGGCTGTGCAGATGAACAGGAGGGTGATTTCCCAGACATAAAGCCTAGTTTAAAAAAAAGAAAAAGGAGAGGTCTTACTGATGCAGCTGTACCCTGGCTGCATGGAAGTTACTTATAATAGCAGACAGCACAAATTTAAACCAAGTGTCAATGGTTACAACTATACATTCCAGCTAACTGCAAGAGGAAGTCCATGGGAATCTTATCTAAAGGGATGAAATTTCATATGCTGAGCTGGGACACAACAGAATGCTTACTTAAAGCTTGATTTAACTCTTCACTTCCAAGAAACTCTTAAATACAAATCTCATTTGTATCTCCCACTACACTAGTAGGTACAAGTATAAACAAACAGTACTGAAAGCTGATGATCTGTCACACACTGGAAATAATCCAATTTCATTTTAAGACACCATGCCCATTTGAATCAAATTTCTGGAGTTATTTTTGCCATAGTAGATGACTCACATTCACTTAGTGGCTGTGCAGCAGTTGGTACTTGGAGCAGCAATCCACAAATTTCCCCCACAAATACTGAGTAATAATTAAGCAATAAAAATTAAGACAAACAATTTTTTTCCACACACTTCATTCAAAGTGCACTGGGCACAGGCCAACTCTTTATTTAAAGGTGCAAACTTTTCAGAAAACAAGAACCACCGATATGGAAACACTAAAGAAAATGCTACAGCAACACATCTTAAATATCAGCCCAGTTTAACTGTAAAGCTAAAATAATGTGTTTCTCTTTATGATGACGTTATTGTTGCTTTGGGGTTGCTTTTATTATATTAGAAATTAAATCTTCAAACAGTGTGGACTTAGAACCTGATTTTGCTAAACTGATAAAGAAAACTAATGCCACCTCACCCACAGGTCTTTCCTTAAACAAAACACACAGTGTATTTTCTCTCACTTAGCTCTTTCCAATTTAAATAGGCACTGCCTTCTTAGATTGTACATAGATTTCATCATAAAAAGTCCTGCTGTATCTCAAGGCTTATGGGAAAAATCAAGTTCAATTAAGTCCTTTATCCTAAAACAAAAAACATCATCTGCACGCACACTCTTTACTCAACAGCTGAAAACAATTGCAATGACCCAAAAACCAATGTTTTTAAAGTGAGACAGCCCACTGCTACTTAAAATTTACATCTGAACCCACAGTAACTGTCAACATTTAAGGCCAAAAGATATGTAGCTTCTGAAACACCTTAGGAATGAATCTTTATCATTCTTAATTTCTGGAGATGGTGACGGTGGGAGAGGAATGTTTGTGAAGCATGTTACAAACATCTCCTTTCCAATTAGATACATTTTATTTATTTAAACAAAACACTGATTCTTTGACTACTCTTTTTATACTTAAGTTTGAATTACAACCTCTCATGTAAAGGAGAAGCGATGCATCTGTTCTGAAGCTGCAGTTTTCCCATCAGCAATGAAAGCCTCTTAGAACAAAAGGGGGCATCGAGCCTAACAGATGTAGCCTTTAAGTCTGTATTTACTGCTGACATTGCCTTAACAGTGACAAATTGTCTGGGGTTTCTTTTGGTTGCTGTTGTGCTGGGCTTTTTAAAAATCAATGCAGCTATATGCAAGCGTGTTCTCTGCAAAATATTTTTTAAAAGAGTTCATTATCTCACCAGGACTTTTTAGAATGTCTAAGACACTTCCTTGCTTTAAGAACTTAGCAGGTTTGCAGAACCCATCATATTCTTCTTCCTCTTCCTTCTTATTGCTGGTGCTGTTTACAGTGGCACTACCTTTAAAAATAAAACAAAACCCACCTTTTACAAAGAAATCCACTTACAATATATTCACGTTTGCTAGAAACAAGAATTTCCATGTTTCATTCTTCTTAAATAAGAATCTTCAAAATTCAACCTTATTTATAAGAGTTTATAGTTACAATCTGATTAAAAGCAGACCTGTCACTGAAAACACAATTTGCCTGGAATGTGAATCTTAGAAATTACAGATTTAGCTATTTAACATACAAAAAAAAAAAAAA
>WEIU01011727.1:698676-729898 GCA_013389925.1 Aegithalos caudatus
AAAAAAAAAAAAGAGAGAGAGAGAGAGAGAGAGAATTATCATTCTATGTTTGAAATGCTAGAATTTTTGTTACCTGGACTAGCAATGGATTTCACTGGTGTATCAGTAGATCCAGAGAGCTCTGATGACTTTACAACAGGAACACTAAATGTAAACTTCATCTGCTATGAAAAAGAGAGGGTTTTCTTAGATTCTAATTAATCAAGTTTCACATACAAATAATAATCTGAAATCCAGTCTTCAAACTTTTGGTGCATGCTGGGTGAAAAACTACAAGTCAGAAATCTAGAGATTTGTTTCCCCCCTTACCAGGGCCAATTCTGCTTTACTGTTTCATAATATTCTACTAAACCCTTGAGAAAACATTGGGATTTATTTTATTTATTTTATTGACTTACAGACAATGGAGGTAGCACTTCCACCTCGGTAGATTTCACAATTGGAGATGAAAATACAAACGTAGGACTGCCAACATTACTTGCTGGTTGTACCTGTATTTTCAAAAGAATTAAGGTTTGTATCTAGAAGAAAAGCATCCAGGTGAAACAACAGCAGCTACCTGAATTCACTATCTAACTGACATTCTGCAGTGAAGTTGAAGATGTTGTTTGCTGTTTCTGATCCACAGCTAAGAATTGTAAGAAAATGCTTGCAAGTGAGTGCATAAGATGGACTGAAATCATACCAAAATATGTCTCCCTCCCCACCCCTCAATCTGAATACAACCTTGTTTAATCCAACAGGTTATAAACTCCGGTTGGTTGGTTTCATGAGCACCCCAAAAGAAGTTAACATTCAGCAAGGAGGATGTTATACTCACCCTGAAAAAGTATTCTCATTATACAGCAGAGATTTACCTTGTTCATCACTGCTTTTGAAACAGTGCTGGGTAATGAGGACTCAGCATTACTGGCAGGGAAACTGAAGTTGAACGTCGGCAGCGATGCAGTACTGATGGGCAGGGGTACTTCAGGCAGTTCTTGATCCATCTCCTAGGTGCAAATTTTAAATTTTGTCAGTTTAGTTTTTTCTTTGGAGAAGATGCAAAATCTAATTATTCACTTTCTTTAGAAAAGTTTCAGATTTTAATTTTTTTCTTTCTTTAAAAAGTTGTAAATTTTAGTTTTTCTTTTTCACAAGACCTACTAACTTCCTACCCTGTTCCCTCACTAGTTTCTTAACAAAGTTAAATGTGACAGTGATCTACAGACAAAGCAGGTTTTCAAAAGGAATCCTAACCTCCCTCACAAGTCTGCCACACAAGTTTTATTTATGGCACACCTGTTTCCATGCGATACTACATCCATCACCTGTCCAGTAAGAATACTGAAAGTCATCTAAACATTGTTACCTGAGCAGATGACAAAGGGGTGCCGATAAGATTTGTTTTTGGTTTTGGCCTTCAGTTAGTAAAGATGTAGAAAGGCATAACCATTCCAGGTTTATATGATTCCCTTATATCTTTAATTAAGAGCACAACTTCATGGCAAGTAAGAAAGTATTCCTCTTGCAAAATTAGGTGGGACAGCTGACAAAGTCTCTTAAGTCACTTGAACTTGGGAAAAAATAATATTTTAAGAAGGATGTGTGTTCCAGTAACAAAACCTCCAAACCAAAGCACAGAAAGTCAAAAATGAAACCCTGATAAGCGACATAGAGGATCATGCTTTGGTAAATCTAGTCAGTATCATGTATCAGGATGCAAATTTAAAATTCAGAAATCAGTGTACCTTAAAAACTTCTGCTCTCACCCTTGTCTTTTAAACCTTTTGATTACCAATATTAGATTGGTTAGGCTTTAAATGGGAATACTCTATTCACCATTTGGACAGTAGTACCAATGTCTACTCAGAAGTGTCTGCTACTACAGACATTTAATGTACCCCACAGATTACATATTTCAGGCACCTAATCTGAAGAGTCTATCACACCTTGATATTGAGACCATTTCTGTTACAGAAACATTCTCCAGTATTTACTACTTCTTTATTTTGCATCAGCCAGAAGACCAAGTTAACCTCTTTAATTTTAAGATGCAGTAGTAGGCAGCTTATGTAACACTCAGGCAGGAAGATAATCCTCGGGACAGTAATGACTATCATTGCATTAAATGGAGTTTTCCCATTAAAACAATTAAAAAATCCTTCACAATGAGTTTGAGTAAGTGCCAAAACTTGTGAATGATCATTAGCTAACATGCAAAACACTGTCTTTTGCTTCAGGCTCTTGGCCCATACCTTTCTACTTGACTTACATATAAAATAACAAAAACCCCCTTTTCAATACTTGGCACTTCTTTCCTTTCTAAAAACTCTACAAACCTCTACCACATTTATTCATTCACCAACTAAGAAAAAACTTTACAGAATGAAGAATATCCAAGTTAATACAATGGAAGATTTTTAAAAGTAAAAAACCAAAGTTGAGCCACTTATACAGAAAACTAAACTGGCGCCTGCTCTGAAACTCGCAGCAAAACACCCACCAAACTGAAATGGCACTACTGTAAATTACTATGAGGCAATGAAGGTAGTTATTTCAGTAATCACAGTGAAGTCCATTAACCTGAGAAACCCTTACCAGTTGTTGTTTTTGTCCAGGTCTTGATGCACAGTATCGCTCCCTTTCCCTTCTCATCTTGCCACAGGCACTATCCATCCTTCCTCCTGAAGACAGACCGTTGGATGCAGGAGTATCGAGTTTGGGGTAGCTCAAATTGCTGGCACAGAATAAAAATACATAGGTTGATGAAAGGGATTAAGAAGAAAGCAAAAAAAAAAAAAAGAGAAAACCCCCGAAATTGATCAAATAATTGTTTCAAGCTATTATAGCCACTAATGATCCTAGAACTGTCACCTGCTAATTAAAATCAGAAAAAAAATCCCACAAGTTCCTAAATGCCAGTAAATAGCTGGTGTTCTAAACAGCACAAGCTGAGTAAGAGCAGCAATGAGAATAACATACATAAAAACAGTCACAACATCCATAAAGGAATGATGACTAAGCCAGAAGACCTGAAATAGAAGAACTGATTTAGACTGTCATTTTCTATGTTTCCTTTTAATAGTCCAGACAGTGGAAATGTTGACTGCCAGTCCTCTGATTGTGTGATGAGCGTGTATCTCTGAAGGGACATAAAAGAATAACTAAAAATACATGGGGCAGGGGGCGGTTGTGTGTGTGCGCACGCACAGGAAATGCTGCCACAGCTCTTACGGAATTGAGAGGCTTAAACTTGTGTGGCCAAGAAAATTCGACACAGGCTTCATAAGCAGCTCTGGCTTTCCTGAGGCCATCAGCAGAAGCAGCAGAGGTGTTTGGGTGTGCCAACATTCCAGAAGTCTTTTCAGACATGAATACAGATCCCTTTTGTAAGGCATACAAAGGCATTTCTCTGTTCATTACAAAAGCCTAGAGCCAAACCAGAAAGACTCCCTAATCCAAGTGGGAAGGGGAAAGAAAAAGAAAAAACAAAAGAAAAACCACAAAACAAACCATCACACACCTCCTCACATACACAGACAAACCGCTCCCAACAACAAACCAAAGCAAAGACCTGCCACATCCCAAAATAGAAGTGAACTAAGGACTAATTACAATAAAAAGCAGTATGGCACTAGGATGACATATCCCTGGAAATAATTACAATATCATGCTTATCCCAAAGCAAATCAGTCGGTCATTCCTAAAGTACCTTAGATGACACTGGAAGATACCAGGTCAAGTTTTGAGAGGACTGAGGAAAAGAAGTGGTCTAAACCTGGCAAACATCTGCTCAGCACTGTAACCACGGAGAGGAAGCCAGATCCTTAAAGCCATATGCTCAAACTTTTCCCTAATCTGAAGTGACAATCAATTTGAATTACAAAATAAAATCTCATGTCAAAATAAAACTTTGTTGAAACAATTATAGCATGTCTATGATAGCCCATATTCCACTTTCCTGTTAACACCTGTCAGCTTCTAAGGCATAAAGACAGTTCTGTCTTCAAGCAAGTCAGTCCAATCTACAATTCTGACACTGGTTTAAAAACTAAACAGCCTTTGTTAGGTTGAACAGAGATGAACCAAAGTACTGCAGGTTAACGGCATGAAAAGACTCTGACTCTTATTAGTTTTGTATTCCTACTCCATAATATGACAATGAATAGAGACTGGCCTTATAAAAGAGTTAAAATAAAACCACCATCTAGTCTTAAGTCAAAAGTAGAAACACAGCAGTAAAATTTGTGAAACAAATGAAAAGCAGTATCAGTTTCCTGGATCTCCCTTCTACATGGAGAAGGGAGTTGCACCAAAGAAAACTTAGAACAGTTTGAAAACCCACAATTAAAACCTGACATCTGTTTGCACCTCTGCCAAAACCAAAGATGGTTCCTGCAAAGTCAGACTATTAGACTGTAAAACAAAGGGTTGGCTTTGGGGTTTTTTGCAAGCCAAAGAATGCCCAAGGCAGTGTAAGAATTGCTTGGAAGATGAACATAGAGACAACGCATTAGCAGATTCTCTAATACTGTTCTTTGAAAGGTCTGGATCCTCAAGAAAAGACTATCCTGAGCACACAGTGCCTTATTTCAAGCATTACCCAAAAAATTAGTTAGTTTCCCAGAGGGAGGGTCATCAATATTATCTCAAGTCATTCTATGCCAAGCAAGCAGCATAATGCAAGACAATCTCCTCAAGAAGAAATACAATTATTAGCTCTCTTGGAATTTTTTTTTCTGAGACAAGCTGGCATTTGTCTTCAGATGACTCTGGAGGGCGTCTGTTTTTCATGCAAACTCACAGAGCAGACAAGTGCCTCTGTCATGTAAGAAACATTAGTAAACAATCCTCCTCTTTCTATAAACAAACAAACAAGAAAAACAACAAAACCCCTTAAAACTTTAGTTTACTCATGAACTGTGTATAAAAATTTTTTTCAGAAAGAAATTCCTGTGCAACAAAACTTTCAGACTCCAAGCAATTATATAATTACCTGAAACTACGAGCTGCTCCCCTAATGAACACCAAGATGTACAAATAAACTCTCTTATAATACAGTTTTTTCAACTTTATCTATTTCTTTTTACTGAGAACTGTTCCTGTCCTTCCAAAAGAAGGCAAGCATGCAGACTGTACTGACAAAGGGGGGGGGCTTTCTTCTTTCAAGTGTTTTAAATTAATAGATTTGTCATACCTTTCAGATGATTTTATAGGCTTTTCTGCAGGAAAACTCTCCTCCATCATATCCTGCAAAATAAGTTTTATTTATTTCAAGATTTATCTGAATACATTAATAAACAGAACACAAAGAGAAGACAAGCAAACATATTTTGTGCTGTTTTTCGGGGGGGTTGTTTGTTTGTTTGTTTTTTATATCACTAAATATACCTCATCTGCTTAAACTTGTTCCCTAACCACTCTGACTGTCCACTTAATCTCAAGCCCATATATTTAATACCTGGTCATTTTTACATTCAGAATGATACTGGGACCATGGGTGATTTTTTTCTGCAGGAGATACCAGTATTGTTATAAGGAAATTTTACCAGGGACTCCATCTACACTGAAGTGATCAGAATGGGTAATTAGGAATGTGATATGAACTGGTAATTGCTAGAAATCTCACTTGGGAGCCCGCAGTCCACCTGAACATCAGCACATTCCATCAACTTTCTGAACAGCAGCATACGTAAAGCCAATTTGTGTTTCTGTATTTTAATGCTCTTTCACTGTGAAAACCCTGGCCCAAGAGCACACCACCACACTGTGAAAATAAGCACCAGCTACTTACTGTGCCAAAGATACAATTATATTCATAAAACCTCTCAGTACCTCTTTCACTGTCTTTTCTTAATGCTTACCTCAAGTATACTACTGGTGCTCTTGCAAGAAAGAGACTTAGACTGGTTAGACATTCCAATCTTGCAAAAAGCAGGCAAATTAGGACATGAAAATTACTTACTTGATGGTCTTTATCTACCCTTTGGTGAATTTTTCTGGAATTAGTAGCTGATTTCAGAGATGGTTTAAAATACGTGATCCGACTCCCTGTCAGGGAGATTGGCTTTGGTGTCGCAAGTTTCTGGACAGGTGGATGTTGCGAATCCATCTTTGAAAGGGAAGCAGCAATCAATTTATCCTTGCACCCACCCAACTTACCACAGCATTTACTGATGAAAAAGTTACAGAACTATAAACCTCCCACCACTGAAAATTATGTGGAAGTGTTGAACATTTAGTTTGCAGAAGGTAATCACCAGAAAATCAGTTACAAAATCCAAAAAGCTACAGGAATAATTAAAGTCTGACTGAATCCTGTGTCAAAATTCGGCAGTTACTTCACAGACAAAATAACTATATCCTTATAAGCAAAATAACTCATGTTTCAATAGCATACTCCCATCCTTTCCTCTCTTCTGCCCTCATTGAGGGTTTGGGGTTTTTTTTGCTGATAAAATCCATTAATTTAATACTGAAATGGTTAACCAGTATCAAACCAGATTTAGGGTTTCTTTTTTTCTATATTTTCTTCCTCTGAAGTTACACTTAAAAAAAAGTAATTTGTGAAATATTTTTAAATAAGTCTCATGATTGTATGTTCCAATGTTTTAATTTGCATTCAAAGCTCTTAAAAGTACTGGTCTGACTTTCCTTGTTGAAGTTTTTTTACAAACAAAAGGTCATTATTAAACAGAAAGTGCTCTACATTCTGCAAAACTGGCTTAACTAAATATAGAAAGAAGGAAGACCCCAAAAGGCCCCATGATGTATCAAATCATCTGTAGCGTTGGTGATAAGAAAAGGGAGACTTAGGATGTATCTACTATTTAAATCAGTATCAACAGATGGTTGTGCCCCAACCCAGGTGCAGAACTGCATGACCTTCACATGGGCCCACTTCTTCTAGAGCTTCTCCTGGTCCTTCTGGATGGCATCTCTCAGATGTGTCAACTGCACCGCTCAGTTTGGTGTCACCTGCAAACTTGCTGAGCACTCAGTCCCACGACCTCAATGATGAAGATCTGGCATTTGGATTTGTTAAATTTCATCCCACTGATGACTGCCCAACACTTCAATCTATCTAGATCCCTCTGCAAGGACCCCTGTCCCTCAAGAGTGTCAATAGCACCTCCCTGTTTCACATCACCAGCAAACCTGCTAATGGGGCATTCAGTTCATGCCTCCAGATCATTGAGAGATATTTTGAACAGCACTGGCCCTAGATCCGATCCTGAGGAACACCCCTGGTGACCAGTCACCAGCCAGATGTAGCCAAATTCACTGCAAACTTTTGCATCCTGCCGTTCAACCAGCTCATCCCAGAGCTAGACCATTTGCCCAGATGGGTGCAAGAAGGACAGCACCAAAAGCCTCACAAAAATCCAGGAAACTACATCTGCCACCTTATCTTCACATGCCAGGCAGATGACATTATTGTAAAAGGATATTAAACCAGTGAAATAGGTATGTACAACAAGGAAAAAAAGTAACCCTGTTACATGTTCAATATACTAAGAGATATTCTGTCTAGTATAGATCATCAAAATAAGAAAAATACCCAAGGGGAAAAAAAAAAAGTAAAAGAGAGAGATAGACCTGTAAAACTTTTGCCTGAGTATCCAAGCGTCCTGTCAACCATTTGTTTGCTCTAGCAGGAAAACACACAACCCTCTTCTGGGCACACACAATCCTGTCCTCTCTTTTCATCAAGGGCTATCCTTTCTCCCTGCCAATTTTTATGAATTCTAGCATTATGAGTAGACAATTTCTCTATTTTTATCCAGTGACAGCTGTGTGCAACATTCACGTTCTGACCAATGTCAGGGTCTAAGCTGCAAATCCGGTCGATCTTTTTAAATGCCTCATCACAGGTGTGGTTCTGCATTTTAATGCAGAATCCATATCAGCTTTGTTTTCAATTACTGGGATAATATTTAAGAGGTGGTTAAAAACTTACATGCTCTACTTTGTAATTTATCAGATGGCCAAAGGCAGTACAGGAAATCTGAGATGTTTATAAACTCCTAAGTTACTGCAGAATTAATTATAGTCCTAAATGAGCCATTAGCATATAAACTTTTTAAAACATTCTGTCCACTTCCTCATGAAAACAGCTGATTAAAAGTTTGCACTGAAGAAAAAACATTTTTGTCCCTTTGGCTGTCTCAGCCAAAAGTGACCTTTTGTGGTTTCACAATTTAATAAATGTAATACTCCAACATTTTTTTAAACAAAACCGAGGAAATAATGATTTACCACAGTAAAAATTCAGTGCTACTTCTAAATAGGAATTTAGGAGCAAAAATTTACAGAAGTAACAGAATTTAACAATTGTCCAATTTTCCCTTTGCCTTGAGTAGTAGTAAAAAATATAATTTTTTTTCTTAAAATAAACCTGGAAATCTGCACAAGATCTGAACAATCAATCAATATTTTTCTATTTCTGGTTATTTCTGCAAGAGAAAGCTTTCTGAAACAAGAATGTTATCATGCAACTTAACCCCAAGTTGCAGGCCAAGATAAAACCACTTTGTGCATTCTAGAGAAACTGTTCTTGACATATCAGCACACCACCACAAAAAGATAACAATTCTCCATCTGAGTAATCTTCACAGTCCTTCATCTAGTGTGGACAGAAAAGACATTTTAGCAATTTCCAAACAGCCAACCAAGGCAGCTATAACATACATAAGGCTATACTAACTTGAATTCATGTGTGCACCGTCATTGAGGTTGGTGACATTACTTCTAAGAGCTGTAAAGCAGAGAAAGTTATTTATCTCAGCTTAACATGTTACTGGTTCTTACCTGGTTTTGTCTGGATTGGAAGCTAGTCACATTCAGCACACTCCTGTCCACAGGCTAACAGGGGAAAAAAAGGGCCAAAATATTAGAGGATTTTTTTCCCTACAAGAGGGTTCCATCCAACAAAAACATGGGGGGGTTGTGGTTAACTTACAGAAGACAGCGGACTAGAAACAGAAGATGGAATCCTTTTAGCATCCTATTGAAAAAACAGGTGCAAGAAATTAAAGCCAATATGACATTAAGTAACATATTCATAACTGGCACATTTACTATGTTTTTCAAACACACGGAATAAGACATTAAAAGGAGTGCCATTTACCGCCAAGGGACTTGACATCTTCTCCAATGTCTGCAAGATGCGCCGCGCTGTGGAACTTGTCACACCATAGGATTGCACATTTGCTGGTTTAGCTTTCATTTGTCTTTTTACTGGTGGCTGAAAAATTAGCATTGCCAATGTTACCATGCTGGAATCTGAGTTACACACGTGTATGTTTTATGCCCTAGGGCCAACACTGTTGATACAACCAATACTCTTGTAACGACAGAGAAAAATGCACTCACACAGAGCATGAAGAAGAAAAATATTACACTAGAAGAAAAACTTTACAATAGTTTAAGTGGGGCCCTGTATATCTTGCACATGGGATAAAGCAACAAAAGAAATCCTTAAGTGTAAAAGGTCATAAAATGAAGATGTTAGTTAGGCTTGTAGGGTCTCTGAAGCAGTAATTAGGAAAACAGAACTGAAGCAAAGGCTTGTGCTGCAGAAAGTACTTTCAGTAGCAAAACAGATCTCAGAGTTTCATGATGGCATAAGCACGGCATCTTAAAACCAGAGCATACAATAATCATCAAAAATTTCTAGTTCTCCTTCTCTCACTCCCTCCCCTCCCCCAAGACTGCAGCTGACTGCCGATCTTTACACTGTTTAGAAAGATAAAGATCTGATTTGAACATAATGCACTGAAATGCATTGGAATGTTATACCACATGATTAAAAAAACTTCTGTGACCATTTTTTTTTTTTAATATGTTGCACCTTTCATGTAACCACACCTTGCTTCCCGCATCACCATGTGAAGACAGGAAGCAGATCACACAAAACATAGAACACAGCAACAAACAAGCTTGTCTCTCCTTTAAAAGCCTAATATTTGCTCCTTCTTTTCAACACAATCCACAATTTTTGTAAAAAAGAAAAACAGCTGACCAAAGAGGACTTCTAGCTTACAGAAATGTTCAATGTTCTGAAGTTTGACTCAACCAAGTCAGGAAAACCCATAAGGTTCAACATTTCCCTGAATCAGGAAATTGTAGGTTCCCTTGTTCCATGGTAAGAAACAGACTGCCCAAATAGGTCAATCAAATTTATTTTCAGTTCCTTAAAGTTACTTTTGACTTTTTAGTTTTTTAACAAAGGGCATTTTCATTTAAACAAATTAGAACTGAATCAGATTTCTTGACTTGCTTTTAGATTCAACTCTAGCTACTGAGACCAGTCAGGATTTTTAATTTCCTCATTTTAGGCCACAAAGAACACTTTGCTCTTTGACAAGCAGCTCTTGACAAGAGCCTTTTGAATGACAGTAAAATAGACAGCAACTTATTCTTTTTCTTGGTATAGAATGTAGGACTGCATGCCTCCCTCTCAGTAACAGAACCGTAAAGGATGAGCAAATTTGCATTTGTATACTACTACATTAAAAAATGCACAATCTGTTCATAGTTTGAATGCTTGTGTAAGATCTACAGGCAAGTATCAGGGAGGTAACTTTTGCTGCTATTAACAAAGTTTTCAAAGTTATGCCATCATTGTAATTATTTACATGTTATTTTACCGTAACATAGGCAGAAGCCAACCATGGCAGAAAATGTAAATTTTTGGAAGACATAACAGAGGAAACCCCTACTACAAGAAACTGCCCAGCAACTAAGATGCTACTGTCATTCTTGTGCTTTATGATAAGCATTTCTACATTAAGTGTTATACAAGAATTTAATTGAAAATTGTAGGCTGAGTGGGCAAGATTGGAACTGTGGCCAGGTTTTTCAAGTTAAGTTCTTGGCTCACAACTCTTTTGGTGAGCCCCCCCTTCAGTATTTCAATTACATTTTGCCCCGCACTGTACTACTGTTCTCATACCTGGTAAGCAGAAATCTGCACTTTTGTCTGCCTCGCTGCTGCAGCTGCACCACCATAAGAGGTTTTTCCAGGGTAAAATGGAGAATCTCCAAGCTGTCTTGTCTTAAAGACAGAAGTGTTTCCAAGTGACTACAGAAAGGTATTACAGTAAGTGGTTAGTAAAACAGCTACACATTCAACTTGACTAAAATTAATATTGTGCAGTACTTACAGGAGAGGGAGATCCAAAAGCAGATAAATTGAAAGCAGGTTTTTTAGAGCTAGATGCAGGATGCTGTGCGAGGGAATGAGATCTTTCAGCCTCTGGGGACCAGAGCAGTGGTGCTGAAGTATTTTTTGAAACTGTGATATCTGCCAAAATGACAAATTCTATAGTAAATGCCTTGTGTACATAGAGAAATTTAGTATTAAACATCACACAAACTCCAGATTTCTCTACAAAAATGTCTCACAAAATGAAAAGGTCCCTAAACACCCATTTCTCTGGCAGTCTAACCTTCAGAGCTCTCCAAACACATTAATTTCACATATGGTACAAAAACCCAAGTACCAACTCTGACCTAAAATCTGTTCACAGAATTACAAATACATGACCTTGCAGTAATCTTTCAAAAGCATTCACAAGTTAACAGCACATTCCCAATACAACACACTTTTATTTTTTCTTCTTTCATGCTAAAATAAAGGTATTTTATCATGCATAATACTGCATAAACACTGGTGCATCTTTAATGATACAGAGTTTTTCCTATGTTAGTAGAGGGTTGGAAGCCAGCATAGGATAGAATTGACCAGGTCTTAAACCTGAAAATTACCCAAAGGCTGAATTAACAGTTAGCCACCTATTTTCTGTACCTTTTATGGAGATGTACCAGAAAGTTCCTGCAAACTCAGGTTATATTGCTACACCCTGGCAACATGTACTCTGAATTGTCAAACTATGGCCTCCAGAGGAACTGGCTGAGCAGGCCTCCATCCCCATACATATGGGGGACTACAAAAATTTGCAAACTTGCTGTTTGCTCTTTCTCACTGAGACATCTAGGTCACATTCTACATAAATACAATGTCTTGGGGTCTTTTTAACTTTAAAATGGTATACTGAATTTGGCAAAAAACAACATATTATTGACAAATTATGTCCTCTACCAAGAACAGGGAAAAAACAAACAAAAAAAAAGGCAGCAGCAGCTCAACTTTGTTCAATCAGAATAATTGCTTTATTGACTCCTGATTAAAAAAATATATGAAAATATCTCGTGTTTTTATTTGTCAACCATATTTACTCACATTTACCCGGCTCATATTCTGAGCCGCTCCTTCTTCTGGGCAATCAACCTAGCTCTCAAGCTACAGCAAATCATCTCCTATTATCCTCATTCAGGATTTACAGATAATCGAGATAAAATTTTATTTATCAGCACTGACTCTTTAGAATATCAGGGACTCATAAACATATTCCAAGCATGGTTGTATTTAAAAGGTGACAGAATTCTATACTTCTAAAATACTAAAACTTAAATTTAATTCTAACATCTAGAGCTGACATTCTCCTACTTTAATATTTCACATTACTAAGGCAATGTGAAATATTAAAGAATACAAAGTACTTCATGTTATCAAACAAATCAAATAGAGAACATAAAAGTTACCCTTATCAGATGCTCTAGAAGAGAAGCCACTGGTTGTTGAGATGTTATCGTCATCGTGCTGAGAGGTAGAATCTTTTATTTCCTTTACGAGGGACAGCCCAGGACTGCCGATGCCGAGGGCGGAAGATGTGGAGGGCTGACAGTGTGGGACTGTGGAATCCAACACGGTGCAGTTCAAATGGCTCCGGTGAAGGGAGGGCCTTGTTAACACATCCGAGAAGTTCAGTGCAGACCTGCTTGTGGATGGTTCTAAACAAGAACAGCGAGACAATCAGCTTCCCTACAGACAAGCTCACAGAAGCCAAAACCTGCCTCCTATCAACAGCCACGCTTATTGCCAAGTTTTAAGCACAAAAATAGAGAAGCCGAATTTAACTTCCTCACCCAGATAAGGTTTCGTCTGTCTGATTACAACAGCAACACTGCTTGCAACACTAAGCATTAATGTCGCATTAGAAGTACTTAAGAATGAGATTTTTCTGAATTTCATCAAAATCTGACTCTGCACTCAAGCGCTTAAATTGTGTCATTCGCTAAAACAAAAATTCCTTCTCCTCCAAATAATGCTTGCAATAAGCTTTCCAAAATTTGAGATTACATGACAAATCAGGGACAACTCTGCAGTTTTTATTATCTTGTAAAAAAGACGGTGTTAATCTGAACATGCAACACAAAAATATGTTTTGCAAAGATTTTTGTGGTTTTATTTGTCCTGGTGTCATCATCCTCCCTTCCAAATTCTACCATATCATGCAAATTATCTCCTATCCATTAGTTTTTGAGGTTTTGGCACAAAGGACAAGTAAGCAATGTGGCTTCACTTGTAAGGTGAGCATTTTTTCCTCATGAAAAGGCTCTGTAAACATTGCCAGTGTCCTGCAAGAGGTGGTCTCACAGCTCCAACTTGCCACACAAACAGAACAGCAATTAATGGCCATGTTGCCTGATACCCCTATATCTACAGTCTCTCCCACAATTTCTGGGTATGAACATAATTTTGAGACACTGTTGTCCTGACATTTGTGCTGAAATTTCAACCAGCTACTTCAATCTTCATAAGCACTGCACTACTAGTAATTAATTCTCCAAAGCACTGGTAGATATTTAGGGCTGTCTTGTTTGAGATGAAAGAAAGTGTTATCAGACCAAACAAGTAAAGGAACACAGGCTCTTGCTTATTGGTACCTCAGAGGCAAAGAAACAGGCTTTCTAAAATAAAAAAAATACCAGTAACAATAAAAAAAATATTAACTATAGCTAGAAAGATTAACTACAATGTCCACCAACTGCAACACAAGCTCCTGAAGGTTCCAGGGGGTCCCATCTGCTCCTGATTTCTTGGAGCTAGCAAGTTTGCTGTGCAGCTGTTCTCACTGAAAGGTCCTTTCACACAATTCTTCAGGAAAGCCAACACATGCTACTCATTCATGAAAACCTTCTCTATTCCTTTATACAAACTTATGCTCAAGCTACAACTACACAGAGAGCAGTAAAGCTCCTTATTTACAATGAGATAACATTGGTGAGAGAGGTATTTCCTCATTACTTTTCATTCTGCCAACAACAGAAGCAGCTGACTGTCCACACAGATGGTTATATACATGTGCTGAGACAAAATTTCTCACCTAATTAAAAACTCAGCTCCCAAAACTGCTAATTTAAGAGAAACTCAAATGAGAGCATATGCAAATTCACAGAGTATTACAGAAACAGTGACAGGCATAGATATAAAGCACAGATTAAATATGATAAAAGGGTTGTAAACTTCTTTGCCAAGGATCCAAATAGTTTTTAAAGACCCCAAGCTAGCAATGTCACATGTTAATGTTACAAAATATTTCAGAAAGAATAATGTCATAAACGAAGTTCCCCAGATCTCCACTAAATGAACAAGGAAATTTAATAAATTGATTGAAGGAGCCCAAAGGAAAAGGGAAAAAAAAATCAGGACACATGAAGGAATTTTCCTCTGGCATTCTAGCAACTGGTCTTTTGTTTTGAGGACAACAAAACAAATTAATGTTTCTACTATCTTAGGCAATTAGATAAAACTTTCATTCCAGATCCTTCAAAAAGAAAATGTAACCCAACACACTTGCAAATGAATGCTAGCAGTATTTTGCACTTGACTAGTTGACTACCTGAAGTTAATTCATGACTTTCAAGGGTTTGAAGTCAACTTCCAGTATGTTTAAACTTTGAAGCTAAGGCAGTTCTGAAAATTGAGTTGCTGAGGTTTTTTCCCTTGTTTTTGCTATGTGTGAGGTTATGCTGGGTTGGAGTTTTTGGTTGGTTGGCCATTTCGGTTTGGGTGTTGTGGGGTTTTTTGTCGTTTGCTTTTTTTCTGTCCAAAAGCTCCTTCCAGCCTCCCCTAGAAATGTAGATTCAAAACTTGAAGTCTGTGAATAAATACAGATGGTCAGAATACTAAATGATATTTCACATACCTTCTAAATTAATTCTTGCTGATTCAGGCGTGACTCTTCCATCAATTACCATGGCATCTTCATTTGCATAATCATGGTGATAGTTTACTGGATTCTCTTCCTCGGTTACAGTTTCATTCATATCTACACATTTATCTTCCCTTTTATTGAAATACTTCTGCAGCCATCCTGGTACAATGTTTTTCATTGATTCGGTCACTCTGCTAAGGAGCCCCAGCTTGAAAGAAAAATATAGGAACAGTCAGCAGCATTCTTTGGGATGCAACCTTGCACAGACATCCAAGACAGACATTAGCAATATTCAGATAAGTAAGACAAGAAGGTGGTGGATCCTTGATAAAGAATTCCTACACTTCTGGAACAAGCATGACAAAAGTGCATCTAACATTGATTTACTACTAACCCATCAATTTCTGCACTTCCCAGTGACCTTGTCAAAACTTCCACATTCTGAAACTACAACTGAAATTCACCAAAGGCTTGTCAAGTCACAAGGTCATCATGAAATTAAATTTCTAAATAACTCCTGATGTACGCACTTTTTTTTGAGGACTTTTCCTTCTAACACCTTCACTTGAAAAACCATCAAACCCAGAAGCTCAGGCAGTTATCTACAGCAATACTGATGAGCAGTAATAGCTACAAAGATCAGTGAACTTAAGTTTTTGGTTTTTTTTCTAATGCTGAACTGCAGGAACAATGTGCATCAAAAACCCCACTATCATGCTCTGAACAGTGAGGGTATCCTGAAAGGATCTAGGAAGAAACAGCTACAGTTGAACAAACAGACTCCTTACTACAGGACTGTTAAATAGATGCAATTTGATCAAATTTCATTTCAATGTATGTTGAAGTTTTGTTACCTCCAAACCTTAATATTTGGCAGTTACTGAATACACAAAAGCCATTTCCATTTTGACATTTACCAATTATTTGTAATGCTTACATTCTAGTAAGAAATATTTATTTAACATTTTGATTCAGGCAGTCACTTGTTCCCCCATCATGTCCTCAAAATTTCAACATGCCCTCTTGCCAAATCTCAACCCTGCGGAGCAGAGTGCTTGCAACACGGAGCTGCCCCTCTTACACTGACTGCAGCCACAGAACCAGCTGCTAACCTCCGCAAGCTGGAAGAAAGCACCAAAGCTACCTCTGCAATTTCAGCATTCTGGAACTGAAAAGCAACAAGAGTGTAAAAAGATTTTTTGCTGAACTTCACTGCCAGTTCACATGCATCAGGGTACTTTGTTGTTTTTCTGGGTTTAGGCAACAAAATTTTCTAAAAATTATTATTCGCGTGTAGAAAATTGAGAATGTTCTTTGAACATGTAGTAGTTAGTCTAGTAAACAACTCTGAAACAAAAATCCTGCTGTATTCAACTTTCTTTAAAAAATCAGCACACATGAAAGAAAAAATCTATATCTGTCATTCACCATCTTTCATACACAGTAACACAAACACCAGCTTACAGGACACCCTTGAATCTGGAGTGAGGAGGGGGACTGGCAAAGAGAAGACAGAGAAGGTAGAAAACAAAAGTCTTTTTCACAGAAAGAAAGTCATCTTAATTTACAATTTGACATTTTTCATAATGGTCTGTAATTTACTTGCACAAAGTAAATTAATTTTACTTGCACAAAGACAGAATAACTAGCCTGGGACAGCTTAAACCAGATAGAATATAGCATAATCAACACATCTATCACAATTACCACACTACGATGCACACTAATATGCCACTCTCAGGGTGTTGCTGCTATTCTACATAAATACTAAGCCTCAGCTTTCCAACAACAAAAACTGTGCAACACCAGAGCTCACAAGCAGTTCAGGGCTTGGTACCAGCAAAGAGGCAGTTTGTTCCCAGCCCCTCATTTTCACCTTTACTTATGATGCATTGTCCCCCTTTTGGGGAGTGAATGTTTTGCTGCTATGAATAAAAGCGTACCAGGACCTCAAAGGGGTCAAAATTTGCCAAAATAAGCAAATGGTCAGGACACAAACTGCATCCAAGGCAATGCTCTTTCCAAAAAGACATTACTACATTCCAAAAAGGCATTACTACATTCAGTATTGCTAGAGGGTGTCTCCATTAGAGAGTAAGACATTACTGGCCATAAAACAGGTGCCAGTATGATTCTCTTGCTACGGAAATCCTCCCAGGACTGAAAGCTACCTGAGACTCAAGATGGAAGAAGTCATAGGCATCCAGAAGAGTAAACACCCAAGCATTAGTAATCCTAATGAGTAACTGGAGAATGTAGCTAGACTAGTAGTTAACCAAAATTACATTTTACCATCCATATCTGACACCAGACTGGTTTGAGCCTTTCATGCAAATGGCAGCCTTGCCATTCTCCACATAATCAGCATTCCAAGCTGGGTAACACAGGGTAACTTCCCAGACCTACTCATGAGTTGGAACTCAGCACAGCCATACTGCACCAAGTACTAAGAGCCTGCTCCATCTGGATTAGGCACAGTGGTAGATAAGGAGCACAGTTTTACACTCCAGAATAATACTGGCTTAGTGACAAAGCAAGAGAAAGCAAAATACATGTAAAGGCACCTACATTTTCTGTCTGCGAAATATATTAAAGGCACTGTGAAAGAACTATGCAAGCATTATGAATGAGCCATCATCAAACACAGACCCCAGTAAAAAAAGGCACCTTCCCCCGTAAAGGTATTCCACATGCCTCAAGTATGCCTATTCAACCATTTGTCCATTACAGACCACACACACACACACTCAAAACTTCCTTCCATCATCTCTTACCTGCCCGTCAGAGCAAAAAGCCAATCAATAAAGCTCTGTGGCTGGATTCCTGATCAAGTCAGGCAGCTAAGGTACCACTGACCAACTACACATTTGAACATGTATACTCCTTACTCTTGCCAGAACAATTCAGCAAAGTGTCATGCTCTAAACTGTCTTTAAAGCTGGCATTTTAATCTTACCCTATCTTGCACTTTTCTTATTCAACTGGAGTACATACATTTGAACACCCTTTCCCTCTCTGTGCATGCAAGCCAACCTTGTCAGCAGCAGAGCACACCCCCTCTACTACTTTTGTGTCACCAGCTCTATGCTTAGTCCATCCCATCTCCTCAGAGAGGAATCATTAATCCTTCTAGAAGGCAGACAAGAATAGTATGCATCTCATTGATGCCAACAGACCTTCAGCTATGAAAAATGAAAGACACAGCAACAGACAACTCTAGCAAGCTTATTCTCCAGCAAACTGCTCAGATCTTAATCTTCTCATGCCACAATTATGAACCAGTCTCTTCCAGAACACCTTCATTCAGTACAACTACTCTGAACATGCTACTGCACAAAAACTGTTCTAGTTCCCAGTCTCAGGTTGAGAGCAGGGGACATGGTGCTGACATGCAGTGTAATGTTCATAACTTTTCATTTCTACTGGCCACACAGGTACCAAACTTACTATCATGGAAGAGCAGAAGACACAGTGGGGCAATCCCGACTGTGTGACTGCTGTGTTTTATTCAGTGAACATGTTCTACTCCGTAACTGACTGATTTCAGAGGTTTGAGCTGCAGTCAGTATAAACTGCTATCTTCGCACCTCAAATACACTCATCCCCAAAAATACCAGCAAGAAAGCTGAACAAAATGCAAATCCACTGGAAAGAACCATTACCTTATGAATAGGTATTTACAACAGTTTTTCAAAATCTGTGCATCATGTCAAGTGTCTGCAGCTCTGCTACATCTATCTAAGTCTATGTATACAAACATCATAGTAACAGTAACTACAGTAACAGCTACTCCAAGGCATATTGACTTGACATCATGGAATCATTGAACTATTAAGGCTGGAAAAGCCTTCTTAGACCATTGCATCCAACTGTTACCCTAGAGTCCAAACCCTCCTTGTTTGGGCACAAACACTCATTTCTGAGTTTCAAGCCTTGCTCCTTAGGTCACAAGACTCATCTGAAGGCCCCAGGGCATTATTTTCGAAGCACCAAGTCTGATTTGGAAGGCCAAAGCCTCATTTGTAAAATTCAAAGTCCTTTATAGAGTACAAAGGCAGATCTTCAGGCCCAAACCCTAGCTTCAAAGCCTCCATTTCAGGAATCAAAGCCTCTTATTTAGGATTCAGCCTTTTATCTAATGGGCTCAAAGCCTTCCTCTATGCCTCCAAAACCCCATTTCTAGGGAGGAGAGCCTTAGTTCAAGGTACTGAAGCATCATTTGAGGGCCCAAAACCAAAGAAAACCCAGCCTCAGGGATCAAACCCTCTTTCTCACCTCCAAAAGCCCACTTCCAGGGCCCAAAGCCCTGTGCTGAAGACTCAAATCCTTCCTTGGAAGGTCTAAAGCCCTCTTTTCATGAGGTCATGGAATCATTAAGGTTGGAAAGCACCTTTAAGATCATCAAGTCCAACTGTTAATTCAGCACTACCGTCATATTCACCATTAAACCACATCCTCAAGTGCCAGCTCCAACTGCCCTTCTCTGGACACACTCCAACCCCTCAATGTTTTCCTTGTAGAGAGGGGCCCAAATCTGAACACAGGATTTGAGGTGTGGCCTCACCAGTGCTGAGTACAGGGGGGACAATCGCTGCCCTGCTCCTGCTGGCCACACTACTGCTGACACAGGAGATGATGCCACTGCCTTCTTGGCCACCTGGGCACAGCTGGCTCATGTTCAGCCACTGCTGACCAGCAGCCCCAGGTCCTTTCCCCCAGCCCCAGGCAGCTTTCCAGCCACCCTTACCCCAGCCAGTAGCACTGCAGGGGGTTGTTGGGACCCAAATTCAGGGCTTGGCACTTCATCTTATTGAGCCTCATACAATTGGCCTCAGCCCATTTACCCAGCCTATCCAGATCCCTCTCTAGAACTTTCCTGTCCTCCAGCAGATCAACACTCCTGCCCAACGTGGTGTCATCTGCAAACTGGCTTAGAGTGCAATCGATCCCCTTCTCCAGGTCATTGATGAAGATGTTAAAAAGGAGTGGCCTCAATATTGAGCCCTGGTGAACACCATTTGTGACTGGTCACCAGCTGGATGCAATCCCATTCAGCACCACGCTCTGGGCCTGGCCACCCAGACCATTTTTTACTCAGCAAAGATCATATCCATTCCCATTACAGGAAGCTAGCTTCTCCACGAGAATGCCATGATGTCAAAGGCTTTACTGAATTCTAGGTAGATGACATCCAGCATCCAGAGCCTTCCCCTCATCCACCAAGTGGGTAATTCTATCACACGAGGAGATCAAATTGGCAAAGCAGGACCTGCCTTTCATAAACCCGTGCTGGCTGCAACACTAAGCAAAAGATACATAGACAGGAAGCATCAGTTAACAAACAGGTGTCATAATTTACTATTCTAAAATACCATTTATTCAAAGGATTTATATAAATAAAGAAAAATCAGTAGTTTGTGGCCACAGTTTGAATTCCAAACTTAAAAGCAGGTTATTTCTTGGCCAAAAATACTTATGGAGTAAAACAGTTGCTCCCGCTTATGAGGGTCTTTCATACAGCATGGGGTGAGGAAAGCGCTGCCAGGAGCACTGAGCAGTGACACATTACTCAAAAACATCCAGTTTGTAGCTTAGTTGATTTCAGTCCAGGCGGTTTAAGCATGAAAAAAAATTGTATAAAAATTATATAATGGTCATACACTTTCATTTGTCATAGATGCAAAATACACAACTGGATAAAAGAGCTAATTTCCCCTTCACTGTACACACACCTCTGCTCTGAAAGGCATCAAATTCTTGCCTCACAGAGGCTTCCTTGCTTCCAATTTCAAAGTTAAAATTATTAGAAAATATGAATCAGTAGGTCCTCAAAAAAAAAAACTTTCCCCTAACGATGAAGTTCAGAGAGATAGAGCAGATCAATCTAACCACTTCCAAACACCAAAAAGATATTTTCTTGCCCTCCATCCCCCACAGTTAGTTTACACCAGCTCTGGCAAATAGCAGGCTACTCTCCATACTAGCTGAATTCATTAATCTGGCAAAAAGTATGTGTTTCTCTGCTGGGCTAATGAGTTAAACTGGCTCAGTGCACCAGAACCAGCCTGAGAGAAAGCATGATCAGGCAGCTTCATGTTCACCAGAGGAACATGAAATAAAACTTCTCCCTTCTTTCAATCATCCTGCATCCGTGTGGTAATTAAAGACACTGTCCCATTCTCCTCTTCACCTCACTGTTCCCTTGTGCTGCCACTAGCACATAGAACGAATGACGAACTGGAGCAAAGCTCTATTAAATATATCCAACCAAAAAGCTCTATTAAATATATCCAACCAAAAATCTGTATATAGACAGTGACAGTGAGGACTACTCCTCAGGGGCATCAGGTTGCTGGTGTGGTTTATCGTGTGCCTGCATTGATGCTCATGCAAAAGCAGGAATAGAAATGGAAACATGACATGATTGTCATGATCTTGCAGCAGCAGACTTAGACTGGCTTAGACTAACTCTGCTTTTGCTGTTCTGGGAGTGGCTTAAATTTGGATGTAGGACAGCAGAGTTTGATATTTCATTTAGAAAAAAAGACAATAAAACTTATGACTTAATACAAACAATATGTTTCAGGAATGTTATTAATTATGTAACATTTGAAAAACAACCATTTTATTTAAGGCAAGTGGATTAGTTCAGATTTATTCCTGAAAGTCATGAAGAAGAGATTATATTACCAGATGCCAGTGTATTTCTTTCTTATTGCTTAAGTGAGCCTTACTTTTCTTAGTCTAGTTAACTTTAAAATAAACATTCCAGGGAAATTCAGGTATTTTCTGGCACTGTTTGCATGTCTGTACACATCACTATCACTGTTTTGAGACTAAAACACTAGTAGGCACTCTGAGAGATAAATCAGTGCCTAACCCACTAGGTTAATCCTTGTGACACTGAATAGTTTTATCTCGTTTTGTCCACACCTTCAGTTGACACAATGACAACATTACAAAAGGCACCACGAAGTACAAGGTACCTTTCTTTTTCCTTTTAGGAAGCAATACATAGGCACTAGTTAACACTCAGCAGTGATCAGCAGTGGGTGCTGTAAATTACATTCACTATTACACTTACAGATGGAAATCTATCAGCAGCAAAACTAAAAAGATTCAGGAGACTATTTTCCCTTACAACTTTACAGGCAGTTTTAAAGTTCTTTCCCAATTTAAGAAGTAACTCCAATTATTTAATATTTTTTAATTGAAGACTGCTGCAACTTAGCTGACACACTGTGTCTCCAGCTAAGTAAGCAGTATCTAGAATTATATTAATTGAAATGCTGCTCATAATATCTTTCCTATAAGGAAACCCTGTAGTCTAAACTTATTATTTTTACTTTTATTTCTGACATAACCACATGGACATGTTTAAAACTAGAATGACCAAGAAGTACATTTCCCATAGCTCTATATGGTCTTTAAAAGTCCATTAGCACAAGTTATCAGATTTACCAAAGTATAACACACATTTTATAGTCAGGATATAAATACACTATTTAGGCATAAAATTGTTTTCAATGCCATTTTGCCTGAAAGCACTCACGAACAACACATGGTATCACAGGCTAATCTATGACACATAGTGGTGAGGACATGCTATGTACATAAAACACAAAAATGGGCAGTCCAAACTCTGCAACAATCCCTGAAGCAACAGTTAAGTGCCATCTGAGGATGTGCAGTGCTTCCTAGCGAGGACAAGGCCTGAAGGTTTGAAGCTTATTTCACAAAATTAAACTACAAAATCTCACTCCTGACATTTTGGAAAACACAGTCTTCAAAACAGAAGACTGAAATTAAAATTTTTATATAACACAGTATTAGCAAAAGACAGCAAGATATTCACATCCTCCCTCTGAAGTATCTTTTCTGTCCATGTTGATCTACAAACTGAGCTGACAATACCACATACTAGTCATTATGCAAAATCTATAGCCGATCCTGTTGCACCTTCAGTAAGTTATGTAATTCAAAAATTCAAACAGGTAAATTAAAGTCAAGTAACTAAATAATCTCAGTTATTCATTGTGATAATTTGGTACTTCAGCAAAACTCAAAGCCTTCCTACTTTTAAAGTATCACACAGAGACATCGTGCAGCATCCAAAAGTTAACCCTCACAATTCATCTAACCAGCATAACCTGCAATTACTTTAAATTGGGCACATCTAGCCCTGGTACATACACTTCCAGACTAGACTTTAAAATGTTAGAATTGGTGCCTAAGAGAAACCAAAGCAATGACCCTTGGACACAGTTGCTTTAGCTGGAGCAGTGAGGGGTATTGTTACATTCTTTGACATTTTAAGGTAATATTCGGTACATGTAAAGCCCGGTTAGCTCCACTGCAGGGCAGTAATCTTCAGTTGTGAGAGGCAACAATGTCTTTCTGGCCATATTTTTTCATCACACCACCACTGAGAGAACCAAGAGCATCTCACTTTAAACATATAACCAGTATCTTCACACACTGGTCTCTTACCAGCAACATGAAAAATTGCCATTGCACACAGAGATTATTTTTTTAGTGACTGAAGGTCACAAAAAATCAATTATAAATGTGTATATATTCTACAACTCTGTAAAGTAAGTTCAATACAAATACTGTGGGCTGACATTAGAACACATGCATTGTTATAGATAAATTTAATATGTATCTGGTTGCATAGCAATTCCTGAACACAGCTACATTTAAATCAGTTGAACACAGCTACATATAAATCAGTTTAAACCTTGTTTTCATCTGTTTAGTTTAGGATTATTTTAATTACAAATGCACCTGTATTACAGTCTCGCCAATTTAATATCTCATTACTGTAAATATTTCAGTGCCTCACTGTAATCCAGTCTCAAAGAAAATGACAATTAAACAGTTTAACTCTTTACTTGGTTTACTTCAGTCTTGGAAGTCAAGGCCTTGAGCTCTAATAAGGGAAGGAGTTTTGAGACATATCTACTTCAAAAATGTTTGGTTCAAAATACAGTCACAACTAAAAGCAAAGTCAGGCAGCTCCCCAAAACACTCACACTTTTTCCAAGAGCAGAATCATCAAGAAAATATTGAATAGCCTCAGCAAGGAGAAAGAAAATTTTCTACTGGCTCAGGTATTTGCAAATTCTGTGTGTGCTATTGACAGCTGTTGGACTCAATGCATGCTGGTGTACCTGTGGTAGTGCACACATTTCATCCCAGCAAATGGGAATGTAAAGATGAACTCATGCTTAGCTGAAAAAAACCACAGTAGTCTCAACTAAGTCAAACCCACCCAAAGATCCAGTACTTAAGTGCAACAGGCATAGATTCATAGAATGTTTTGGACTGGAAGGGACCTTAAAGGTAATCTAGTCCAAACTTCCCTGCAATGAGCAAGGACATCTTCAACTAGATCAGGTTGCTCAGAGCCCCATCCAACCTGACCTTGAATGTTTCCAGGAAGAGAGCTTCAACCACCCCTCCAGGCAACCTGTTCCAAACTATCACCACCCTCTTTTAAAAAGTTCTTCCTTACATCCAGTGTGACTCAACTCTCCTTCAGTTAAAGGAGTCTAAATCCCTTTTAGGTACTCAAAGGTGTCCATAAGGTCTTACCAGAACCTTTTCTTCTGCAGGGTAAAGAGCCCTAACTCTCTCAGCCTGTCTTCATGAGAGAGGTGGAAGAATTGCCCCCTGACAATTCTTGAGGCCCATCTTTGGCTTTGCTCCAACAGGTCCATGTCCTTCCTGTGCTGGGGATGCCAGAACTGGATGCAATACTCCAGGTGGGACCTCAGGAGAGTAGAAGAACAGAATCCCCTCCCTCAACTTGCTGGCCATCCTGCTTTGGATGCAGCCCAGGACATGTTTGGCTTTCTGGAAGCACGCATCACCATGGAAGCATGGTTTCCTTCCTCAAGAGAGCACAACCCTGAAGACAGAATCAGAGGACGGACCAGCAAAAAGATTACCAACTTAGAGTAACAGTAACAGTTTCAACATTTATGCTGAAACCATGCCCACATGTGCTCTGTGGTCCAGCTGCAGCAGCTCCGGAACCACAGAGCTGCAGAACCACACACACAGAGGCTGCACGGTGCCCCAGAGATCACCTACTACTACAACCTCCTCCTCAGAGAATGGCCAAAACCAGCCACAGCTGAGTCCACCTGGGTTTTGAGACCTCTCTGGGCAGTTCTTCCAACATGTGGCTAGCCTCATAGTTAAAATATTTTTCCTATTATGAAATCAGAATTTCCATTTTTGCATCTTCAGTCCACTGTCTCTTTGGATTGCTATGAATTTCCTAGAAAAGCCTTGCTACACCCTCTCTATAGTCTTATTAGGTATTTGCTGCTCGCAATCTGAACACACACAGTTTTCTAAGCCATCACCATTTTGGTGCCTCTCAACCAGACTCATTCCTATATTTTCCTTGTCTTTTTTTTTTTAACTGGAGAGGCCAAAACTAGACACAACACTCCACATGTAGTCCTAGAAGTGCTGCATGTAGGGGAAAAACCAAGTCCCTTAATATCCTTCCCACACACTTACTAATACCTCCCAGTATGCAGCTGGCCTTCTTTACCCCAAGAGTGTGCTGCTGACTCATGTTCAACTTGCTGTCCAGCAGGTAGGTGGGGTTGTTTTGTCCCAGATGAAGGACTTCACATTTGCCTTAATAAACTCACAAGCTTCTTGTCAGCCCATTTCTGTCAAGTTCCCTCAATGCCAGCCCTATTCTTCATTATACAACAGGGCTGAAGTTACCACGGGTTTGGTATTGTCTGGGAAACTGCTGAGGATCCATGCTATTCCTTCATCCCAGGCTGTTAAGAAGACATGGAACAGCATCAGCTTCAGTATCAACCTCTGAGAGCTCTACTGGCAACTGGCTGCCACTGGATCTTTGTACTGCTGGTCACAACCCTTTGAGGTCAATGGTCCTGCTAATTTTCCAATCACTTTACGGTCCACCTGACAAGTCTCTATTTCACCAAGTGGACAACAGGGATCACATGGGAGACCATGCTGGAGGCACTGCTAAAGTCCAGGTAAACAACATCCACCGTTTGCCCCATGTCCACTGAGCCAGTAGTCATCCAGTGTGTTATGAATTCATTACATGATGCAGCCCACCACCTGCACCAACCTGGAATACTTTTGCTCAAACATTTTTGGGCACACACAAGAGATTCTGAACTCCGTCCTGCCGAGTTGCTAGAATCAGCAGCAGCTCAGTTTGTCCATGGCAGAGGAGCAAGAACTGATTCTAATTACTGACTGGAGGAATAAATAACTCAGAGGAAGTGATGTGCTGCCAGCAATTTGCAGTGTCCCAGCTAACACAGTCAATTATTTAATCTGTTTTTTTCTTCTCCTAAGATACCACTCACTAATATTGCTTGTCCTCAATCTTCACAGCCTCCAAGACAGTTGCAACACCTTGAAACAAACCCTAGAATATTAATGAAATGCTATAGCAATCATCATCTACAATTTGTACAAGTGTACTGTACTGCTAGCCTAAATGAGAGAAAACTGTCAATATCCTGGTTTTGTAAGTTCTTCCCAATTAGGATACTTTTTTGTTTACAGTAGCAGTAGAAAGCCAAGTGCCAAATTTACACACCTGTTTTGGTAATACAGTATCATATTGCTGGGACAGAGACAAAACTTCTGATGTTGACTATTAGCCCATCTTTTAAAACAAATCTTTAAATACACATTAAATGTTTCTTCAAATCTATTTGTTTTAGATCAGTGGGATTTAGCTTACTACTAAACCAAATCAAGCAGAATTGCATACAAATACAAACACATTAGGTGTGCTTCAAGGTGCAATCCTGTTGACTGAGTTAATTCAACTGAATTTGTGTAGGTCCATATGGACACTGTTAATAAACATTTTTTTAATTAGTATTTTCCTGCTTAAGGTCTGTGAAACATTACCTAGGTTACATTACTCAATATGATACTCTCAGAACTCTTTAGCATCAAGGTTTCAAAATTTCCTCAGTTTGTAAGACCTCTTCTGTCCACTGCCTGCAGTCACTGCCAAGCAAGGCCTACCTTCAAGACAGCAGTAGGTGATAATGCAATCAGTGCTTTAGGCACTGCCACATTCAGTTGGCAGTTCCCAGTCCTGTAGCTAGTCCCCCTGGGAAGAACCTTACAGGATGTCTCAAGTGACTTGATGAAACTCACACATCACAAAAAAAAAAAAGAGGGGCCTCTCACGACCTGGGCCAATGAAAGTGGCTTCCAGCAGCCCTCTGGTCCCCTTTGTCAGGTTACATCCTAACTGTATCAGCACAAGACCACCTGCAATACATGCAGAGGCTTACACTGGTTTCATCAAGGAAAACATCTTTGGATTTGGACATCTACATTATAAATACACACTGGCACATACACATGTAGGAAAAAAGGAAAACATCACTCCTCAGCAGAAGTTTTGATCTACCGACATTACCTTTAATATCAAACAGCTCTAAGGTAAAGCTTAACATGAATATAGAAATTTATGGGAAGGTTATAAACGCTTTTCAGGTAACTGGTTTTTTTTCATGCTTACATCTGTCTGTATGAGTTTAAATTAAAGTGCAGGAGAATCAAAGTTCTCTGACTCCTTCATTTGAATGCTAAATTATCAAAATAAAAATACCAAGAAAAGTTATTTTATTCTCTTCTCAAGTCATACTTAAAAATCTCTGAAATCTGTTACCTGGATGAGAATGGCACTGTTCCAAGTTAAACCAGCACGTCCACACACACGAAAGCGCAAAATTAAACATAAAATTAACAGTAGGTACATACACATAATCTTCCAGAAGCAGTTTAATAAGCCAGCAATGCAAACATCCCTCCCATTTGCACATCCGCATCAGTAATTCCCAGTCTATCCAAATGACCAGGACAAACCAGCATTCAGAAATGAGGCCACATCAGGAAATTGAAACCCAGATGCTGGACACAACAGCTCCATCACTTGGCATGTGCCTAGCTCTCAAAGAAGCTGTCATTTTAACCCAAGTGCCCAGCTTCTTAAGAAGTGCAGGAGGAGGGCGGCTATTTCAGCACGGCGTGGCCAAGCAAACAGCGTGCTGAGCACAGCATAACCTAATGTCAACGCATTCCGTGTGGAGCTGTCAACATTCTGCCTCTAGAAAAGTACAGTCAATGGGAAGAACTCCACAATTCTATTCCAAGAACACCCACCCATACAAAAGGGCTTTTTGCCTTCAGAGATGTGATTCCCAGACCGCAAATCATCATGGTGGGTGAGTGGATACCATCCTTACCTCCTGCTGCTACTTTTTGTTTCTTGGTTTAATAACACAGCTGCTGACAGTGCACTTTTTATAAGGCAGGAGGGTAGCCCAGGAAGGAAAATATCGTGGTTTAGTTCTTTCGCTAGTGAGGGAAATCTACTCACATCTCCATCTTCCAAGAGAAAATACAAGCTGCAAGTCACATCCTCCAAGCAGCATCTGTTCATCTCTCCTATTTGAGACTGGTTTAAAAAAAGACTCTACACTTAAAACAACCACACATGCAAACATAATGAAATATGGCTTTATCAGGCACTTGGGGAGAAAAAGGCAGGAAATTCTGCACTTTGCATGTTTATTCCAAGAATATATAAAACAAATAACTTCTGAAATCATGGATCGGAGGCTGTACATATCCACTCTTGGAAGGTAACATCTTCTTATACATCCTCTTCCTGGCTCAATGAATCACACATTCTTTTTCTGGATAATAACACAATTTCAGTCAGAAGAACTCAAAGACAACACACAGCTTGGCAACTGGGATATTTGCCCAGAAAGTGGAAGATGTAGGTTGATGCCTCTAGGCAAAAAAGAAATCTGAAGCAGGGTCTACCACATTTTGAACAAATGCTTTAGCTAATCATCTACTGAAAAGCAGCAGCATCTCCCCTTCGAAATGTCTTCTAAAGCCATTGCTGCACTTAATAGAAGACTGAGTGCAGCACACTGGGCATCACTGGAGAATTCCCACCTGACCAAGCTCCCTGGGAGACTACAGCAAAATAACAACATCAAGAAAGCATAAGAACATCAGAAAAGCACACAAAAGCCTTGATGTAAGCCTGGCATCATGCTACTCATCTTTCATATAAGTGGAAAAGAATCAGATATCCTAAGAACTTTAAAGGTATTGGCAATATGGCATTCAGTGCTTAGGCACCTTCGGAGCTTGAGGATAAGAGACTGAGTTTTCAGGATTGCCGTCTTGACCCCAAGTGCTTAGAACAGCTTTAATACAGCATTTCTATGAGCTTATTTATTGATAATAGTTAGGGGAGAAGGAGATCATGTCCAGACTGCATTGAGCACTTCCACATCCTCCCAAACTCATTACTGAGAGACAACACCAAACCACAGAACACTTTCTGCAGAGGGGATGTTATACTGAAAACAGGAACACTTATCAATTAATTCCAGTTCAAGTCAGCTATCTACCCAGAGCTCATCTTTTTATGTAACACAGGTTAGCAAGCTACATAGGGTTAAAAAGCTATCCCTCACAACAAATGCACATATCTGACACCTATACGTTTGCCTATTTACCATTTCTTCCCCTATGTATTACTTGTTAATTTGATCCATGTATTTGATTTGCAGCATCCATGCTCTGGGCTGAATCCCAGAGATATCCCCCAAGCACGTGTTTGCTCTGCCCCATTGTTTAAACAGACCTATTAGAAAACACAAAGATAACACACAATAGAATAATCAGAAAACCATCTAACCTAATTATTTTAAATTCATCTGTTTTATCAACTATCTGCAGAGCATCACCGCGTGCAGGATATTGCAACTTCAACGTTAACTCTGTTGTTCACGCAAGAGCTTTCAGCATTTGCTCTGCAAGTGCAGTGATTCTTTGGATGAAGCGTCACCCTGTGCACTTTACAAGGACAACACTGCTGATCAGTGTGCTATACAAAGGATTAAGTATAGTACTTCCCAAATACCGATTATGAGCAACCATTTATGCGTAACACACCTCATTTTTGCATACAATATTTAATCTCTTATATTACCAATTTAATAATGTAAACGCTTTGGTTTTACAGTCAATTTCAGGTTCATAAATACATGTGAAAGGCATTTCCAGAACACTGTCTCCAGGCATCTTGGAATTCCCTGGCAAACAGGAGTGGGGAAAGATCTTTGCTTCTACTCCCTGCAGCCACCCAAAATGGCATAGGATCTTCGTACTGCAATTTACAAACTGTTTTTTTTCTGTTATCCATCTATTCTATCCTACAATACAAAGGAGAACAAATGCCTTATGAATTAGGTTTCGTTTGCACTGCACCGGCATGTTTAGGTACAGGCAAAACACTGAAGAAACCTAAGGGTCCTGCAGGCAGTCATCCTAAAAAACCCCAAAAACTTCAAAAACCCCAAACAACAACAACAAAAACAAACAAACAAAAACCACAAAAAACCCTAAACCAAATCCCAGCAACAATGGAAGATGACCAATTACCCAGCACCTTCACAGACTCATCTGCAACATGGAATTAAGCAAGACAGGCAAATATCGGAAGCGATGCACTTAAATCTGACGAGCAACTCTAACTTGACAACACAGTTAAGATCACTATAACCACGATTTAACCGGGCAGTCCGGAGACAAAACGAGCATCGCGCGGAGCGGGAGCCAGCCCGCTCCATCCGCGACGAGAGGGAATGCGCACCTACCCCTTCCCAGCCTTCTCCACCTCCTCCCGCCTTTGCTCTTGCCTAGCGGGGGACAGGAGGGAGACAAAGGGGAGGCGAGAATGCCCCCGCAGCCCGGCGGTGCCGGAGCGGGGTGAGCACCTGGAAATCCCACAATCCCCGCGGTCCCGGCGGGAAACGCTTCCCTCCTCCCTCCCCGCGGGCCGCTCCACCGGGAAACGCCGGCCTGAAGCCGCGCACGTGGGACTGCATGGAGAGCGGGGTGGGGGAGGGTGGCGGAGGGAAGAGGCGGCTCTGCCGGGTCGGGCCTCCGGTGCGCCTCCTCCCGCCGCTGAGGGGAGCGCCGGCGGAGAAGCGGGGTACGAAGGGAAGGCGTTCGCGGGGCTGGCCCGCGACCTCACCTGCTGCTTGCCCCTCGCGTAGGGCGGCTTCGCGGCTCCCAGGTGGTGCCGTCGGGTCCGGATCTTGCCG
>WEIU01011727.1:745165-765874 GCA_013389925.1 Aegithalos caudatus
CGGGGCGGCCTCTCCCGCGGCCTCTGCCGCCAGGCTCGGCCCCCTCGCTGCCCCGAAGGGCTCCCGGGAGCGGCGGATCCTCCGGGCTGCGGGCAGCCACGTAGGTGCGGGGAGCCGCGGTGCCAGGTCGTTCCTCCCGAGGCGGCGCGGAGGATGGATGGGACGTGGGCTGGGGCCAAGTGGAAGGCGTGTCTCCAGCCTGCCGTGATGGAAAACGAGAGAATCCGCCTCTCTTGCCCTTGGGATTTATCTCTGTGCAGAGACAGTTTCGTCTAAGCACAGCACTGATTACAAGGGACGGTTTGCACACTTAAATCCTTTGGACTAATCTCCTAACAGCACATTAACTCAGTAAGATCCCATTTATATTTACAACTAAGTATAATTCTTCCCCCTGTATTGGGCACTGGCGAAGCCACAGCTCGAGTGCTGTGTTCAGTTCTGGGCCCCTCAATTCAGAAAAGACATTGAGATGCTGGAGCAAGTCCAGAGAAAGGCAGTGGAGCTGCTGAAGGGTCTGGAGCACGAGTCTTGTGAGGAGTGACTGAAGGAGCTGGGGGGAGCTGGGGGTGTTTAGTGTGGAGAAAAGGAGGCTCGGGGGGGCCTTACCGTTCTCTACATCTGCCTGAAAGGAGGCTGTAGCCAGATGAGTGTTGGCCTCTTCTCTCAGGCAACCAGTGACAGAACCAGAGGACATCGCCTCACACTGTGCCAGCAGATGTTTAGGTTGGACGTTAGGAAGAATTTCTTCACAGAAAGGGTGATTGGACATTGGAATGGGCTACCCAAGGACGTGGTGGAGTTACCATCCCTGGAGGTGTTAAAGGAAAGACTGGACGTGGCACTCAGTGCCATGGTCTGGTTGACAAGATGACGTTCAGTCATGGGTTGGACGTGATGTCTTTTCCAGCCTATTTGATTCCGTGATTCTGATTTTTACACATATGCTTTCAGCTTTTGCTCTAAAAAAAAAAAAAATTGCAGGACAATTAAGTGGAAGCTTTCTGTGGTAAGCTTGAGAAAGAACTGCTTGTTTTGCATTTCATTTACAGTCCTGGACAGTTGTCCCTGATTTTACACATCATGCCCACTCTGCCTCATTGTCAGCAGTCGCAGTGAATAACAGATATGTGGTCACTGGGAGCAGAGATGAGACAATCCAAATCTATGACATGAAAAAGAAGATAGAACATGGGGCACTGCTACAGCACAATGGTAAGGGAGCGTTTCTTTGTAAAAAACATTAATGAAAAAAATTGTAGCTGAAAAACTGGCCCTTGCCAGAAAAGGAAAACTGATTTTTTTTTCCTAATAAGTTTAATAGTACTATAAGTACTATTAAGTACTGTAGTAGTGGTGGTGTTTCAGCCATGATGGTGTGATAATACAAACAAGGTAAGCTTTTGAGCTTAAAAGGTAAACAAAAGTACTTTGGTATTAGCTCACAAATATTGGTGCTGCTTTAAATTATTTGTAGTTTTAAGTGGTTAAGAAGTTATGATCCACAAATGGCTTACATGCCATTTTTCTTCTATCAGGATGGTTTATCTAGACCATGCCTACTCCCAGCTACCATCTTTCCCAGCGTTCTTGTCCTGTCACAAGTGTACATGAGCCACACAAAAGCAAGTTTGTGTGTGAGAGCAGGCTGCAGCTGCCAGAGGAGTTAACCTGGTACATTTCCCACTGTATGTGCTGCCTGAATTGCAACTGCAAAGTGCATGATAGAGTCAGTATATGATAGAGTCACAGAACAGTCTGGGTTGGAGAGGATCTTCTAAAGGTCATCTAGTCCAACCCCACTGCAATGAGCAGGGACGTCTTCAACCAGATCAGGTTACGCAGAGCCCCATCCTATTTGGCCTTGATTGTTTCCAAGGATTGAGTATCAACCGTGTGTCTGGGCAACTGTTTCAGTGTATCACTACTTGCAAAAACACTTCTTCCTTTGAGTCAAAATTGACCCTGTTTAGTCTAAAACCATTACTCCTTGTCATATCACAACAGGCCCTGCTAAAAAGTCTGTCCCTATCTTTCTTATAAGCCCCCTTCAATTACTGGAAGATCACAATAAAGTCTCCCTGCTGCCTCCTCCCAGCTGAACAATTCCAATTCTTTCAGCCTTTCCTTGAAGGAGAGGTGTTCCATCTTTCTGGTCATCTTCATGGCCCTTCTCTGGACTTGCTTCAACAGGTCCACATCATTCTTATGCTGGGGACCTGCTGGAGCCGGATGCAATGTTCCAGGTGGGGTCTGAGAAGAGCAGAGCAGAGGGGCAGAATCCCCTTCCTCAACCTGCTGCCCACACTGCCTTTGATGCAGCCCAGGACACATTTGACTTCCTGGGCTGGAAGCACACCTTGTGGGTCATGTCTAGCCTCTCATCCCTCAGCAAGCCTAAGTCCCTCTCGGCAGAGCTGCCCTCAATCTGTCCATCCCCCATCCTACCAGATTGCACTGTGTTTTATGGAACTTTGAGGTTCCCATGGGCCACTACATGAACTTGCTCACATCTATGTGGATGGCATCCCATCCCTCACCACTTGCACAGCTTCGTGTCATCTGCAAACTCGCCGAGGGTTTGTCTATATCATTGTTACAGTCATCTGTTAATGGCTGTCCAAATAAATCTGTTTGAGTCACTTGTAGCTCAGTGTTGAGTAACCAAAAAGATCCAGGAGCTAGATTGAGCATGGTAGCTGTATTTAACTCATGTGTGATACATCTGGTGATTATGAGGAAGCAGCATGTGCAGTAAATTCAGCTGTGTGTCAGGAGCAAGGCTTTGACATGGGAGCATTCCTGTCACTGACAGAAGCTCTCTGCCATCTCTGCTCTGGTGTTTGAGTACTCATGAAAGACTCTGTGCTCCGTACTGCTGTAACAGAGAACAGACCAGATGGAGTTCAGATGGGTGTGAATAAAGGGTGCCTGATAGAGCATATCAGACTACTGAATATAGCAAGAAAGTTTGAGGGTTTTTTGAAGAAATACTTAAGAAATAATTTAGATTTTCCCAAGTCTTGATGGAAGAAGCTTTTCTGTTCAGTTTTATGTTCTCTGTTAATTTGTGCAACAACTGTTTGGTGTGTACAACATGGTTAATTCTATTTCTAGGCACAATAACTTGTTTGGAGTTCTATGGGACTGCACATCTACTGAGTGGGGCTGAAGATGGACTCATTTGTATTTGGAACACAAAGAGATGGGAATGTCTGAAATCCATTAAGGCACATAAGTGAGTTTCTTAGATCTTCATGTTCACATACATTTTCGTGTCTATCTTCCTTGTAAATAATACATGTGACTAATGTTTTGTTTTTATCAGGGGACATGTGACATCTCTTTCTATTCATCCTTCTGGGAAATTAGCTTTGTCAGTTGGAACAGATAAAACATTGAGGTGAGTCAAAACTGATGAAGGAATGATGAGAATCAAAATTCAGTAACTCTTAATAAGGTGTTACAAACAACAATTCCATGTTGGGACTAGGCCATGCAACAGTGATAAAATGTATTTGTTATCAAATGGTTCAAAGATCCATTGGTTTGTCTTTTGAAGTTCTAAAGTGCCAGCAAACCTTCTTCTTGTGAGCTCTGACTCTCCACAAGTTACTTGTAGATGTATAAATATGTTCACATCTTGGAACACAATTTACTTAAACTTTTGAAAAGTGCCAGGTTTGTTTAATGTGATTTTTCACTTTGAGTGTTTCCATGTTGCTGTAGATACCGGTTTAAGAGATATAAAATGCTATTTTTACAGCACAAATCGCTATTTGCCTCCTTTCAGGCTCAGTATTGCAAATGGTGGTTCAGAAGATAAATAACTCAAGTTCAACATTATAGCGTGCAAGCAATATATGAACTCATCCTTTTCTCTTGCATTAAAAAGGCAGAAAAATGCATGGAGAAGCTTAAAAGCTTCCTTTGGGTGCCTCAGGTCAGCAGATTGGATTTCAGTTTTGCTGTGCTGTTTTTAACCAGAATGCACATTACCTGTTGTTGTGTTTCAGAACCTGGAATCTTGTTGAAGGACGATCAGCCTTTATCAAAAACCTGAAGCAAAGTGAGTTTCTCAATCTAAATCCACAAATTAAGTGGAATTTGTTAGTTTTATTTTCATATAAAGGAAAGTTGACTGAATTAATCAAGTCAGTTAATTACAAACTTTCACAATGTCTTTTTTACACATGCAGGCAAGCATATGTAAGCTCATGTCCTTAATAATAATAATTTAGCAAAAGGAAAACACAGTACCACTAAAGGAAATCCTTTTTTTCCTTGAAATTGGAGGTCAGAGCATTTTAATATATGTGTTTTAGTTTGTTTTTCTCTACATGATTCTGATAATCAGAAATAAACATTTAAGAGCATAGCTCTTTATTGTAGTTTATTTGATTTTTTCACTGAATATTTTCTTAGGTCTAGGTAGAAAACAGTGTCTAAAGCACTTCTAAAGATTCTTAGCAGCTTAGCAGCTTCTAAAGATTCTTACTTTTAGATTCTCTGTATCAATGTATACAGATGCACACATAATTAAATGGTCCCCTGATGGAGAGAAGTACGTGACCGTGATAACAAACAAAGTGGATATCTACAGACTTGACACAGCTTCAATCACTGGCACCATTACAACAGAGAAGAGGATTTCTTCACTTAGATTTATTACAGTAAGTACATAAAGGTGTTGGGAGAGAGAGAGGTGTTGGGAAATTAATTCGTTTAAAACACATGAAATTAATCACACTTGCATTTCTCTTTTCCCATTCCAAGGATTCTATCCTTGCCATAGCTGGAGATGATGAAATGATTAGGTTCTACAGCTGTGACTCTCAAAAATGTCTGTGTGAATTTAAAGCTCATGAAAACAGGTATTCTATATTTGTTTACTATTTAAATATTTATGGCAATGCTGAGTCCTCTCTAAAGTTCAATTGCTTGTAATATTTGGCATATTTTGCTTTTTAGTATAGAAAGTGAATTTATTTATGTGCTAAATTCCAAACAGACTTGTTTGCTTTTTTTATGAGTACAAGTACTATGCTGTCAGTGCATGTTACAAAAACCATAGGGTACAGAATTAAGAATATTACTGTTCTAAATCTGTGAGTTACTGTGAGACTGTGTGTGTGTTTGTGTTTAACCAGCCTTTATTGAATCTGACTCTTTAGAATGCTTAAAAAAAAATAAAACAATTTTATTCAGTTCAAACAATAGGAGTGTAATCACATATTCTCTGTTTTTGAATACCAAATATTTGTCCAAATGTTGCTTTGAATTTATCAAAACACAAAAGCATTAACAGTAATGTCACTGATGTGTCTAATAGTGCATGCTTTAAAGAATTAAAGAGTTCCAAATTGAATCCTAATAGGCCCAGCAAAGGCAAATGTTCCTAATATAAATGACAGCACTCAAACTAGATCCAAGTTCCTTCCTGTGACTTGGGGGTTTTTTGTTCAAATTAATTTTTTAGACTGTTGCCTATTCATCTTTAATTTCTCACAGTTTACTGGTCTGAATTGAAATGTGATGCTATAAGATAAAAATGTATTCCTTTTCACAGAATAAAAGATATTTATAGTTTCGAAAGAGAAGGACAGCATGTTATTGTTACTGCATCCAGTGACGGTTACATTAAAATGTGGAATCTGGATCTTGATAAGGTTGGTGTATTAGACTATTGTTGCAGTTAAGAAAATTAACAGAGAACCAGAATTTCAGACAGTTCTGTTGTAAGAGTCCATTTTAAATCACAGAGGAAATTTTATGTGAAATGTGGATGTCTTAATCTTCTTCCATGTTATGTTCAGTAGAGATGTGTGTCTAGGCACATATATTTATGCACTTGTATTTTTTAAATCTTTGTATTATTTTAAACAAACTATAAAATCTGATGGTATTAGGAGATCTCATCTCCACTTTCTGTAAAGTCATGCTTCCCATCAGACCTAGCCAGGCTTATGCCTAGCTAATCAGTTATGTATATTATGACTATGTAATTAGTTAAGGACTGCTGTGAATTTTTGGAATGTTGATGATGACTGTTGCTACTCTTTTAATAACATGAAGTCTGTGGTTTGGGCAGGGGAAGTGGTTGTTCATGTTGGGGGAGGATCTTATCCTTTGGAGAAATTCAAATACATAAATGTACTGGATCCTTGTATTTCCTGTATTTTCAAAAGTTCTCAGTAGCACAGTTCAACAAGGAATCATGTCTTATCTTTAAAGTTTATTGTGTTTATTGTTTGCTCTTAAAATCAGAAATAGATTTTAAAAATTTATTGCCTAGTTACAAAGGATATTTTATGATAAGTATCTTAGGTAGCTCAAATAATTATTTCTCAACACATATACACTTCAAATCTGAATTTGCCTGTTTTTAATTTCACCCACTCTGATTACTTTATACTCGTAAGTGCAGGAGTGATCTCCTGCTTTCCTCTTCACCTTACATTTGTGTTCCCCTTGTACAGAACTGACAGAGTGATCAGGGAATTCTTTACTTTTCTGTGTAACACTATATTTCTTTTGACCAAATTCCTTTCCCTGTAGGCAAACTTTTGCATGACTGTGTGGGCTGCTCTGTCCAGCTCTGAGGAGCAGAATATTCTAAAGCAGTAGTTTCCAGTGGGTTGGTGCTGTTAATGCTGCACATGTGTCTGTGACACTTTATCCCCTGATATCTGTAATAGAATATTTGTATCCCAAGGGCTGAGTGATACAATTGCCTAACAATGAAAGTGGGCAGTAAGATGCTTTCTCACTTCAAATACTTTATTACATTTAACCTGAAATAAAGTAAGGTTTAAATAATCTTCTTTTATGTTTTCTTCAGATTAACGATGGGCCCTCTTTACTGTGTGAAGTCAATACCAAAGCTAGGCTGACGTGTCTTGCAGTATGGCTTGACCAAGCTTCGAAAGTGAAAGAAAACTCTGATAAAACTGCTACATCATCTCAAGGTAACAGAGCTTTGTATTTCAAATTGTTAATGTGACTGTGAAATGGAATACACCAAGTGGGAGGTTTCTACTATATCCATTGGAAAATGTACTGGTATTTTGAAGAAGTGGGGATGTGATGCTGGCAAGTGACACAGATACACTTATCAATCTCATAGTGTCTCAAGCCCATATGTTTGTTGGAGAACATAAGCCTCTTTTCACTATTATTAAAGTTTTCTTTCTGTTTACTGGAATAACATAGTGAGGAAGCCACTGTGAAATTTTAAGACAGATAAAAAAAATAAAGAGTTGATAGAACTGCATGTCTTTGTTTTCTTGTAAGCAGAATTAGGCCCAAGGCCACTGTAGCTGGGCAACTTAAGAAGTCCAGCTCAGATTTGTTTGGGTTTTCTGCTGTTGTTTCCCTGCATTGTAATCTATTTACATACTTGATCTTTATATATTTTAATTTCACAGGCAAAACGAGCCTAAATGGTGCTTTCCACTGTAAAATAAAAAGCTATTTATAACCCTTTTTTAAAATTGGATACAAATCAGTCTCTGTGCCATTTAGACTGCAAAGACATAAAGGTCAGTGTCAATAATTCCCTGCTTTTTTTCAGAAACAGAAGATGAAAAATCATCAATAGCCAGGATAAGCAAAGATTTTTGGACCACTAAAAGGGTTAAAATAGCAAAAAGAAAGAGAAAAATTATTCCAGAGAAACAAAAGCTGGAAGCTCCAGTGAAAAAGAAGACAAAGAAACAGAATAGCTCGGCATGAAGGATATATTTATCCCATATAAAAAGTAAATGCCTAGAATGTAAACCCTAACAGGACATACACCTCTGATCCAATGTGTCGTTTAAAAGTAATTAATGTTCTTACCCTAATAAACTGACTGATCATTCTGGAAACTTTCCCTAAGTGAACAAAGCAAAAATAAATTCATAATATGTAATGTTTATATTTTTCTATTAACAATACCATACACTTTTTAACTGGCTCCGAAAAAGCCAGCTAAAATAATAAAAATAGTTGCATCTGTCTGTTATATTTTTGTTTCACTTAAATGCATATTAAAAACATGTACACTTTTTCTTTTTTGTGTTGAAAATGTTACTGTTCATTTGACTCAAGGTATGGTCTGCCTTTGTCCTGCATTTCTTTTCCTACTGTAAAAAAGAACATGTTAAAGTTACTTAAAATACGATGACCCCATCCCATTCATACACTCACGGAAAACTGTAATTTCTAATTCTTGACATTGACTTGTAAATGGACTTTATAAGCACAATGTTTGGCTTTTTTACTATGTTCATACTTAATACATTTAATTTTTTTAAAAATCTTTGCACACATGGTTCACATGAGGTTCACGACTGAAACATTTTGCTATGAATATGATACATCATTTTAGGTGGAAGAGTTTATATCAATAAAGTTTTACCTTTTCTTGCCCCTTTCTGCTATATTTTTTCAAGTCCTTGAACTGAGCCATTTTGTTAAAAAACAATTATATAACACTGGAAGTTTTTGCCATGCTGATAAAATATCACCTATCTCTTTTGTTTGCACATAAACAAAAAATAAGTTCCTGACCTTCTCAGTCAGTGGGAACAGGAATTTATCCTAAGCCTTATTACAAATATACAATGGGAAAAACAAAGTTGAGCTGGAGAGAACATGGTCAAAGAGCTGAACTAAATGTTTCTTTCTATTTTTTAAGGTGCAAGTCTCGTTAATGTTGTTTTCCGCAATACTGGAGTAGTTGTTGCTATTTCTGCTTTCAAAGAGTAACTGGAATTATGCTTTATTCTGATTCACTTCATCCATTCCTCCTTATTTATGTATCAAGAGAAAAAGTAGAGAAAATCAGAAAAAAGATTGAGCCAAATCTGGAGACAGGAATGCAGGCTGGTTTAGGGATATAAAACAGGATGTAACTCCAGTTCAGCTCTATGCTCTGACACTGAAACAAAATGAATATTGTCAGTGCTGTCACATAATTGTTCATGTGGCAGTAGCAGTATTCTCTTTGAAGTGGGTGTCCATATTTACTTTCTGTAACTTTTCCTTAGATAAATGGTCAGAGCCCCTTGTTTGGATATGAAATAGAGCTGATTCATGCAAGTTCAGTTTAATTCAACATTAAAGAGATTAAGTTTGAGCTTACACAGCTTTTAATTTTAATAATACCCTAAATGTTTGTGTTCACAAACACGCAAGTAATATAGGACTTCAAATAGTTTGTTGACTTGACATAAAGGTGCCAAAACAGACTTTTAATTCATAAGGCTTCTACAGTAAATACAAGACTTTAAAAAATGGAATTCTGTACAGTGATTTCACTTATAAAGTGTTATGTCTATTTGATAGTGCTTATCCTATGTCCTCGAAAAAAGTCTGCCACTACTCAACCAGTTTTTATTGTTTGAATTTTTAAATACATGAGCTCACGGACACAGTCATCACAATTGCAAAAGCAGGTTTGCAGAAGCACTAGGAAAAAAATCCAGTCTGCACATAATTTTAAGATTAAAAAGAAAAAATTCCACAGAATTTGGGTTCTAAGATTTGGACTTAGAAGTAAATATGCATTTGTAAAAATCCAAACCCCTTGTGTAGTAACAAAGAATTATGCATCTCATGAGACTCAGAACAATTTGAGAACTGGAGACAGACAACAGTCCTTTGGGAAAAACACGTGGTTTTTTGTACCTTGAGTGAATACTCTGCTACTAATGAGTGCTTGGCATTTTGTTGTTGTTGTATCTTTGTATACATCTTCCTTTTTAGCACATTTTCCATTCTAGTTTTCAGGGAACTGCTTAGAATGGTAGAGGGGAGGCAGCAGTGCAGAGAGAAGGTGTCGGCAGTGACAAAGCCGTCCCTGACAGAATGGGTGCGTGTGCATGACACTGGGAGAGCAGGATGGAACCACAGCTGCAAGAAACAGCAGCTCAGGGAGCAGCGTCGCAGCTGAGCCCCAGGTGTGTCCAACAGCACCAGCAGCTGTGGATTTCTTCCAGTTTTCCTGCTTCCCCTCCTGGGGAATCCCTCTACTGGATCACAAAGCAGAGCCCAGTGAAGCTTGAACATCATAGCTATTATACAGCTTGAATTGAAAAGGAAATCCCATCCAGTGTAGCTTAGATACGTGTTGGTTGCGGCACTTTGCACGAAGGGATTCCTACTTAAACCACTGAGGCCAACAACAGAATTAAACTGCTCCCCACTTTCTGACCATTAGGCTAATAAATAAAGATAGCAAAATTTTAAATGCAGCTACGGAAAGCATTTTGCAGAAAGTACAGGCCTCTCACGTTTTATGCCTTCTATTATGAAGAGGAATTGAACCCCCTCAGTTTAGAGATCTGGCTACAGGAGTATTTTTTCTTTCTATACGGTGAAATGTCTGTGGGAGGGAAGTGGACGGACAATCGGAGTAAAATCATGGAGGACTATTTACATGAAGAAAATCAGTTTAGAGAGAGAGTGTTTAGATTTGTACCAGTTATAAACATCTCTACATTTTTCACAATTAAAAAAACCCAAACATTTTCTTTACAAGATGTTTGCCATCCCCCACTGTTGCCTAACTTTTACAGCAGAAGACTGCTTTTTCTGGTGCACTAGTTTGTAATTTGGATGTCCTAGAAATCCTCTACGTGTTCCATACAAGAGCTACACTGAAATTACTGATCAAAGCTAGAAGCAGCCTTCCCAGAGTCGTAGCTCATGCCACACCAAAACCCCAGCCCCAAATTCTCAGCTGCACCACGTAACCCCACTTCTGGATGAGGACCGGGGTGGATTAGGTGCACACGACTGCAGTTCTGCGGGAGCTTTGCCCCTCACTGAACAGGAGCACAAAACCTGGTCTGTACCGAGCCATTTGAAGGCATCGGGGCTTGCTCGGGCATCCTCGTCTCCCGCAGTGCCCGGGAGCTCTGCAGGTAGGTGGAAAGACACCAGCGCCTCTTGCCCTGGCTGCGAGAGCACCCTGCCCTACCTCTTGGCTAGGTTTTTACTTGGGTTTTGCGCTCGGAGCTCTTCCCTTCTCTGCCAACAGCCGGAAAAGGGACGCTTTGGGCGGTGCACGGCTCCCTGGCTTCCCCTTCCGCCGCCTGCTCCGCCCCGGTGGCTGCGGAGCGGGGCCGCTGCGCAGGTGAGGCCCGGCAGTGGCTGTTCTCCCCCGGCTGCCTTGCCAGCACGGCCGGCTCCATCTCCTGGGCTCCTCGCTTCAGGGCTTAGGCTTTAGGCAGGCCTTGCTCGTGGAAAAGTCAGCCACGGCAAAATGCTTTGCTTTTTTTCTTTTTCATCCCGTGACAAAGGTTAAGAGGTGCTGATCTTCACCCCAATTTTCTCTTCCAGTTTTCGGCATGGCAGTGGACTGGCTCGGCTTTGGCTACGCCGCCCTGGTGGCATCAGGAGGGATCATTGGCTATGCAAAAGCAGGTAGGGTGCCGAAAGGTGCTTCTGTCTCCCTCCCTCTTCCCCTCCTCCCTCTCCCCAATAACTTGGTGTGAGCTGGGCAGCTTTTTACGAAAGCCTCCCTTATCTCGAAGTTGACCATATGTAAATTTTATCTGTTTGTGCCATGTGCTGATAACTTGCTGCTGTTGGGGTGTGGTGGATTTTGAGTTGAGCTGGTGCTTTGGGCTGATAAGGCCCTAATCTGCTTTCTGGTGGATGCTGATATTTGCACTGTGCTCTTTGGGTGAATTGTCGTAAGTTTGCTTCAGAAGGGCTTTTTCCCTGCTGTTTAAAATACAAGCATTATATAAGTGTTCTCTGTCTTGAAATGACATAAATCAACACTTTTTCCCCTTAAGAGATTTATTCCCATTTTAATCTTTGATTATAACAGTATACTGTAAGCTGCAGAGAGCTGTTAGAACTATCTTTTCTCCAAGTAGAGCTGAATAGTGCAAATCAGCCCTGAAACTTGTTTCTCTTCTGGGCTCCGCATCATAAGCTTACCCTCTGACCTACTGTTTTCAATTCCTGGCCATTTTCTGAGTCTGCCCTCCTCCAGACAGAGCTGTGGATTCATTCCTGCTGCAACACTGCCTTTTTCAGCTTTGAAAATCCCTAAGCCGTCTTCGTTTTTATGATAGGAAGGGGCATTGCTGAAGTCAGTAAGATTCTTACCCGTGCATTTGACTACATAGATGCTAATGCCTGTTCCTGTCTGTTATCCATTGGCTTGGATTTATCCTTTGTGTCGTGAGTGGAGTTTGGGACAGAAGGGACAATACTGAGAACTTAAGTAACTAATTGCATCTGTGTTTCTCCAAGGCCATTATGAAATGATAGGTTTCTTTCTTGTCCTCTGGAACCTGATTGGGAGGACATGGTTATGCTTAGGCAAGGGAATCCAGGTCACAAGATTATTGAAGGGGAACAGAAACTCATATGGTGACTGCTGGAGAGGAAAACAAAACAAAACAAACATACAAAGGAACCATTGTATCCTTACTAATAACTTGGAGAAACCAAAAGAAAATGGAACTTCCATGCATAGAAGTTGATCTGATCTGGTCAGATCTAAGTTCATCTGATCTGTTCTTTTACACCAGATCTATCTACCCACACAGACAGGGGGCAGTAGTAGGTGCCTTTGGAAGAATATGAGAACATGGCAATCAAAGAGTGAGTGGCTGAGTGATTTATTGATTCATTGATTGATTATTCTGTCTTCATTTAGCAAGTTCTCTGGGTCCCTGTGTTTTGAGATGTACGAACTTCTTGAGCCAGAGGTGATGTGGTTGTCCTAGTAAGTGTATGTGTCATAGCTACTTAAACAGTACCTTGAGGTAAAATTCAAGGATATGATGGATGTTTCTTGGCTCTCAGGTTTGTGGAAAGCATTGTAGCTACCACAGATTTGTTTTTAACTCATATTCTGTGCAAAGCAGCCACCTACTAGAGTGTGCACCTTTTCCTTGCACAGGTACAAGTATATCAGATGCTTTCTATCATCTTTGTCTCTTGCTTTTTATACCAAAAGCAGATACAAAGCAGTATTACAGCAACCTTGTTGGTGATTGAAAAATGATTGCTTTCTGGAAGCAATATGCAGTCCTCCTTTAACATTGAGAAGAGATCTTTATCAGCTTAGTTTTTCAATCTCAAGTCTTGGAAAGGTGACCTCAGAATGTATAAAGAACCACTTTCAGTAGCATTAAGTCCTTAATTCTCCCTTAGCCTTAGAGAGGGCATTCACTGTTCACAGTGATTGTGCTACTTCATTACTTGATGTATTCTGTAAGTCACCAATTTAGATGTGGTATCCTTTATTTTCTGGTAGCTTGGATTATGATTTATACTGAGGATTTGATTCAAAGTTTAGGTGATTTCAGGGAAATCACTTCTTCCAAAGTCTGCAGTTACCTTTGGATCAAATCTCAGGTGTACTTAGGAGATATGACCTCTCTTGTTCAACTCTGCCCTGCTCCTTGGCAATTCTTTGAAGGTTGTCCTGCCCAATTGCACCCACATATCATTTTTTCTGATCTTAAATTCTTACAATTTAGTCCTACTTAACTGGCTTTCAAGGAATTTTCATAATACTGTTTTGAAGCAACAACTTTCAGTTTGTGCAAGGAGAACGCCAATTCTTCTGTTTTTCTCACTGTTCTTTCAATCATAATGTATTAATGGCTTTGCTGTTAGAGAACTAAATACTAATTCTGTATGTATTTCATGCAAGAATAATTGAAGTGTTTCTTGGTGCTGATAAGCATGGTCTCAATATCTTTAAAAAACCCTTCTCTAGTCTTCTTTATGACAATGAATGATGAATGCTCATCTTTCTTTTTTTTTTATTATTTTTATAATTTTTGGTGTTTTACAAAACAGGTAAGCTGCTGACCAAGGTAATTTTCAAGTTTCTAACACATGCATTATCTTCCACTTATTCAGGTAGTGTTCCATCACTAGCTGCTGGCCTTTTCTTTGGGAGTTTGGCTGGACTGGGTGCTTATCAGGTCTCACAGAATCCAAATAATATTTGGGTTTCTCTGAGTAAGTAATTTAAAATTTTGTTTAGACAAGATTATATTTACTCTATATATTTAAAATGAATACTTAAAAGTCTTTGCAGAAGAGTTAAACACAGATAGTGTTACAAATCTAACTTCAGTCCTGTCTAAGCTTTACTGAGCTGGGGGCTGCCAACATGAATCTGAATGATGTGTTTGAAGGATCATAGTGCAAGAGAAGTGTTAATAAATGGATTTTTTACCTCTTCTTGGCTGGATCCTCCTACTTTGAGCATCCTGCAGGAGGCTGTAACATTTTGGGAAGGGAGAGTCCCCTTCAGACTGACCATAGCAGACTATTTTATTATCACAGAAAATGACAGAGATTGATTGTCTTATTTTTATATATGACAAATACATGAAATTACAAAGGTGTTGATGCCTGGGGAGATTTAAGAGAGAGGGAAGCTTCAGTAATGCTGTTTCTTCCTTCTCAGCATTGGAGCTTCCCTCCCCCCAGTTTGAGAAGGTAACTGTGAAGAGTTACTGCTTAGTCAGTGTTGAAAGAGCCACCACTGACTATGGCATTTTTTCCCTGAAGCAGTGACAGCACCTGGCTCTCTGACATGTGAAAATCGAGCTATAGGGGAAGGCCCAACATTTCTCTCCACTTCTGCTTTGTTTACAGGCAATCCACTTCCACACCTGTCGGCCAGGCCAAAAGGTGTGTGTGGTCAAGCCTTAATAAGCTAATAAACTGCTGATACTGCAAACCTAGGAAGTGTGAGATCAAGTGTTTTCCAAAATGCAAGACATTGATATATTTCTGTAGCTCAGTAGCATATGCAGTCTTTTCCTGTTCATGGTTTAAAGTTTTTGCAGAAGATGTATTCTAATGCTGTTTGAAACAAAATTCCATTGTGAGGTGTGTGTATTTTGAAGACTGGCTACTAATTAGAGCTTAAAGCATTTGAATACTGAAATATTTTAGTTTTATCTTATGTTAGACTATGGTCCCACCTCTTACATATCTCATTACATGAGATTAATAGATGTCAGTGACAATATTTTGGCTGGTGTTAGGGAGGAAGGGTGTCATGGCTAGGACTGAAGATGAACTGGGTCCTGCAGGACCAGTCATCACACAGAAGCAACGGCAGGGGATAAAAGAGTTGTTGGAACAACATGTGTGCAGCTGTTACCATTGGGTAGCAGATGCCTACTAAGGATAAGGATTTCATCAGTCTATGTTTTCCGTATAGATTTTTAGCCTTCAGTCTTTATTTGAGATTCCAGGGACTGTCTGTTCTATCTTACTGAGTCAGTGAAACTACCTGGCTCCTGTCTCTGTGTCAAGTGGTCAGGGACAATTAACTCTCACCTTGGTAATGCTTAGCACACTTCCCTTTTGAAGTCTTTTGAAAACATAAATTAGTTAATTCTCAGAACATTAGTACAAATTAAATGTGATGCTATATGTTAGACATGATTAGTACAAGTTAGACAAATGCTCTCTCCCTTTTTTGAGAAGTGGAGGAATTATGTGCACAAGTTTAGTGATTTGCCTGTGTGGGGAAGGAGTGAATTCTAGAGCAGTGTATCATAAATTATTTCCAGTCTGAAAAAGAGCACATTTTGAAAAACAAAATTGAGAAGTATGTGCAGAAGCATATGGAGTGCACTGTTTGCTAGAAATTAATGTAGAATACTTATCTTTACAAACTGAGGCATTTTAAAATGTACACAATTTATTGACTCTCTTAGTCCATCAAGTGAAGTAACCCTGTTTCTCTTTTTACTTGATGCTGCTACTTCTCTGTGTTCTGTTGGTTTTTAATTATGTTTCTCCCACACATGCATCTCTTCTGACTGGACTCTATATCTCTCATTTAAGTTACATCTGGAGCACTGACTGCTGTCATGGGAACAAGATTTTACCACTCCAGAAAATTCATGCCTGCAGGGCTAATTGCTGGTGTCAGGTACAATACCTTTTCTTACCCTCCTGTGTGTGATTAAACTGAGATGGAGTGAATCGTATTTTGTGTATTATTTTTGTTCCCATGCATCACTTACATGAAGTACTTGAAAATGAATTGACAATTTGTTGTTATTATTGTTAAATTATATGGTTTTTCCCCTTATACAGTTTGCTAATGGTTGGAAGATTAGCACTGAAGATGTTGGAAAAGCCCCAGGAAAAGTAACTGTTAACTTTACATCTTAATATTTGGAAAAGGAAACATGATAATGAAGTTGCATGAATGCAGAAGTGAGAAGATGGGAAAATTTTCTGCATCAAGACGTTTTTTAAATCTTTTTTGTAAGAGGGCTTAGAACAATGGGACAGATAGTTTATACACAAGGTAGAGCTGTTTGTGTTTAGAGAGAAATGGGTCCTGAGTTTGATTTTTCTGGATATGTTACAATGTATTTTAACACTTCCATGTTTTTATATTCCAAAATACACTTTTGACATGTATGAAGCAGAGAGAAAATGTCCTGTAATTAAGAAAATATCCACAAAGAGGCACCAGGAGTAACTGGATAAATACAATAGTATATCTCAATCCTTTTATACTGAGTATTACAGTGTGCTTTACCTGTTGCATTCTGAATTGATATACCATATCTTTGTAATGTCTTTATAAACAGATCTTGTCTTTTATTGTGAAGTGATGCTGAAATGATGCTTTTCTATAAGTAAAATTTGTTACAAACCTTTATTTGGNTTCACCTTGTTTTGTCAGTGGGTGTATTTGCAGTGGACTGTTAGTATCCAAGTGCTGTCGTTCAATGGTATTTAAAAACTACTTTATAAATGAAGGGACAGAAGATTAAATGATGGGCTTTCATTAACAGTTCATTTTAAAAGTTGGTTGAAAGGAGCTTATGCTGTGGATTGAGATTTGTGTTAGGCTAAATGAATAGTTGAATGTGATCTAGACTGTATAACTGGAATAAAATACCCCAACACTATACAGGCTTATTTGACAATAGAATGTGTCAGCATTTTATTTTTATCTCTTAGGAGAGTGGCTGTGCCTCTTCAAATCTGTCTTTAGTAGGAAACCCTGGAGTCAGGAGGGTTCCTTGTTCTGCTGTGATTTCTGAGAACTGAAATGTGGAAGAGGCATGAGTGGCATCTGGTGCTTTTGTTGTCACTCCAACCTTGATTGCTTCTCCTGCACTGAGTCTTGCAGATCTGTTAGTGCAAGCACAGCTTACATGAGCTTAGCACTGTGGTGGAAGGGAGAGGCAAGAAATGTGTGAAAGAAAATCCTTTATCAGCTTATTCTATAGTGATACATGATTATTGATAAATTAGGATTCTGACAGAGTGTAATGCTATTTTAAAGTGATATTTTATGTAGTGACTGTTTCAGATTTGGGACCTTTATACCACTGATTATATCACAACCTTGTCAACTGCTTAACATGATAATGGCAAAGCAGGTTTAACTTACATCTTACACACTTTCCTTTTAGTAGTATTTAAAGGAATTTGTAAAAATTGCCTCAAACTGCATAAACAGATACCAAACTACATAATTACTCCATTTTGTTGGTCACTTCAATGCTTGTATTTCCTTTCCTGAAAATGGCATTTAGTATTAGTATGAGTCAGAGTGACATTTCTACTGTTCTGAGTCAGTGGTTACCCATATGATAGTAGACAGGAAGCTACTTTGTAGTAGAAAGTAGTAATTACAAGCAGATCAATGGATGCTGGGCCAGTTGTGCTGTGTGTTACCAATTCTCTTAGCAAAAGTTATAAAATTAGTTCCAGGTTTTTGAATATATTGCATATTGTAACCTCTCTTGTTTCCAGGCACTTAATCTGTAAATAACCTGATCTGTACAGGATGAAACTCCAGGAAACAATGCTGAAAACATGTTAAAGCATGTCTGAAATTCTAGTCTCAGTTAAATCATAGTCTCTTCTGACTATACTTTAGGCAAAATCAAACAGAAGTTTTGTAATTATGTATTTAATAATTTTGTAATTTTACGTATTTAAATCACCCCATGTAATTGAATAGAAAATTCCATCACTGATAGAGAATTTTCTAGAGCCATTCAAGAATTAAAGACACAAATATCCTTTCTCCCGACTGCCTCTGCTTTTAGTCTGATTGTTAGCTAATTCTAAAAGAGTTCTTTCTGGGTTTTTGGTTTTTTTTTTCCACTAAGAGTGGTCTCCATGTAAATTGAGATCATTACTTTTGCATTAAATCCACTGTGGCTATGCCATGGCTTGAGTGGAACTTCCTGTTATGAGTCAGCTTGTACATGGATTTTGGAAAAAGTAATTTAGTTATTTTTGGAAAATGAACTGCTAAAATAACTCTTAAATTAAGGCTGCTCTGTTCAAAGCACACTCTGAAAATAAAAATATTAGTTTAATATTTCTTACAGTTTCAGCTGTCAGCACAGGCTGAAATGAATACTGATTTTTTTAAAAAAGGTCCAGGAACAGGAAACTGGTTTTACTATAGACATACTGAGTCACCAGGATTTACCAACTCAGAGTTTAATCATGCACCCAGAACATTATAGGATTGAGAGTAGAAAAGAATTTGAGTTTTCAAACCCTTGTTTCCTAGAGTAAGGGCCCAGGTCCTCTATTCCACATCTGCTTGCCTGATAGAAGCTGGGTGGCAGGGGAAGGTGGCAGGTATTTTACCCCTCTCCAGCGGCTTGCTCAGGACCAGGGGAGGGAATTTCCTAATCACTTTGGTAGGTAAGTGATCTCTTGAAAGTAAGAGTTTGCCCTACATTTTTTAAAGGGGTTGTTTAAGCCTGTCTTTGTAATAGCAGTTGCTTTCCTTAAGTTCTGGAAAGCGAGAGATGTTGGGCTCCCTTCAGTTCCTGCTCTGGATGGGTTCAGGTTCCCTTCCCAGGGAAGGGCTCCTTGCCTCAGACCATGGGATATCCTGCAGGGAGAATATTGACAGGGGAAGCACACCACAGCCAAGAAGAGTTTGCAAAGTTCCTGGGATCTGTGGGAAAAGGATCAACTATTTTTAAAGTCTTCTTTTAAAACTAAATAATAACTGGCAAAAATGCAGAAACATCCTGAAGCTGAGCAATGCAACTCAGATTCTTTTCTGCCCAGAGCGGAAAATCCATAGGACAACCTAGATTTCACCTATATGTTTGCTCCTGCTTAACTCTGGGGTCTCCAGGATCTTACCTGTGGTGCCCCAATTGCTGACACTGAGGCAGCATACGTACAGGTTTGGAATGTTACGGAGCACCCAATTAGTGAAAATGTTAGCAAATATTTGTGTGGGGGTGGGATCCAAAATATTGGACAATTGAGTAACTCAGTTACGGCTTTGTCTTTAGAGGTACAGCACTGAGACCTCTAGTACAGCAGTAATACACTCAGGCTCAATTTGCAACACTGAGTTGAAGTTACTCACACATTGATAGATGTCACAACCTAAGCTGTTCTTCCAGTTAATGTGACATTTGCAGGTAGCAAAGATCTCTTTAATTTAGTACAAATGTGTGGTAAAGTGTAAGAATTCAGGCAATATTGCACTAATAGTATGGGCAACTGTCTTTCACAAACCAGCAAAGGAGAATGAGAGGAGGATGAAAGATGTTTCAAGTGGAGTGGTTTAGAAAGGAAGTAGTCATGTGCTGTCCTACTTTATCCCTCGTTCTAAGAATATGGTACTAGCCTGTTTTAATGCAAAGCGTGTCCCCTAACTCTTGTTCTGCTGCAGGCTTTGAAAGTGTAATTTGCCATGTCCCAGTTCTGTCAGTCATGGTGCTGGGAGCTGTTGGTGCTCTGTCATCACCAGCTGAGGGGTCAGTCTGTGCTGAAACTAATATGGCCTGAAGTATTACACGATTATCCTTTTGTGGTGTTAAAATTGCTGGCTTCTTGGCATTATAGTCATGCTTTCTGACTGAACAGCCTAATCACCTGGAAAAATGGGAGGGGAAAAAAAAGGTCAGGAGAACCTCCGAGCAGTTATGACACAAGGAGGAAAGTCTTTGTTTCTCCAGAATCCCTAGAAGTAAAAATGGAAAAATGTTGCATCAGTAATAACACAGAGGCATATGCCCTTATGTCCTATCCTGCTTCCTTGAAATGCCATGATGGAACAGATCAAAGTGCTTATGCTTTTATGCAATATCCCCAGCTCAGTCTAGTGCACACGTGACTTTGGGTGTTCCCTTTAGTCTTTTTGTGCTTCTCTTCTGAACTGTGAAATGGAGATAATGTTTTCTGTATCCCTTCCCTGTCTTTTACATTGCTGATTTACACTGTGTGGCATAAAATGTTCCCTGCCCCAGGAACAGGAATTGGTAGCTGGAACTGATACTGTTTTAGTGCTGGTAGTTCATACAGGGTTTTTACACTCTTTTAGAAAAACCCTAATGAGAAAAATTATGGTACAACAAAAGTCTATTTGCCTTATTTCATTAAATGTTAGCATTTGCTAATATGTTGCTATTGTATTTTGAGATCCTGTCCTGCAAGCACGGTAACTAAGTCGCATCGAACTTTAGGGCTTATACTTAGAATGATAGAATGTTCTCAGTTGGAGGGGACCCACGAGGATGATCGAGAACAACTCCTGACTCCGCACAAAACAAGCTAAAAGTGAAACCATGTATCTAACATCATAGTACAAACCCTGATTGAACCTAAATAGGTTTGGGAACGTCCTCCTCTCTCCTCTCTCTCCTCTCTCCTCTCCTCTTTCTCTTACGGAACAAGAAAAGCAAACTGGAAATGGAAGGTAAG
>WEIU01011727.1:765960-788606 GCA_013389925.1 Aegithalos caudatus
TGTTTTGTTTTGTTTTCCCCTTTATTTTTCTTCTCCTTTTCTTTTTTCCCCTTACCCCCTTTTTTTCCTTCCCCTCGCCTTTTTTGTATTTTTTTCCATTTTCTCCTTACTTCTTGCTTGTTTGTTTGCTTTTCCTGGTTTTATTTTTCCGTTTCCCCCCCCGTGTGTGTCAGTCGGTGGCTGGCTGTGCTGGGAATGCCGAGGTTTTGGGCTTTGCAGCGCGCAGAGCCGGGAGAGGGCGGCAGCGCGGCTCCACTGCGGCCGCCGTCAGCCGGGGGAGAAGGACACCCCACCCACCCCGAGACATGGAGAGAAGGAGAAATAGCACTCAACCTAATTCCAGTTTAGGGTTTGCCCACCTGTCGCTCTCTGACCTGGAACACCAAATGCTGGAACACAAACGCTTTGCTCTCTCAGTTGAATAGGTCTTTAGCTTCTTTATTACCTTTGCGCTGGCCTGAGGAGTGAAAGGAAATGATCCAAGGGCAAAAGGCTTTTCTCACCAAGCATACTATGCAATCCAATGGTCGTGCTGCTAAGGAGCTGATAACCGCGTGAGAAATGAAAATAAAACCCTTTTGCCACTCTTCTTACACCCCCTGAAGGAAATCACTTATCAGCCCTGTCTTTCTCACCTATTTACAGCAAGAAACAAAATCTGTGAGTTGTCAGCCTGATTCACAAGTAGAGGGGATTTAGCAGGAGAGGCCTCCTTCTCTAAGCACTTTTGGAAAACACATAAGCGTTATAGTTTTGTAAGCTGTTGGAATAAATATATATGTAATGAAGGAGAGGGTGTCGGCTAAGTTTCTTTGGATATGTGCTCTTTCAGCAGCGATATAACAATAGAAAATGGCTGGGATGAAATTATGTGCTGTTACCTGAAGACATCCCACCAGTAGGAGAGTTATTGGATGTGCTGAAATTCCTTCTGACCCCTCTGTTCCTCAATAAACCTGCACACAACTTCCTCTGGGGATGGGCCAAGTATTGCTCCATTAGTATGCAGCACCACAGTCAGCAGTGCAGGAAAATACACGCCAGGAGGAGAAAAGAGAGATGAAAAGCAGCAGGAGCAAAGTAAACGCTTTTAAATTCTGGACAGAAACTTCGCTGAGATTCCTGCAGGCCTGTGGTGTCGTGACAAGACGTAAAATATTCTGAGATGAGAGGAAGGTTGATCCATTTACTCAGGTTCTGTTTCTGTTAAAAAAGGAAGCCTAGACTGGGAAAATTTTTTGTGATGGGGCTAGGAGCCAAAAGATCATGATAACAGACATGGAGTCACAATCATCAAATCTTCTGAAAGTATTCTAATCCATAAAGCTGTTGTGAAAATGATCATTCTAGCTCTCCATGTGGTTACACATCCCTGGTGTTTAGCAGTGTGCTAGATGCTCCACTCTGCATTGTTTGTCCTGTATGCAGCAATATCTTCAGTTCCCAGACACTACCTCACCTGGCAACCCTGCAGCATTTACATCAGCTTAGGGCCTGTTGCCAGATTTTCTCCTTCATATGCCACCACTGTCTCATCCCTGCCAAAAAATAAGGACACTGTATTCAACTTACACCTGTAAATATCATCTATATGAATTTGTTTTTATATTAATTCATTTCTTTATGTGAAGGAGAGCAGGTTGTTTAGCATCCAGCTTCTTGGGCAGCAGAGAGAGTCACTGATCAACACAGACCTGACTTCAGCTATGTCCTCCTTATGGCCAGGTGGACAATTAACACACACATTCATGCTTCTGCACAGCAGCAGTACCATGATTGTACAGGAGTTTTATTTACACTTTTTACAGCACTTAGTTTGCATATCTATGTTTTTGCTTTTTACTAGTGATAAAACCGAATAACAGTGATAAAAAACAAATAACATTTTCTTCTGTATATCCTATTCCCATACTGTCAAGCAAGCAAATAATGCCCAGTATTAGAAGGCAATGTGACTTTCTGAGACAGAGGTGGCAGCAGCCTGCAATTATTCCTGTTCCTCTTAGCTGTCAACCATTAGACTGCCAGCTTCTTTAGGGAAGGGCGTGTTGCATTGAGGCAGAAAAGATCCAAAGATTTTCTTACGATATATTTGATTTACAGAATATATCCCACAGGGTGCCCTCCAGGATCAGGAGTATTCCTCAAGAGTATTCCTTTCACATGAGTGTTAACTTTATGGTGTCACCTATTGACACTCTGTTTGCTTTAGTCAGGGCTCTCTATAACAATACACCAAAAGACGAGCTTAAAGATGATGGTAAATACATTCAAATCCTCCCTTATCAACCACAAAGAGGGTGTGGTGTATATGCTAAAAATGCAGCAGCAGGGAAGAGTTAACTGTTTAAAAAACATGTCAAGTGACACCTAATTAGTGCTAATCTCAATATTTTCTTTTTTCTTTTTTCTNGATGTCAGATTCCCACTGAAGCCACTCTTATCACTCCCTTCTCAGCTGAACAGAGAGAAAATATATTGAAAGGATTTAAGGACAAGGAGAGATCATTCACCAATTAACATCATGAGCAGAACAGATTGGACACAGAGAAAATTAATTTGATTTATTACCAATCAAATCAGAGTAGAACAGAGAGAAGTTGATTTTAAAAACACCTTCCAACTTCACTCCTGATTTTCTCCACCTCGTGCCCACAGGTTGATATGGAATGGGTTTTGAGGTCAGTTTATCACACATTGTCTCTGCTGCTCCCTCCTCCTTAGGAAGAGGACTCCTCATGCTCATTCCCTGCTCCAGTTTGGGTTCTCTCCCATGGGAAATGGACCTCCATGAACTTCTGCAAAGCGAGNGCAGTGAAAGTTTTTGGGGATGAGGAGTACAAGGGGTCAGCCTACTGTTAATTGCATCTTGTTTAGCAGGGTCACTGCAGTTGACCTCATTCAAATCTGTGTTGGGTTGACCTTGGCTGGATGTCAGATTCCCACTGAAGCCACTCTTATCACTCCCTTCTCAGCTGAACAGAGAGAAAATATATTGAAAGGATTTAAGGACAAGGAGAGATCATTCACCAATTAACATCATGAGCAGAACAGATTGGACACAGAGAAAATTAATTTGATTTATTACCAATCAAATCAGAGTAGAACAGAGAGAAGTTGATTTTAAAAACACCTTCCAACTTCACTCCTGATTTTCTCCACCTCGTGCCCACAGGTTGATATGGAATGGGTTTTGAGGTCAGTTTATCACACATTGTCTCTGCTGCTCCCTCCTCCTTAGGAAGAGGACTCCTCATGCTCATTCCCTGCTCCAGTTTGGGTTCTCTCCCATGGGAAATGGACCTCCATGAACTTCTGCAAAGCGAGTCCTTCCTATGGGCTGTAACTCCTCATCAATTTCTCCAGCATGGGTTCCTTCCACAGGGTGCAGTCCTTTAGGAATAGCCTGCTCCAGCATGGGTCTCCCATGAGGTCACAAGTCCTGCCAGCAAGCCTGCTCTGGTGTGAGCTTCTCTCTCCATGGGTCCCTAGGTCCTGACAGGAGCCTGCTCCAGCATGGGCTTTCCAAAGGGTCACAGCCTTCTTCAGGCACACCCACCTGGTCTTTCATGGGCTGGAGGTGGATCTCTGCTCCACTGTGGACCTGTATGGTGCTGGGGGCAGCTGCTTCACCATGGTCTGCAGGGAAGTCAGGGCTCCAGCACCTGGAGTGCCTCCATCCTCTCCTCCTTCACTGACTTGGCTCTCTGTAGGGCTGTTTCTCTCACATGTTCTCACCCCTCTCTCCNGGGTTTTGAGGTCAGTTTATCACACATTGTCTCTGCTGCTCCCTCCTCCTTAGGAAGAGGACTCCTCATGCTCATTCCCTGCTCCAGTTTGGGTTCTCTCCCATGGGAAATGGACCTCCATGAACTTCTGCAAAGCGAGTCCTTCCTATGGGCTGTAACTCCTCATCAATTTCTCCAGCATGGGTTCCTTCCACAGGGTGCAGTCCTTTAGGAATAGCCTGCTCCAGCATGGGTCTCCCATGAGGTCACAAGTCCTGCCAGCAAGCCTGCTCTGGTGTGAGCTTCTCTCTCCATGGGTCCCTAGGTCCTGACAGGAGCCTGCTCCAGCATGGGCTTTCCAAAGGGTCACAGCCTTCTTCAGGCACACCCACCTGGTCTTTCATGGGCTGGAGGTGGATCTCTGCTCCACTGTGGACCTGTATGGTGCTGGGGGCAGCTGCTTCACCATGGTCTGCAGGGAAGTCAGGGCTCCAGCACCTGGAGTGCCTCCATCCTCTCCTCCTTCACTGACTTGGCTCTCTGTAGGGCTGTTTCTCTCACATGTTCTCACCCCTCTCTCCAGTTGCAGTTGCTCTTCTGCAGTAACTTCTTTCCCCTTATATACATTATCCAGAGGTACTACTGCTGTTGCTGATGGGCTCAACCTGACAGTGTAGCAAATAGGGAATTGTTTGAGTTCTTTTACCCCATTCCATGCAGAGCATCCTGCTATGTGTTCTACAGGCCCAAATCTTGTTTGTTTCCACAACTGTTTCCCTACTCACTGATCTGTGTCCTTGCAATGCAAGTGAGCAGAAGATAAATTTAAGATAAGATTTTCCTTTATACTTCTGAAATAAAATATCTACTGATTGTACCAATAAGTAAAATAATTGTTTTCTATCTGGCATGAATCTTTATAAATTATTAAATGCTCTAGAAATATGACTTCAGATAGAAATACTGACCCTTCATTATTCTTCACCTCAAGAGTCTTTCTCATATAAGCCTACAACAAAGTACACAAATGCCAGCCATCTGTCTCTGCTAATAAATGAAATTCAGGTGACAAAATCAAATATAATTTATTTCTTCAGAATCATAAAATGATATGGTGAGTACAGCATGATAGAGCCACTGTAATGCACTATAAGCTTAAAACAACAGATAACGTGGTAAAAACAGTAAAGATGACTTCATTTGGGTTATGGACTCAATGAAACCCAAATACCAATAAGCTTGTTTTTGCCAGTTGTATTGATTTTGTATGGCCTGGTTTTGGTAGCATGGGGGTCTACAGGGGTGGCTTCTGTGAGAAACTGCTAGAAACTTCCACCATGTCCAGCAGAGCCAATCCCTGGTGGTTCTAAATATGGATGTGCTGCTGGCCAAGGCTGGGCCAATTAGAAGGGGTGACAATGCCTCTGTGATATCTAAGAAGAAATCAAAACAAATGTTGTGGTGCAGTTGTAATTTCAACCAGAGAAGACCAGAGTGGGAACATGTGAGAAGAAAACTCTGCAGACACCAAGGTCAGTGGAGAAGGAGCAGCAGGAGGTGCTCCAGCTGCCACAGCCAAGATTCCTCTGCAGTCTGTGGTGATGACCATGGTCAAGCTGCACCTGTTCCCTTGCAACCCCTGGGGATCCATGGGGGATGCAGAGATCCACCCACAGCCCCTGGGGGTCCATGGGGGATGCAGAGATCCACCTTCAGCCCATGGAGGACACCCATGCCAGAGCAGGTGGGGGATGCCTGAGAGGAGCTTGTGACCCCATGGGAGACCTGTGGAGAGACAGGCCTTGCTCCCAGGCTGGAGCAGCCTGTCCCTGGAAGACTGCAGTGCGTGGAAGAGTGACCCACACTGCAGCAGTTTGAGGGGGACTGTTGCCCATGGGATAGACTCACTTTGCAGCAGTTCACAGGGAGCTGTTGCTTGTGAGATGGACTCACATTGGAGAAGTTCACAGAGAGGGGATGGACCCCACAAAGGGGAACAACTCTCTGAGCAGTGGGATAAGCCATGGGTGATGAAAAGACTAACCCGCATTTCCTCTCTCCCTGCACCACTGGGGTAGGAGGTACAGCTGGAAAGAGAGAGGGGTGGGGTGAAGGTCTTTTTAAGGGCTTGTCTTCTCATTATCCTGATCTGATTTTGTTAATAATAAATTCACTTCATATCTCTAAGCTGAGCCTGTTTTGCCCATGATGGTAAATTGATGAGAGATCAATTGATGAGAGATCTCCCAGTCCTTATCTCAACCCACAAAACCTTTGTTAATTTTTCTCTCTGCTATCCAGCTGCAGAGGGGAGTGAGTAAGCACCTTTGGTGGTGGGTGCCTGGCATCTGGCCAGCATCAATCCCCAATATCACATTTGATCTCATTTTAGATTTCCAGCTGAATTGGTAATACATACATCACCAAGACTGTGTCTGACTCCAAATGTTAACCCAGTGTAGCTAAAGTGGAATCTGGCTGGGGAGCAAATGGGCTGGATTGGGAAGTGAAGATGGCAAGTCATTTTTCTCCTTTCCTGCTACTCCTCCCTTAAGTTATTGTTGCCCTTGTTTAGGTAGACAGGCCTCTTTCCCAAAGAAGCAGCAACGTGATAGTTTGCAGAAAACTCTCTGCAAACAGTTGTGTTTCCCTCATTGTAATCTCTTATATCTGTAGTTTGGTGCCTTTGGCTGCCAAGATACATAATTAGGACATGTGTAAGATTGTGCCCAGCTGGAGCCCTGCCAAGTAAAAGCCAGGTAAAGGACCCCCTCCATGGAAATGTGGGAGGGGCCGTGTCAGCTTGCAGTCAAATGCCTCAGTGTGGAGCAGGGCACCGAGTGATGGGAGAGGAGGAGCTGCAGAGGCAAAGCTCAGTCCCCAAATGCGAGTTTTATGGGCATTGATTCCTGCACACTGTGACTGAAAACCCACAAATTTCTCTGCTACTCCAGAGAAAACATCACCCCTAAAACCATCCCAGGGCAGCAATAGATGGGGATTGCTGGATGGGTACCCCTGGACACCTTCACTGTGCTGCTCCTGGGGGTACCACCAACCCTGTGTCACCCTGGCCACTTCAGCCACCTCTGCTCAAGACAGTGCATATTTTTGGTCCCTGCTCAGAGCAAACATTGTGCATTTAGCCCCTTACAGGGAGGAGGTAGAGTTTACAGCAGATTGTTCTCTCCAGATTAATTGACTAAAATTAATCAAATGAATACAGATCAATTAGCCTTACCATCTTCCTGAAGCCAACTGTTGTGTGACCTGTCCACGGCTGGTATGTTCTCCATTTCCCTTGGGAAAATAATGCCAATGGGAGTGCATTTCTCCTCCAGAGTGACCTGAACTGATGTGTTTATCAGGTGAGAAGAAGGAGATTATTAAAAGGAGGCCAATGCTTAGATGAAATCGCTCTGGTAGGCTACATAAAGAACTCTAAAACATCTAGTCCTGAAGCAAAGTGGATTCCTGCAGTGCTTCTGGCAGCAAAGAGGTTGTTAAATGCTCCTGGGTGTTACCCCTCATTATTTTTGCCATCAGTGTGATTGTGCTTTGCTTGTGCAGGTCAGGGATTTGTCCATCACTTGAGCAGTTCAAGGTGGTCACACTGGTGAGGCAGGGGAGAGCTGTGCACAGGTAGGAAAGGGCTGATGGCTCATTCCAGGCTGGGGCTGGTTCTGTCACACTCTCCAGGCTGCTGAGTGTGGCTGCCATGGGACTCCTGACCATGAGGGAACAGCGAGTGGACCTCAGTGACCACAAGAGCGTGGCACCTGTTTGTGGTGCAGATGGGCTTCCTGCCCTGCTTGTGGGCCAGTCACTGCCAGCTCCACCTGTGGCTTTGAAGTGTTTTGCCACTGCTCCCCACAGGCAGCAGAACCATAATTCCATAAAAATGGAAAGCAGGGAGATAAGAGAGCAAGGGACAAAACCCACCCTGGCTGGTCAGTTCTTGTTAGAGATCTGCACTGAAAAAGGAACCCTAAACCCAACCAATCAAAATTGTGAAATTCTAAGTCCAGGCTGAGTTGCTTTTTCAGTGTTCGCTGGGTGCTAGGGGGAAGGGGAACAAAGAGAGATCCTGGAGCTGCCACTGTCTGGCTCTCAGAGGAAAATACTGATCTAAGCATATTCAATGTAATTCATATTTTCCCTAATGTGACTGTATTACATACACAAGGATATACACTATATTTTAAGAAAACATATCTCTGAGGAGAATTAGAAAAGCATTTACTTAACAAATCATGTTTGTTTCTCAAGTAAGTCTCTGATCCAAGGCAAGAACCATACATATTTAAACTTGGAAGTTGTTTTTCTATGTATGATTAACACTGATTTCTAATGTATACGGTGTCACTTCTCCAGCTTGCTGCAATCTGCTTCATAACTTACAGGGGAAATTTCAGTGCTCTCTACTGAGCTGTGACAGAGACAAAGGAGATTTTAGAGGACAAATGAAGGATGCACTTGAAAACCAGGGCTGTTAATTGGTACTCGGCTCTGTATTGATCTCATTCCTCTCCTTCTGAATTTGACTGAGATTCTGTAACCCCAGCTCAGGCAGGTTGCCATTAAAGAGTTTTTTCTGCATTAAACCTGCCATATTAAACCCTCAGAGATTCTCATATACACCTTCTGATACACCAGAGATGACCATCCAACAGGCTTGCTTTCACTTCTATTCCCTGACATAAAAACACAGGAATTTGCCCATCCAGCTGATCTATTAAAAATTATCCAGCATTCCCTGAAAAAAACCCACCCATATGGCTTGCAAAGCATCACTTAGTCTTTTTGCACTGTTATGCTTCATTCTGCAGAATTGCTGATGGTGTTGTAGCTTCAAGTTTCTCCACATTAATTGCAATGATATTTTTCAGTCTTTTCCTGCCAGCCAAGCTGCTGGCTTTTTCTCACACGTGTTCCGGAAAAAAGCAGTGGATTGCTGTCAGCTGGTTCCCATCTGTTTTGCCATGGAGGGAAGGTTGCACAACTTGGGACTTCTGCATCTGAGGAGAGAAAAGGTGTGAGATAGATGGGTTACATAAAAGTAAGGGGTATATAGTTTAAACCCCACTAACCAAACCCGGGAGTCTCTTTTTATCCCCATAGGTGAATCTGAGATAAAAAAGCCAGGCTCCTACATAAAGTACTTTGAAACCTGTTGATGAAAAACATAATTTGTGGTGATGTGCCCTTTGGACAATAAAAATTATTTCTGTGGAGTGAAAAGGCACTAATATATATGTATCAAATAGGTGAAGTTGCAGTCAGAGATGAGTAAAGATCAACAGAGCTCCCACTGTCATGACTGAAAAGAGGCATCACATGCAGCCTGTTGGAGCCCAGCCTGTACACCAAATGAGTTATGGATACAGGGATGTGCAGAGGGGTCTTTCAACAGGAACAGAGAAGTCTGTTGATATCTGCAGATAAAGGAAGATACATGCTGAAGGTTGTCATGTCTTTCCCTAGGAGATTCTGAGTACAAAGATGCCCACATGTTTGACAAAATGCCTCCTTGGTAGCCCCCCAGTTTCTGGAAGGCCATGGAGGTGTATTGTACAGATGGTTTTGTGTGCTGGGCATGTGAAAGGCACCAGTAAATTTTGAACCTGTGGTGATGCTCTGCCCACACATGTGAAAGGCTGTGTTGACTGAGCATCCTGCGGGTGCCTGGTCTGCCAGACAACCAAGATGATCCTGGATAAAACTAAAAACCTAAGAATCAAATGCTGACTTGGCATAGTGTCCATACAAAGGCAACAGGAAACACCCAGGCACCTTATCTGTGGCTCCTCTTCTGCACTTACTTGGCTGTTGGTACCTTCTGGGCTCACTTCTCCCCAAGGAAAGTTTTATTATGTGTATATGAGTTGCCCACCTGAAAAAAACATGCTATTTTGGGCTTCACATTCAAGGGAAGAGCTGCATGGCTAAACCTCAGCTGGAGGTTTGGCAGACTTCTGGGCTTCATGAGCTGTTCCTCAGATAGGTGGACAGAAAGTATTATAGGCAGGGCCATGGCTGTGTGGGCTCACAGTTTCCCCAGGGCAGGTGACCCAGCTCTCACACAGCCCTTTGGCTCCACTGCCAGGCCATCAGCACTGGCACTCAGCCTCCTCGTGAAGGCAATGAACCCTGGCCCCTCTTTGCCTCTCAGGAGCCTCTGTCATAGCAAAGAGTTGGGTTTTGATTTTGGGGGGAAGGGAGGAGAGCAATTACCAAGTGTGAGGTTATCTCCAGCTCCTTTGAACAGGAGTGCTGAGGGGAGCTCCCTGAAGATCAAAGGAAGAGGGATACATCAGGGAGGGAAGCTTACCAAAATACTCTGCAGTCCAGATCACTGGCACCAAATATTATGCTCACCTCTTTCCAACTGGGGGAGTTGCAGGGAGTCCAGCTTTGTTTGGAAGGAAGGTTTGACAAGACTTGTGTGATGGATAGTGTGGAAAGTTTCCAGGGAGCAATTAAAAAGGGGTAAGGGCAGGAAGACTCTTTTAGCATTTTTCCATTGCTGTTTGGGTAACTGGAAGAGGTACTTGTGAAACTCTGAAGCAACTGTAAATTCCTGGAGAGAGACAAGATGCTCCAAACATTTTGTTCCTGATAAAACTGTTGTAAGTTTTACTCCCTGCAAACAAAAAGTGAGGAAATGCCAAACCAGTCATCCAAGTAACTGTACAGTTCAGTGCTTGTTTTATGCCATCTCTTTTGGGCACCTCTTCTAAACAGAGTGGGGGTTTTTTTTGTTGTTGGTGGTGGTGGTGGTTTTTGTCTGTTTTGTTTTTCAAATCCTCTTCTTTCCCTGTCTAGCTTGACATTTCTTTAGAACATCTTCATATTTGGTTTGTAAGGCAGCAAATTCTGCTTCTCTGTTCTATTTTTTTCTCTCCCCTTCCCTTGTGTCTTCTGTGAAGAGCACAGAAATTTCTTCCACATATTAAGCAGATATTCCTGCACCAGTAATTTCTGTTTTGTCTCAGGCAATCCATCAATCTTGTGTGATTAAAAGGTAATGTCTGTATGTGGCTTGTATCTCTTTCTACTGAGATGATTTTTCTATATCAATATGTTGGGCAAGGAAAAGTTCTTCCAGCCATGAATATGAAATGAAGAAAAAAATTAACCATTTGAAGCCGACTTTCAGAAGTCAGTTGAAGGAGCACTAAACAGTTATAAGAAACTGGCAGGAAACTGGCAAGATCACTGTTTTGCCATGCAAGCTGAAATTTGATTAATTTGGCAGCTCTTTGACTAGAAATCAGAAGAGAGTTTTGAGCTCTTTGACTAGAAATCAGAAGAGAGTTTTGAGAGTCATGAGAGGAAATCAGGGAATTTTTTTCTTTTAAAGCTCTTTAAAACTCAGCAGTACTTCTCCTCCCCTGGAGGTTTATGAGCATGCAGCAACTTCTGTATTTAATAAAGAAAGCAAGCACAGCAGAAAGACTGAAAATCTTTTCCAGGGGTGGTGGGGCTCAATTTTTCATGTGATAACAGACCAGAAAATGTGGTTTCTGGAAATATAGTCTTCAGCACCTTGGCTTGCATTGTCCAAATCCGCAATCATGTATCTTGCCTTATCCAGTGCTGAGGTCTAATTTAGAAGTGCTCCACAGTGTCAAGCACTGACCATGGCCTGACTGACACCTCTGGAAATCTCCTCGACCTCCCTTGAGAGGGATCTGCTTGGCCAGAATGAATTTTAGTTCCCTCCAGTGGTATGAAGGTAGCCAATGCATATGAACAATGTGGAAGACAAGGTCACATGGTGTGAATAATCTACTTCCCCCAGTGGAAACAGGATGGTTCTAATCAACGTGTTACAAAAAACCAGAGAAACCTCTTTCCTGAAAATAATCAGCATTTGCCATCTGTGTGACAAGTCTAACTCAAGAGCAGTAAATTGGGATTCAGTCAGCAGTGTTACTGATGCCTTGGAAGCTTCTTGCTGTTAATGAAGGTTTCACTGGGAATTAAGGCTTCAAGACTGTGCTTTTCTACCAGATGTGGGAATGCAAAATTAATGCAGATACAGTAACCATGGCTCAGTGGAGAGGCTTTGGGCTGAAACTCAGATCTGGTTTCTGTTTTGGGATGTGCTGATTGTGACATGGAAAAATACGTTATGCTAGATTCAGGAAAGTTTAATATTTTGGCAGTCACAAATTCAGTTTTATTGTTCTGTGCTCCCAACCTTTCTGTGCAGTTAGTTTTCCAATTATTGAGTCTCCAGGGTCAAAGCATTTTAACCTCCAGTCTGGAAGCTACTAACAATCTGCAATATATCAGAAAGTGATTTGTGGGAAATACCATAGTTTAAAAACAAAATTAAAATATTGCCAAAGGCATAACGAACAGTCAGAATGGGGAAAATACAAATACTGAACATCCCTAGTCGTATTTGGCTGGAAAGAAAATCTCCTGTGATAGTGCCCACACAGAACAGCATTTTGATTTGTTTCCTAAAAGATGTAAGTTGTTCTGGATTTGAAGAGCATCACTTTCAATGCATGCCTTTGTCACCATCATGCCCAAACTTGTGTTTCTCAATCTGTTCTGCATTTGGAGTCAAAGTTCATCTCATCTCCCTGACATCTCACCTCCCCTGAAATCTGGAAGTCACAGTACATTCCCTTTTATGCGTGAACACTGTAGTTAAGGCATTAGTTCAAGGTGTAGAATAATCAAATTTGAACCCCCCATATGCCCTGAGGGAATGTGAAAGCCCATCTCTGACTTTTTGGTAAGTTGTTCTTGCATTTAGGCTCCCAGCAGCTTTTAGTCTCTTCCTCCCACTTCCTATGGAGTATTTCCATCGTTCCTAAGCCAGCTATGACCTTGCAGCTCACAAGAGAAGGCCCTTGTTTGTGAGGAGCTGGCACACCTGAGGTCCAGCATTTGCTCAAATTCAAAGCTCAGCATTTCAGTAACATGTTTGCTAACAAGGCTCTCAAGAAAGGCAGAGCGCTGAAATGGGGAGCCAAGGCATGAAGTGAACTGGGACAAGCACTTATGGAAGTGATAAATAAACATTTTTCACTTGGAGCCTTTATCGCAAGTGAAGAAAGTGTATTTACTGTATTTATATTTCTTCATTTTAGCTTGGTCAACAACTTGTTTATTAGAACTGAAAAATTAATTATAGCTTAAAAGATCTGTAGATTTCTTTTTCCTACCTACCAGTCTTTGAATCAGCTGAGACATCAGGACTGAGATCTACTCATTCCAGGCTGTTTAAGTGCTAGTTAGCAGTTATTTAATAAGCATCAGTTTTCTTTGTAAAATAATGCAGTCAATTTTAAATACAAAATGTGTTTTGACATCTTCTTCTTTCATATTCAAATAATTTGATATGACTTTATTTGATAATGGAAAGCAATGCTTTTTGGTATGTTATTATAGCCTAATTTCTATCCAAAGACAATTCAGCATAACTACTAAGAAAAAAAATTGAATTACCTGGTACGTACAAAACATAATTTGCCCTTTTCTAATATAATAAAAGGTAAAAATTAAACATTTAAAAGGTAAAAGCATAAGCATTTGAATAAAAATTATTTGTTTCAGTATTTGAACATATACATATCACATTTTGAGTTAGCAAAACAAGAAAGTATGGAGTACAGCAAAAGTCTTCAGGTGCTGTGGAAGAAATCTCAGTGTTTACCAACTACTGAGCATCAACTGCTCTTTGGAAAAATGATTAAATACAAATTTAAAACAGGAATAAAACCTGGTAACATGAATCAAGGTCACTTGCTTTCTCCTTTAAGTGACAGTTAAAATAGATTGTTTAAATCCCACACATATGAATCACTCCACCCAAGCTCATTTTTCACAACAGGAGGTAGAGCGTTTTCGTGCCTCTGCGGTCGAAAAGGAGGAGGAAGGAGGCAGGCTGCTAACCCTGTCACTGCTGGCTGCTGTTTCACTTCACCTCTTCTCACTCCCAGCCCTCCCACACAAACAGCTGCCAGGAAATGCACTTGTCTCACCTTGCTCTCTATTGCCTTTCCCAGGAGCAAGGCACTTGTGTTTTCTGCCTGGCTTTTCACCTCACCAAACACACATCTCTCTGCCCTTGTCTCATTTATGCTCCCCACACACCTCTGGTGAGGGAGGGGTACCATTGAAACCAGCAGGTAGGTCTGACCAGAAATGCTTTAATGAACCTGAGATTTCCATGGAGAGGCAAGTCGCAACAGGTCAGATTTCTAGGACATGCAGGAAACTGGGACCTACAGCATCTGAAGGGAGAAAAGCAGAGAGATTGGGTTTGTCATCCTGGGAAATTAGGAGATGACAAGTAAAGCAGCCTTGATACATTGGTTCACCCCAGGGAAAGAGGTTGTTTACTATGCTGCTCCTTATCTGGAATTTATCCACTTCTTCCCTCCTTCCTGCCTGACCCTCAGAGTCACTCCATCATTGCACATCCTGCCCACAATTTGTACTAAACTAGCCCAGCCCAAATGCAGCATAACTCCCTGCCTGTGGGAGAGTTGCAAAATCCCACCAAACCACTCACTGCAATTAAACCTCCTTCCAGGAATAGGAAGTGAGCTCTGGGGCATTTCCAAGGGCAGCCCCATCCTTCTGCTGGTATATTTCTGTGCATGCAGGTTACCAAATTCCCTAATGCCAGCTGTTGCCTCTGAATTATTCCAAGACTGTTTGATATTGCTTTTGGGTTGTTTTGTTTTGGTTTGCTTTTATGTTGTTTTTGTTTTTTTTAAAAATAAATATGCTGAGTGTAGTGTGCTAGCAGCCATCAATATTCAGATCAAATACCACTGTGTGATGTGATGCCTGGGGGATAAAGAAAACCAGGAGATGACATTGGGTGCTGCTAAAACTTATCTACTGCTTAGCTCCACTGCAAGTCTGATGGCAGACAACTGACTCAAGGCAGGTTTGTCTGCCTTGACTGAAAGGCTTAGCTGAAGGATTCTAAAGCCTTGTGGCCGTGTATATTTTGGGAGTTTAATGCAAAGAAGAGCAGGATTTGCACCCACATGCAACTCCTTTGAATGTAGGTTTAGGGCATCTTCAGTGAGAAAAGAGTTGATATTTCCTCCTCCTTAATTGTCATGAAAATGAGTCACAACTTAATTCTGGACCATTTTCTATGCCAGATGAACAGTACAGTGATTCTTTGTTCAGATATCTGAAATGATAAAAACAATGCAAGGATAAGAACATCAAATTTCACTGCTTAAATCACAGAGATTCTTCTTCCCTCAATATCTGAAATGTCTTCATTTTTTCAAGTGTGAAAATAATGAAAGAAAATGTAAGCATCTCTCCTTTTGAGATGAGCATGATTTCATTGCAAGTGCTTCATGCATATTTTTGACTTGCCTTTGAGCCTTGCCCAATCACAAAGTTCACTACACTGGAAACTATTTCTCTGAGCAATCAAATCTGGTTAAGTCTAAAGTCTGAGGGTAAAGGCTCTAACGTGGATTTGTAAAATGATTTGCAAATGTGATTAAAACCCACCTAACTTTTCATGGTAAGTTATAAATATGATGCATCTGACAGACATATTAACTGCCAGTGATTGCACTGCTGTATTCAGCACCCTCCTTTGTCTTTTGTTAGAACAATAGGAGCACAGTCACACATTTGACAGTGTCCCACATAGGGTATATGTGGGACACAGCCTGATGTGTGCTGCATTAGATTCGTGATTCCATAATGTCCTTACTAAAGCTGCCCTACTTTCCTTGTTGCTATGATTTTCTAATATTAGAAGTGCTGAGTGCTATCTCATAGCCTTATTAATATAAAAAAAAAAAAATTCCCCTATTACTGGGAGATCCTCATTCATCCACTTTTGGTCATTTGTCCTACGCTGAAAGGTGGTGTGTCCTTAAGCATTAGAAGATATGTGGCACAACTGGAAGTTCCCTGCCATAACCTTCACTTAGATGAGAAATTATGGAGTCCTTTCATGAGGGTTTATTTAATAAACTACAGTTGCTGCACCAGTTTCTAAAATGCTAAATATTAATTTTATTCCTAATGATTAATGCCTGAAGCCTGATGATGATATATATAGTTATCTGAGGTATTAAAATACTTTTGAAGAAACATTCTTCTCTTAAATAAAGTTCCTTTGAACAATGTATTTTAATTTTAAGATGAAGATTAAGCCTTGCTTACATGTAACAGGGAATTCAGGTGTGGAAATTTTTTCTGTTTCTCTTCAGTTGGGAGTCAGTCTCCAGCAGTTGTGATTTCAAAGACCATCTCAAAAGTATAACCTCATTAAAATTGGTGCCTGGCTGCCTGCCCCAGTTTGCAGATTTCATGAGAATCACTCTCTCCTATTCATTTTGATGGTGATGATTCAGGCCTGGATACCAGAAATCATTCTACTGTGTTCATTTGGCACATGAGGGCAGGACCTGTTCTGAACGATAGCAGACACAGGGTAAGGCAGAAAGAGGAAGAGGAAGCAATTAAGCCTGATTTCAAGAAGGAAGTCCCCAGCTTTGAAAAAGCCATGAAGTACCTTTGGCTCTTAAGAGAGAGAGAATTAAAAAACCCTATCTGATGGTTTCTTTGTTAACAGGAAACAGGTGCTCCAAGTTTCTGATCACCTGAAAGACTTGACAGCGTGTTCTCCTCACCCCATTGTGGATGGTGACTTGAGGGACTCCAGGAATGGACAGGCTTTCCTCCTCTGACAGCAGACATTGCTGCTTTCCTGAGAATGACAATACTCAACTTCTTCACTGCAGACATTGCAAAAGTTCAGTATTTGCCTGATTGAAGAAAGAACCTCCAGAAATAGCAAAAACTAATGGATTTACTATTGCAGATAAAGGAGAAATATCAAAGAGCCAGGAGTCTAGAAACTGGATTGGACTGAATTTACCCCTTGTGTAATTAAACAAGACATGATTGACCATTATTGATTTAATGAAGCAAGGTCACAGAGCAGGTAATGCAGGCCAGACTTCAACACAATAACATCAGTACAGTTGGCAAATCTAAGGCCTGAGATTTAACAGTTTTATAGTCTTAAAGAGCACGATTTTAAGGGAGTAGTTGCTGTGCAGGGCCACACCAATATCTGAAAATTTCTGAAAGCAAGCTGCACAAACCTTGCTTGTACTACAGTGCTAGCATGAACCTGGCTAATGGGTTTTCTCTATTTTATTTTCTCAGTGCATAAAAAAGAAAAACTCATTAACTTGCTTTTTTTTCAGATTAAAAATAATCATAGTACCAATCTACAGCTCTGATTCCTTGTGCCATAAATTCAAAATTGAAATGGAAACAAATGAGGAAGTCTGCCTAGGATCACAGGATCATACTTCAGGCAGGGAACTCAGTAGATAATGCAGTAAATACCACTCCCTCAGTACATTTCCCTTACTAGCAGGGAAAGAGAAGGCTGGCATTTCATTGCATCCAGGCAGCTAACAAATACAGACCTCTGACAGATTAGAGGAAAAGTGCAAGTTTCAGTACTGAATATGATTAAAATATATATATGTGAAGACCTGCGGCAGGACACAAGCCTTCGTTAGATGAGAGCATTCTCCAGAGGCAATTAGCTGCGTTCATCTGTTTCCAAGAAAGAGATGCACCTGGGATTCAGTATCTTTCTAGTGTGCACAGGATATGGGCTTGTTTCAACAGGTAGACAGACATTCCTTCCTACTCTGCCTGAATAATCCAGCTTTTGCTAAACAGCAGCAGGTTTTCCACTGTGAAATGGAACTGATTTGCAGCATCCTGGAAGGCTGTACAAGACGGCAGTATTTAGCATAACTGACAATTAAAAATTATTCATGTAACAGATATGTTTTCCTTTAAAACCTGTTCCATAGCTCTCTCCATTAAGATTTCTCGCAAGTCACATTGAAATCCCAGCTACTTTCCAAGACAGGACAGTTGAGGAGGGAGGCAACCAATTTTAGCATGGAGCAGTCTTGAGTTACACTCCTTGGCCACTTTTCTTAGAGGATAAGAGCTCTTTATCCCAATGTGGAGGAAATAGAGCAAGGCAGGCTGGAAAACGCATGGCTGAGCACAGATCTACTCCTCAAACTGAGGAGTAAGAAAGAAATGCACAGGCAGTGGAAGCAGTGACAAGTGATCTGGTAGAAGAGTACAGGGATATGGTTTGAATGTGTAGGGATGGGTTCAGGAAAGACAAGGCAAAGCTGGAACAGGACTTGACAAGGGATGTGAAGAAGAGCAAGAAGGGATTCAATAAATGCTTAGGTCAGAAAACAAAGGCAGAGAAGAGTGTAGCCCCTTAGAAGCAAGAGGGGTGAACTGGTGGCAACTGATATGGAGAAGGCTGAGGTACTCAATGAATTCTTTACCTCAGGCCTTCACTGGCAGTCAGACTTCCTGCTTCTCTCAAGTCCCTGATCCTCTGCATGGGTGTGGGGGAAGTGGAGTCCCTTCCACTATAAGCAAAGAGCAGATTCAGGATCACTTGACAAAGCTGAATAATCACAAGAGTATGGGATTGGATGAAATGCATCCCAGGGTCCTGAGGGAACTGATTGCTGTCACTCTCCATCACATCTGGGAGGTCACAGCAGTCAGATAAGTTCCTGGTAACTGGATAAAGGGAAACATCGCTCTCATTTTTTAAAAGGAGAGGAAGGAGGGTCTCGGAAACAAGAGAGTGGTGACCCTCAGCCCTGTGCATTGGAAGATCAAGGAACGGATTCTCCTAGAAAACATGCTAAGGTGTATGGTGCAGGTCCAGAGTTGGGCATAAAGATGATGAGAAGGCTGAGCACCTCTCCTGTGAAGAAAGACTGAGTGAGCAGGGGTTGTTCAGTCTGGAGAAGAGAAGGCTTCAGCAAGACCTCTTTGCAGCCTTCAATTGCAGTAAGGGGGTTTATAAAAAGGATGGAGAGGGACTTTTTGCATGGACAGATATTGACAGCAAAAGGGGAAATAGGGTTTAGATTAGATATCAGGAAGAAATTCTTTACTGTGAGGGTGGTGGTGCACTGGAACAGGTTGCCTGGGGAAGCTGTGGCTGTCCCATTCCTGGAAGCGTTTGAGGCTGGGTTGGATGGGACAATGTGACCAACCTGATCCAGTGGAAGATATTTCTTCCCATGGTAGGGGGTGGAATTAGATGCCCTTTAAGGTGCCTTCCAACCCAAACCATTTTATGATTCCATAACTTGATGATAAAAGGGGGCTTTCTAAGAAACGGAACCCTTTCAAATCCCACTCTGCATGGCCAGGCTTAGAAGTCTAGAAATCGCAACGTGCTCACTTTCATCTACTCCTGCATGATTTATAAAGTGATGATTCTCTGCTACTTTCATCCCAAAGTAACATCTCAGATGCCCTGGAAGCAATGTGCAATGCAATATTGCTAAAATAATAACCATTTCAGCCGCACATTTCAACTATTTGCACAGCACTTAAGTGTGATATGACACAAACTACTGCTTAGGTTCAAACCCATTCTTCAGAATTAAGAATTTCTATATGACTCATTCCCACTGTTCTTTTTTTTTTGTCCCCAGTGAAGTACAAATATGTCAATCCCTTCTCCACAGGTCTACCTATGTAGTTCAAAAACCACAGATTTGCTAAGGTGGCTTAGGAAGCTTTAGCTCCTGCTGCCCAGTGTATGGACTTTGCCCAAGGTGTCTGGAGGCCTGGAAGAAGCAGCAAACAGCCAAGGCACATAAAGTTAAATTTCTTATGGGCAGGAATCATGCCTTCTCTGCAGATCCAGAACCTGGTGTTGTGCTCTAGGTCTGTCTCAGGAATGCCAGGTTTGCTGAGGGCATGGCAGGGATTTCATGAGCAGGTGCATGCAACACATTTGACGATGCAGTGCTTGCACATTTTCTGGCTCCTGTGTACGCCCATGTTTCTGCCAGGAGGGAATGGCTGCTGTGAGCTTTAAGCACATGTTACACCATCATGGGTCCTGGCTGCACCCATGTAGCTGTGTGTCTACTCCCTGCTTTCATCAGGTGATCCCATGTACATCTCTGGTAACAGGTTCTCCACCTGCTTTCTCATGTTATTGCACTGTGATCAATAGGAGCTTAGGAAAGCCAGCCAGACCAGAACTGTATGTGAATGTCAGCTGAGTGTCCCATTTTGGGTGCCTAGTTGTCCTCAGACATCCAAAAAGACCCAACAGAGAGCAAAAAAGAACACTGTATTCATTTTCTCTGAGTCTTAGTTTCTCCACATGCACAGAGAGAATACACACACTTGTCTTCACAGGGGGTCACAGATAATCAAAGAGTGGAAATTGTTCTTTCTTAGGTCCTCCTCTGTGCCTCAGTGAACAGAACAGCAATACATTCACAACTATCTTGTTAGTGATGTGGTTTCTTGAAGCTTTAGTAGCTTTCTCACAGCCCAACCACACTTGGCATACACATCTTCTAAAGAAAGGCTCTGGAAAGTGGGAAGGAATAAACATAGAAATTGTACTGAGTAGGCTCAGAGACCCCAAATAGGGTCACAATTGCCACTGATCAAAACAGAAGAGGGCTGAATGTATTATGAACCCTTTACTAGCAATGTGGTCTACTCTAGTTTTCTTTGTTACACATTGGACCCTTTAATACTACAATTTCTGCCTTCAGAACTCAGGGCAAGAACTTCTGTGGATTCTCTCAGTGGAAATACATTCAAAGAGACACAAAAACAAACTTGCTCTTCACAAGAACAAATTCCTGTCAGCCTGGGAAACTGCCAGTTGTGTGGCACTAGATGTAAAAAAGCACTCAAGCAACTCATCTCAGACGTCCTTTCTCATGCTGCACATTAAAGCTGTGGATGAGTCAGTACAGCTGAGTAGGAGAACCAGACAGGTTTGAATCACCACTTTTTCCCCATCTCTGAAGCAATATTATTTCCATGCAAATAATTTCAACCTCAGAGTTATAAAAGAAGCCCAGTAGTGGTGATCACTAACCTCATACCCCAGAAGGAATTGACTGGTTAATGAAAATTCACAGCTGTTTCATGTTTAAAGACACTGATTTATGTAAAAGGAAATGAACTAATTAATCTTAAAATCATGGAAATTGAGAAGTATCTGGAGAGACAGCAAGCTCTATTTCAGGGTTTCTCTGAAGCTATGCCTTATTCAGCTCTTTCCCTTCTTCAGATGGATGTATGAGAGGTTTGAGAAACACAACTGAGGAATCTGACTGGATAAATGTTTAAAAATCTAAAAAAGAACATATCTTTAAATACAGAGAAGTAAAATAAAAGCAGCATGGGTTCCTGGTACTCCATCAGGTGGATCTTATCTTTGTGGTGAGTTGAGTAGGCTCTAGAATTCAAAGCTCTGCAATACGTGGGAAGATGTCTTCACACATTTGGAAAGGAAACTGGGGATGTTTATTGGCTGAGTGCTGTCTGTATGTGGGAGACCACCAACCTTCTGCATTTTACAGACATACTAACAGATAATGCTTATCTCCATGTCACGTATGCTTGATTGATCTTTTCACCTTTTATTTATCCTCCTAGATCTAGTACTTCCAACCTAATAGCTACCTTAATAACAATAAAACTAAATACAAAAGCCAAATAAAGCAGTTTTTATGTAGTAAAATAAGTTTCAAATTTTAGCAAACAAATGTATGAGAATTCTGTAGAACTGCTTCTGAGTTGGGATTTCTCACAAAAAGTTGGGAATACATCTGTTATGTCCATTGTAGAGTACAATGACCTGGAGCCACAAAACTCAGCTGAAATAAGTAAAAGGAACAGAATTGTGACTGCCATTTTGTTTCCTGCAGGATTCATTACAGAACATAGAAACAGAAAAATGATGTATGAGACTTTTATGGTTTTGTTTGTTTTTCCTATGTGCAACTTTATTCTAATAACTGACTTCTGTTTTCAGAAGAAAAATCAAGAATGAACAAAATCACTGTCTCTGTGTGAGAAATCTCTGGGTGTGCCTCTTCATTGAAGGAAGCCTTAGCAACTTGAAGAACAAAACTCTGTCTCTTTTGACAAGACTGACATGCTTAAAGTGTAAAGGTATGACATACAGAGTATTAGAGGCTTTGTAGTTCAATACACTGAACCCAGGGAACTTTGGTCCTTAGACAGGACCTGACATGTGAGGCACTTTGTTGTTGTCTTAATCTCTTTTGTTTTGCACAAAAAAAAAAAAATCTTGCCCGGATTTCTGATTTTAAGTCAGAAGTAACTGGCAGCATCAGTGATGTGGATTTGAGCAAAGACTGTGCCTTCACTCATGTTTGCAGCTGCCTACAGCATAGTGAGGACATGGTCTGCATTCCCGAAAGGCCAATTGTCCTTCACTGGCTGTGGTTTCCCTCAGTCCTTCTGGGTGCTCAGGGGGCAATAGGTGGCCTTATTTCACACAATTAATTGAGAAAGATTTTGACCCTGCTACAATACAAATGGACTGTAGTGTGTCCCCAAATGTCCCTGGAAAAAATGAAGGGGAACACAGTGCTGCTGCAGATGTGATTATTCAGGTTGCTCAGAGGGTGACTTGTCTGCTGGAGTGATGAGGGCTAGGTGCCATCTGCATCTGTCCAGTTTAACTGTGCAAAGTTATGTTAACCATAATGGAGGGAAAAAAAAAAAAAAANAAAAAAAAAAAAAAAAAAAAAAAAAAAAAAAAAAAAAAAAGCAAGGAAACCTTCTTTTTAGGGAAACAGTGAACATAGCAGAATGTAACAATTTCATTGCCTAGGCCTCAATTCCCAGTTTGAATGCATTACTGCATATTTCCCAAAACAGGGACCTTACACAGAACTTCACAAAGTGGATTGTGCCTACTAAAATAAAAAAAGCTATATATTGACTAAATAGGCACATAGCGTCTACTTCTCTTCAACCTTCACATATTTAGTCTGTTCCTGTAGCCTGGCTACTTTTTTTTTTTTT
>WEIU01011727.1:791850-865465 GCA_013389925.1 Aegithalos caudatus
CGGGTTCGGGATTCGCCCTCGCCTCGGGCTGAATGGAATTGAACCTCCCCCCTCAGCGCGGAGTTTTCCCTTCGCTTTACTCTTCAGCCTTCTTCCCCATTCCCTGTGTCTCCGGAGAGGGGCTGGCCGAGCCGCGGCTGCAGGCCGAGGACCGGCGGGGCGCTGGGGATAACGCTGCGGCAGCTCGGTGTGACATCTCTGGTCCCCGCCGGCGTGGTCCCTCGGCACCGGGGACCCGCCCCTCCGGGATGCTCGGGCAAGCTTGGGCAGGGCCGGGCCTGACACCCGAGAGTGCGGGAGGAGGGAGCAGGTGTCACCCGTGTCGTGGTAAAAAGGAGAAAGTCGCGGTAAAAGGGAGGAAATAATCATCCCGCCCGCCGGTTCCCATCCGCGCCTGGCAGGGGAGCGGGGATCCGAGCATCGCGCCCGCCCTGGGGGCACCCGCGATGCTCGGGGAGAGCTGGTGTCCGCGCTGCCCCCAGACCCCAGCTGCGAACCAGAGAGGGAGGCAGGAAGCGGTGACAGCAGAGGAAACGCTCTTACAGCCGAGGCTTAGCGAAGCTCACGTACAAAGGGAAGGAGGGACTGAAAAAGTAGGCATGCACTGTGGTGAGCTGCTCTGGTTTCAGGCGTGCGAAAGCGGGCCGCATCTCGCTTTCTCCTGTGTGAGCGCAAGTCTGGGCTTTACTCTGACAGCCTCGGGATCTCTGGTCCGCGGACACTGGTTTTCTGATGGATTTTAGTGGAAACACCGTCTGCAGTAAAGAAGTCTTAATTTGTCCCCTCAAATACAGGTGACAAACGGTGAAAATGAGGGGAAAAAGCTGTGAGGTGTCGCAGAGAGCGTGAAGGTTTATGAGCCAGGGTGGCTGGTTCGGCTCTGGGACTGCGGCTAAGGAGGCTGATTGCTATCTCTCTTGGCCTCATAAATGTCTGTGGGGTGTCGTAGTGTTAAATTGCTACTAGCATACTCATTAGAATTAGTCACCCTTCAGATGCTGCTAATATCGAAGCCAGCTAGTGTTTTCAACATTTAAAATTATGCAATTAAGGAAATTAAGTCAGTACCTAAAGAAAAAACCCTGCCTCAAGTACACTGTAGGCATTTGCCTGGAATTTTTGCTAAGTGTTACTTTCTGTACTCAGGAATGCTTGTTCTTTGAGTCAGAACATTTGCTTCTCTTCTGTAATACACTTTACTTTCTCCTGAAGATGCTATGTGTGCACCAGAAGCCTGACTTGCATGCCAGAATGGTATGTGAATGAATTTGTAATGTAGAATATGTACGTATCTCTCAAACACATACAAAGGACAGTATAAGGTAACAAGGTCCCATGTTTGACACACAGTAATTTGGTGACAGTTGTGTCAGTTTTCCTGTGACGCTCTCTTCCTGCAGGTGTTGCTTGTGGAAGTATCCTGGCTTGCCTTGTGCTCCTAGAGGTAGAGTCCCATGAGGTTTCAGGCAGACACAAAGCATCTGTTAGAAGAACAAAATTTCTGAAATAATAAAGAAACACAACTCTTGTGCTTTTTCTCAGAGGGCACAGACACATGTCTAGCATAATAAAGTAATAATATTTTGCCCTTCTCTGAATATTTGCAGATTAAAGAAAAAAAAAGTTGAATTTAGGAATGGTTCTATGAATTGATGTAGCTGAGATGTTAATGGTAACTTGCTGATGCAATCTGCTAGCAATAGACCAGAGCAGGAAAAAAGGTGTTTTCTCCCCGTTTATTAGAACAGCACCATTCTTGGTTCCTTTTCACCTCCAGTTAAAGGGTTTCCTCCATTTCCCCAGCAGCCCTTATTTGTATGTTGTAGGGGTAACAAAATTTATGTAAAAATGCATTGAATAGTCATTAGACAGGAACTAAACAGGTTACAAGATGATTATGTGCAACATCTGATAACTTTTTAAATAGTGTTTTACTTAAATGATTATTACAGTCTTGGATTACAAATAACTCCTCTCAGTTATCTCAGAGGTAAATTTTCTTCTTTTTTTTTTTAACATACAGACATTGGGTCTATAACAGTTTCTTGCATGTTCTTACAGGTGCAATTAGGGCGCTAGAGCAGCAGTTCCCAAACTGCTGAGAGGAATATCTCTCTGCTGGCAGCTCCATCTCCTGGTCCTGCTTGCCCTTCATGGCTTGGGGACTGCTGTGCCCTGGAGTGATTATTTTGCTTTAATCAATGAATTTTCTGGTTTGTGGGAGAGACTGCAATTCAAGTGGGAGGTTCAGAAGTCCCTGGTAAACAGGGGCAATGTTGTGTAGACTGAGGAAAGCAAACGATGAAAAAACATTCCTTACTCTTGAAATTTCACACAAAAAAATGATGTAGCAGCTAGTGATAGGATATAGATGGGAATACCAGAGGTTTTACAGATGGAGATTTTAGGTAGGTCTAAACATGATGTCCTGCATTGCGGTAGAAGAGGTTGAGAAATCATGAGTTGCTTGTTAACAGCATGCATGTCTGGCTTCTCTATTACAGAATGCATATTTGGTCTGGGAAGAGACAGGGACCAACTTTTCTTTGGTACCCAAATTTTATTTTAAATGGTCTTGTTTCCCAAAGCTGTTGTTCTCATTTGGTGAAGTTTCATTATTAAAAAGTAAATGCCCAAGGAAGCAATTGGTGGCATTTCCATAACCCATCTAGATCTGAGTTTACACTGTGAAATCACAGCACATTAAATCTCCTCTGGCCAATTTCTGATGCAGACTCCAGAGATGAAGTTGGGGTGAAACAGGTGTCTCCACAGCTGTGTTTAGCTCTGGCCACTTGGCGGGAAGGACTCAGTTGTTTTGTTTTCACTGATGCACCTGACATGTAGATGTGTTGTTGCTTGAAATGTCTTTTTGGCACAATGGCCCATCAACTGCTGTTGAAACAGAAATGTATGAATACATGCCCCAGCTGAGGAAGTCCCCAAACTGTGGCTTCCTGGCAGCTGTTGAAGGGATAAAATGGGAAAAATAATGTTTTCAACTTGCCCTGTTAGCTTTTTGTCTAAACCTCTGCTGCTTGTCTCTATTAGAAACAGGTTCCTGAGCTGCATATGACTCTATGGTAGTTTTCTTAGGAGTAGGATCAATGCTGGGCAACTCTTTGGAACCAACTGAGAAATCAAGAGAGAACTGGAAACCAGGGTGGTTCGAACAGTGACCAAAAGCACAAATTAAACTTGAGGTGTTTTATGTGAAATATATTGATGACCTCTGTCACTCTTGGATAAAAGGAATCTAATTCCTTGTTTGCTTCTACAGAATGGGCCTGAGTGACCCTTTCCCTTTCTTGCCCCTGGTCTGTCCTGCTCACTTAGGAGCTCTTTTTATTACAGCTTTGTACTTGCTCCTTGGAGCATAATACAAAACTGGTGTCCTGACTGACTTGCTGCTTGGTGGTCAAGAAAAGTGAACGGGTGAATATTAAGGTAAGCATTGAGAACAATCCTGCTGTTGAATAGGAGTGGTTTCCCTTCTCATGGAACTGAAACATTCGGTGTGTTTGCTGCAAGTTGTCTTCTTTTCCCCTCCCTGCATGCTTCAGAAGTGCAGTCATATCCCAAGCCTCATCAGACAGGGGAAATGTGTTTGCATACAGGGATAAAATATGTCACCTATTGAGTGCCTATTTGTGCTCTGCATCAGAAGAGCTGCTAGTATAGACAGTATATGATGTGAGCCTCCACCTAGTTCAAAACTGTCAGTACATGACTTTTCCCAGTGTAATCCCTCCCCAGTCAATTAGATATGACATTCTTCAGATCCTGACTGAAACACTTGCTTTGTGAGACTGAGTAGCTGCCACATCAGGTGAAGTGATTTACTGTGTGAGGTTTTGAGAAGACCTTGGTGACATTTCATCTTGAAGGCACAGATGTTTCTACATGCCTGGTCCTGCTGGTGTTTGCTTCAAGTCAGCTTGGATGAAGAGAACTTATTCCTGAGTTCCACATAAGTGTTTCTGGGGAGCAAATGTTTTGCTTTTGAGAAGACTCGAGTACCAGATGTTTAGCATATCTCTGGAGATGTTATCATTGTTTCTATTTACAGTTGTTTTGCTTACTCTTTCATCCCAAGTTAAGGACAGGAACCCTGAGCTGTGTTTTGAATATTTACTGCACGTGTTTGCAGCTGTGTCCACGTAGTATTAGCTTTTAAAATGTTTATGTTGTAGTAGCGCATTGTAGGAGTCCATTCTACCTGGAGACTACATAGAGTATGACTTTCCCAGCCCTCCAGAAGCTGCTTCTCCTAAGGAGCACTTAAATTTTTTTTGCTGATTGGTGGTTCTTCTATGCTTGATCGTGGTCATGAGGGAACATCTTTATTTAGAGAGGAACATAAATAGTACTGCTCAGATCCTTACCTTCCCACCCCTTCACAGGAAGCACTGGCACCACACAGGCGTGCAGTATAGGCCTGCTGTCCAAAACGTGTTTGTGAGAACTCCTTGTTAAAGCACTGACAGAATTATTGCTGGATCTACCTCTGAGGTGGGAGGAACATCAAGCTGCAGTGAAGTAATTTACAGATCTGATGCAATCTCTCATTAATTTCTATGTTCTTCTGCACCAATGCAAATCAGGCTGAAGTTGTAGCAGTGGATAAAACTCAGTCCAGAGTTTATACAGTATTAGGATTCTTGCGGAAGAGATGCCCTATTAAGGGAAAACATTATCATGACTATTTATTATTAATAGCAATGTAATTTCTGTCCTGTAATATTGAGTTTAAATTTGACCTAACAGCAGTGACTTTCAGCAGAACACGCTCCTCTACTTGGAAGGCAGATGACTTTGCGGCATATTAAATGTGAATTATGGTCATCTTACTGAGAAAGAAGTCAGATGAAGTGCTGTCTATCTCTAATCAGCAGAGCTAGCGAAGGCTGTGATGCCTTCTTTTTACATTTATTGGAAAGGCAGTCCAAAGAGCCTGCTGGCAATTGGCTGCATGTCATCTTCCTACTCGAGTGATGAAGGTATACCACAGAAAAGGGCACCTAACTCTTTCATTGACCTTTTTCTCTCAGTATGGTAGACTTTTAATGCCAGTATTATTCCTGTAAAATTCCTACAGATATATTTGGTCTCTGAGACAGTTGAGGTAAAGACCAGTGTTCAGGTTTAAAAACAAGACTAATAATGATTAAAAAAACTCCAGAAGCACCCCCACCTCTTCTTTCCTTTCTAACATTCAAATCAATGACATGTTTTCATTTTTTCCCAATTGCTCTCTTCTGTGTGGATGTAGCGACCAGTTCTGTTGTTACACTGGTAATGTGGGTTGGGAGCCCAGAATGGAACAGACTTGGAATACTGGGGCACTGAGCTCGTGCTGTGATGACACACCCAAATTTGCCTAGCCTAAAAACCAGCCAGTTGTGATGGAAGTGGTTGTTCTAAACAGTGTCAGATGTTAAGATCCTACTGCAGTCCTGTGTCTGGTCAGGTTAGTGTTTCTTGCTGCATTTCTTCCCTGTTTAAACAGAGTGCTTGGCCTTGGGGATCCCAAGATGCTGTCTCCAGACCAGTGTGGGCAACTGAAGTGGGTTGGGCTGAATCTCCTCAGGGTGGCTGCAGGTGTAGCCTTGGCCCACTCAGGTGGAGGAGGGAAGATGTGGAAAGCAACATCTCTCAACTTTGGTAGGTTACCACCCACTGCCAAATTTTACTGTGCTCTGTAGTTGAGTTGGTTGAAACAAATGACAGCCCAAGCCCTCAGCAGCCTTGCTACTACCTGTGATTTAAATGGCAAAATGGTGGAGCACAGACACCCTTGTTCCATCTGCTTGACTGCTGGGGGCTTGGACCTTTGGCATGGTGAAGTGAAGAAAATGAGAACAGTGCTGACCTCTGCCAGTGTTGGATTTGATCTGTCATGTCAGGGCTGCTGTTGTCTTTTTTGGTAAATCTTTATGTAGGAAAGTCCTTCTGACCTTTATCATTTCAGTGTGCTTTGAACGCTATTGTTATGCCATTCTACTCTTACATTGTGTTAGCAATGGTGCCAAATGTGACTTTTTTTTTATTTTTTTTTTTATTTTTTTTTTTTTTAATTTTTTAACCATCTCTGGTGCTGGAAAAACTTGTCTGTTCAAAGACTGGTGCATACCAGGGCTGTTTCCAGGACAGATCCTCCCAGGGCACCCTTGTCAGTGTTAACAGTGAAAAACCAGCATTAGCAGTGCAATAATATCTTGATTTGGCATTGCAAACAGATAAGAGGGAGGTAGCTCTCTGGGGTGTGGCTTCTGGCATGGCTGAGGAAGATTTGACTAGTGTGAGTTAAGTAAAAAAGGGCTGGAAGTATTTTCCATGAATGAAGCAGGTGTTGGTGCTGAAGGTGTAGACACACATGTGGCTGTGCTAGTGAGGATCTCCTGTTTTTCACTTGATGGCACAGTTTGTACAGTGAGTATCACATAGACAATATCTCATATGCAGCATTTTTTTCTGGTGTTTTTTTTTTTTGTCACAGCTGTGCTCTTGCACAAACAGAAAATGTGCTGCATAGCTTGATTCTATGAGACGATGAGAGAAGGTATTGACAAAAGGTGTGTTTATACTGCTGGAGCTGTGCCCAGGCTAAGTATTGTAATTATTTAACTTTTAGAATAAATTATTGCACTCCTCTAACATGGGAAACATCAGAAGACAGATTTTATTGTTGTTATTGTTATTCTTTCTTGCGTTGCTTTGTGCCTTCATTCTTGACAGGCAGTGGCCACTGTGATGTCTGCTGTGGTACTGAGCTGTCTGATCTCTCCGTGACTTTGTCTTGTTGCTTGGTTTTAGGGACTTGAGTTGCTGAGTGTTCAGTGGTGTAGGTAAAAGGAAGGACTTGCAAGCTGCTTCTCTTGTTCCAGATTTTGAAAGAATATTAAATAATAAATAAAGGAAGAATATGTAGATAAATGCAGAGAAGGGAAAATATGAAAAAATAAAATGACTAGATTTTCAAGCTTCTCATAGTTGCCTCTTTTTTCTCTTGTTTGTGTGTTTTGTTTGTTTGTTTGTTTTGTTTTTCTTTTTTTTTCTTAAAGCCTTCTCATGCCTGAGATATTGACAGTATGTGACAAATTTGCTGTATGCTCCTGACATGGATAGTTGAGCACAACCCCTGATGGAGGCAGGGTAAAAGCTCTGCAAGATACTAAATACATTGTTCTATCTGCTTTTGTTTGAAAACAAGGTAAATTTTATGTTAGAGCATATTGCAGCTTACTGTCCTTTTGCATGTGCAGTAGTTTTTGCCCATTGCGTAACAGTGATGGCAGAGCACCAAGGATGAAAATGGAGTTAAATTTCCAGGATGGCCAAGATGGGTATTTTTCACAGGCCACTGCAGTGCAACAACCCCCTTCACTGTTAATATCTGTTTGCCACAGCACTATTTCGAGTGGCTATGAATTGTCTTGTTGCTTCAAACCACTGAAGCAGAAGTGTTTACCCTACTGCTTTTTGTTTATTTTCCATGTAACAAACTGAGCTCCTAAGAGTGAGCCTGTCAAAGTCAGTGACTTAATTTGCAAGGTCAGCATGAATGCAGGTAACAAAATCACACTCCTTAAAAAATTTATTTCAGGTCTTAAGTCTTGATTTAAACAAGTTTATTTAAATGGCTATTTAAGTAAAGATGGACAATCCCTTGTGTACATTTCCTAAATTGATTTAAGGCCTGGTCTGCACTTTTTTTTTTTTTTTTTTTTTTTTTTTTTTTGTATCAGTATAATTATGACTGCAAGGGTATGATGTCTTTAATGCAATAATTGCATTAGGAGGCCAGCTGGTGTGACTTGGCACGAGCACTGTTTTGGCAGCACAGTGACACCTGTATGTTGTACATGTTATTCCTGCTTCTGTGCAGGCATAAGTGCTCAGTTGCATACATCTTCCAAGTGTTCAGCTGGCACAGGTGTGTCTGTGTTACAGGTCCAGTCCAGCTCTGGGTGTATGGGTCTGCAGAAAGATGGGTCATGTATTCATTCAGCTGGTTTATGGTTGTGGACACTGAGGAATTCTGTTCGGCTTTTGGGTCACTGTGAGTCTGGAGACCTTTGAACAAAAATCTCCAAAATGTTTCCAAACTTCAGTGCTAGCTCAGGAGCTGGCTGTGCTAAAAATGTGGTGAAGAGCAGAGGAGGATGAACCTTGCTGCCTTGCACAGCTGGCTGTGATTGACCACCCGTGTCAGGTAATACTCATCCGCCTGGCAAGTGTCAGTGTAGTTGTCCTTGAGTGCTGTGGATGCCTGGGATAGCTGCACTTCCATATGGTGGGACTGGCATCCAGGCTATCATAAACACCAGATCTTATTGATACACAGGTTTGACTCACAGAGTAACTGGAGTTGTAGGGAATTGTGGAGGCTGAGAGTTTATCCCCTTTTCTCCTTTGGAAATAGACCAGAGCATCTTTTGTTTTAGCATAGCCAGGGCTAATGATAAAAGTTTGTTTTTTATCAGATCTAACTCCTCTCCTGAGTGTGAGTGTGGTGAGGAGCACAGAAAATGAGAACGTGGTGTGAGGAACTTGCTTGATATTAATGTAGGAGTAAACATAGTGATTTAACACAGGGAGTAAAATTGCTTCTGTCATTTGCTACTGTGCTAGAGTTTATCTCAGGGTGAAAACTGGTGCCTTCAATTCCATCACAGCAGCAGTCACAGCTTTAGTGAAGCAGATGGAAATGAAAAAAAGGCAGCACCTTTGTTTTGCATTCTGATGTTTCCATGGCTTTTATCAGCAATAAAGACCCTTGTTTTGGCACTTCCTTGCAATGAATGTTTGGCTGTCTTCAGCTATTCCAACTGGCAATTTTTTGCCAGGAAATGCCCAGAATGGAGGTCATGGTTGAATTAAATACTGTTTCTAGGGTACTGGGCTTCACATGGCTAATGAGAAGGCTTAATATAGAGAGCTTTTCAAAATCCAAATGGAGTCAAGCAAGGAGGGAGAACTATAAAATAGTAATTATCCTTGCTGTGCTGGAGTGATGTTGCTTAAAAATGTGAAACCAAGTGCTGGGCTGAGCACTCCAAATTCTTTCTCTTGGTGTCTGTACATATAATTTCGTATATGTATAAAATTTTAAAAAGCCCCTTTAAAGTGAAAAATATATAAATTAAAAATTCCTGGAAGTCCCTCCCCTTCCTTCACTTCCTTAGCCCATAAAAGACAATGAAACTGTTAGTGTTTCATGTGGGGATAGGAAAGGGGAGAGAAAATAGCTGGGAGATCATCTGAAACAATTGCAGCTAAGCTTGTGTGAATCAAAATAAATTCCAGAAATGTGCTTGAAAGTTGTATGTAAAAGCTTTGATTCTGGTCATGCTTGTTCCACTGTAAATGCAGTCAAAGCTCTTCTGGATCAAAGGAAATTGTTGAAATTTACAGTGACATTGTTGAGAACACATTGTGGCCCAAAAGGAAAACCAACTGTGCCTCAGGGAGAGGGGCCTGGCCTTGCAGATCTCTGTTCTCTCAGCAAAGGCATCTCTGTCAATTTAGGAAATGATTGGTCGGAGTCTTGAGACATGGTTCTGCAAACCTTTGATTACAAGTAGTCTTCTTGAAGACAAAAATCACTGGTTCCTTATAGAGAATATTTGTAAGACAGAATAATACAGTAGGTAGGAATTTACTTGCCAACTGCTTTTGTACCGGTTCATCAAGAAATCTGAAGATGCAGCTATGTCTATGCAATTCCATAGCTCCATATAGTTGTGTTTCTATAGCATATTATGGCAGCATGTCTGCAGGAATGAAAGATAAGATGCAAAATATTTGGAGCAGAGGTGCATAGATACCTTAGCCATAGCCTACAAAAATCTGTCACAGAGCTTGCAGAACTCTTTTGTGACTTGCTGCCTGCCTTGAAGGAACTTGACAGTTTAGTGCTGGGAAAGATGCTTTGTGGTTAAACAGTATGAGATGCTTTGATAAAGACTTTCTTCTCAGGCAGAGTGCTAAGCAACACTCCCCGAGACTAGTTTGTGGATACAGCATTATGCAAATGCATGAGAAGGTGTCCTGAATTTTAAATTCATGTTGCTGAAGAATTCTATTTGAAAATCTGTGTCATGACCTGCTTGTTTTGCAGGGGTGCTAAACTAGCCAAAGTGTGTGTGGATATGGCCTGTGACTGTTGGCATAGCTTGAGAGAACCATGGACCTGAAATGTAATTCTGAATATAATCTTTACTCCATCACATAGCCATTAGGAAAAAATACTTTGACGCACTGTGTGCCTGAAATGAAGAAATTGTGTTCACAAGCCATCTTGCTTCTGTCTCATGAATGCTGTTCTCTTTGCTTGTGAGATTTGATGCTGTCTAGCAGACTTATTTATGCCTTTGATTATAGTGCTGTCTCTCAGCTTGTGATATAAATTTAATTGTGATGGTGCTGTCGTTGTTTGGAATTATGGACTTGTTCATGTAGGTGAAGGTGATCCTTCACAAGGCCTGATGATGTGCACAGATGTTTTGGCAACTGCTGAGACCACACCTGCTTCCATCTGTGTGCAGACAGATCTGATCCTTTTCATGTCAGGTGGGGATAAAATTGTTCCACTATACCCTTGTTGTGTGTTTGATTTGCTCTAAGCAAGAGTAGTATGATGAAAATTAAACTTCAGAATTTCTGTCCTGAGCTTCCATTCTCTGTAACACAGGTTGTGTGTTTTAATTAGATTGCACTTACCTGCCTTCCTGAAGGTGGTTTCCTCTTTCAGGATGCCCAAAACAATAGACCAGGGATGAGGGAGCACAAGGAAAGGAAGAGACTCGCTGAAGCTTGTTTGGGTAGCTGGTGGCAGGGGCAGAAGATGAGGCCTCTGAGGTCTGCTCTTCTCTTTCACTGTGGGACCTGCTGCAGCTGATTGCTGTTGAGTGGATGATAATCAGGGAAGCACACTTGAGCTGCTGGAGGAGGACCAGTCACTGTCACTCTGGTCAGGGCTTTTCCCTGGATGGTTGCACAGGGACTCTTAAAACCAGGGTGGGGAGAGTGCAGAGTAACCTGGTTCACAGTAGAGAATAACCTCTACCACTACTCTTGTTGGTGTCCCTTTTTAATATGTACAGGGCAGCTCATGAAGGAATAGCAAGGACTGTTTGAGGCACTGAATATTTTGTGGGTTATTAATGTCAGTAATCAGCTTTCCAGTGTTGGAGCTTTATCTAACAGATGCTACCAAAAAATAAAAAAAATCTTAATTAGAGCAGCGATGGTTTAGCGATGGGAGACTTGTGTATTTATTTTTAATGAAGTGTGGAGTTTCTTTTTAGTATTTGTTATGGCCCTATGCACACTGGGAAACCCTTTCTTTAGCAAAGGGGCAGAGCCTTTTTGGGCTGACTGGAACAACTGTTGTTTTGGAAGATAGTAGTATACACATAGTAATGTTGATTGCAAATACAACCTCAAATATCAGCTCAAGCTGATATGAGCAAGTCCAGATATGTAGCTGCTGTTAGAGGAGTGCTTGAAAGAAGTATCAAAAAAGATCTGTAATTTCATGTCTGGGCATTTTTTTCAACCTGTGAAGTGCTTGACTATGGCCTCTTGCATGGTGCAGAATCATCTGATCGTGCTGGGTAAAAGTGAGTAGGTGCTGGAGCTTCATGTACTATTCCCTGTGCTTACAGGGAATTTGCACTAGATGGAATTGCACTGTACAGAATCATGAATTTTGTCTTTCTAGGTAGATATGAGTGTTAGTGCTTTTCACCAAGATGGTAAATAAATAAATAAATAGGCATTAGAAAACATTTCCTTTCCTTGGTGCTTGACAGAAAATTGTGGGATGATGCTCTAACAGCTAAATCAGGCTTTGGCAAATCATTTAAAGCTTTCTTGAAAAGTCTTAAATGTAATGCAACAAGTGAGTTATTAATTGGCCTTGTGAGCTCTTTGGTTTAGTGACAAAGGACTGGATTTTGAGGCTTTTGCTTACTTTGGGAAGGAATTACTTTTACACTTCTTTATTGAAAAGGATGCATCAAAGAATTAACAGCAGAGAAGTACAGGAAACTGGTTTCTTTCTCCTAGAGAATATTAGTTTCTCTGGACCAGGATGATGGATACATCTACATTTTTATAAGTCCCTTTCTGGTCTCAGTACTTTCGCCTGCATTCCATGTGGATTATGTGGTGCTTGCAGCTAGGAAGTCTGCAGGAAACAAGCAGATCATACAGATTATACTCTCATGATTGTCATGAGATATATTCTTTGTCTGTATATTTGATAATCTCTAGAACAAACTTCAGATGGGATTGTGCTGCAGCAATAGGCTTGTGAAATTGCTGCAACTGTTGATGCAGGAAAAAACGAGAGTGTCACATTCTTCCAGTCCTGCCAGCAAATAAAATATATAAATTTGTAATTTAGTGGTGTTCATGGAATATATATCTGTAGTCATAAGATCACCTTGCCAGTCTGTCTTTTTTGTCATTATCTGTTCTTTTATTCCCAGGCTGGTCTGGCACTGTAAAGCCTGTCATGGCCTGAAACTAGTTTTAGGGAAAGTACTGTGGGTAATTGTGCTGCTTCAATTTTCTTGCAACAAAGAGTGGGGATACTTTCTTGGTTGGAAAAAAAAATTAAAATATGGCCAGAGAGGAAGAGAAATTAGAAAATAGCCTCAGGCTGAAGCACACTCTAGCTGTGGTAGAAGAATTGTGTAGCATGAGCCTCTGTTCTGATTTAATGCAGCTGCACTGTCCCAATCTCTAAACCTGTAATTACAGGACTGTGAGAAATGAATTGATGCGGACAATAGTTAGGATATTAATTAAAATGCTGTGGATGATGTGGGGAACATCAAGCCTTATGTGCTTTAAGTAGAGAAACTGGTCAATGGATCATTCAAAATGCCTTGAATTTTCAGTCTTGGATCTTGTTTCTCCTTCCTTTTTGATTATCCAGTTACTGTAAATTGCTTCACAGGGCACAAGATAGTGAAAATTCAGGTACTCATGGTCAAATGTTCATTTTGGTAGGATTAAAGGGATTTCAATTGGCCTGTTGCTTTTCAGACATGGAAACCAGTAAAAAAGGCCTGTGTGAAGCAATCTGAGATTTACCTCTATATTTCCTAGGAGAATTTAATTTTCATGTCGGTACACCCCTGTGCTCACATAACTCAAATTCCTTCCCACAAAAATATGGATGAAGCCATTCTTTATTCCTCCTTGGGATTAGAGGTGGACCAGGTGAAGAGCACTGAACAGTTGGGGATGGGACTCCTGTGTTTCTCTGGTTCTCAGTTTTGCACATCCTATAGCCTTTAACATGCCAGTGGCATTCCTTTTCTCCTGTTCTTATTACATCCATGAGAAGTTTTACAAGGATGGAAAAACTCTCACCTCTCTTGGTAACTGCAGGTGTTGAAGCCCATTCATTTGATCCACATCAACAGTGAGTGATCACAGGCAGAATAAGCTTGCAGAGCTCTTATTCCAGACTGCCTCAGTAGCAGCAGTGGGTGTTTTGGGTTAAAGTGTGGGAAGGGGGTTATTCACCTGGGCTGGGTTGAACCCCTAGGCAGCTCGTCCCTCTCTCCATTTGTGTAAAGCAGTGGAATAGATGCAGTTGTCCTCCAGGCAGGGGGTTTGTTAGGCAGCAGTGCAGAGGTGTCTTTGACTCGGTGGGAGTCTGTGAGAACTCAAACATATTTGCATTCAAGATCCAGTGCTAAAAGATTCACAGCGCTGAGGATCTCACTGTCTCTGAAATTTTTGGCCATTCAGAAGTCTTCCAGATTTCTCCCCTCAGAGCTTGATCAGTATTAGGAATGTGTCAGGCATAACCCTGATGGAACTTCCACATGCCTGAAGCCTTGAAAGCCTTCTGATCTGCTATTGGCAAAAAGTCATCTGTTTGAAGTCACTTTCTGTTTAGCAGTTTTTTGTCCAAAATTCCAATGAAATTGGTCTTCTACTGAAAGCAGCATTACAAGAGATGGAAAGCCAAACCCAGTTGCTTGCATTGTCTCAGCATTTCCGTAAGATTGAAGGAAGTGGCCAAACAAAGTTGTTTTTCTTTATGAACAAATACTTTTTTTTTTCTAGTGCAGTGCTTTTTTTATGGCTGGTGCCATTTTGCTGGGTTTTATCCCAGAGGAGGAAAAAGCTGTAAATACTAGGAATGGGATAAAGAGAATGGAATTTGTGATGGAAATGTGCAGTGGGCCATACTGCCACTGCTGTCTGCACAGAAGCAAATTTTAGTCAGATCAGAGAATATTGTATTTCTCTCTGCGTGGCTGACTTTCATACATTTGGTGGCCTGTATTTGGCTTGTTACCTTTGTTTGGAATCAGTGCCAAAAAAAGAAGAGACTTACGGGGGGTGGGAAGTAGCATGGGCTGGTGAGTTTAAGTCCTGCATTAGGAGTAGAAACTACCTAAAGTCTTCCTTCTGCCCCCTTTGCAGGAGACAGATACTTGCTGCAGGTTCCCTGAATGTTACAGCAATGTGGCAAGCCATGGCCAGCCTTGTGGGAAGCGGTGAAAAGGCTCTTTGGCAGTGTTCTCTGGCATTTCTTGTCTTTGAAAACGCACTGCTTGAAAACTTCAGATAACATTTGCCTGGAAGAGGAGGATGTGTTTCAGTCAAATGATAAGAGGGGAGGGGCTGCTCTCAGGGCTGAGTGTGAGGTACCTCCCTTGTTAGAAACGAGAAAAATAGGTGAAAACAGAAAATGGAAAGGCACCCTATCATGCTGACAAATTTGGCCTGAGGAAGCCAGCTTAATAAAGGCTGGCAGGGGAGGGGATGGGAGAATGTTGGAGGAGGAGGGAACAAGCGTCAATGCAGCAGGCTGTGCTTCTGGAACGAAACTTAGAAAAAATGGAAGGGGAAAGAGGGTGTAGCTCTTGTTACTTTCACATTCTTTTTTCTGCCCTCCCTCTTGCCTGGGAGCTGTGTTCCCTGTCTCCTTCTCAACTACCAGGCTGTGGTTTGCTTGCCTGAAAGGGGCTGTGCACCGGTTGCCCCTAGGATGTGCTGCAGCGGCTCATGTGGTGGTGGTCCCCTGACAGTGAGATGCAGCTGGGAGGAGAAGGCTGGGGCAGGACCTGAAGTGAGGTTTGCATCACTCTGGGAAGGGGTAAACTGAGAGGGAGGAAGACATCATTGACGTCAATGAGAACTGTCACACATCTTCAACATGAAGATGCAGTGAATTAATGAACCTTCCTTGGAAGTGAAAATGCTAGCTGTATGCTTTGGTGGTGAGAAAGGTTAAACAAAGTGTGTTACCTTTACTGTCTTTTCTTCAAGCTGTCTTGAACTTTCCAGAGACAGACTCTGTAAAGGCTCTCTCCCTGTGGAGAGGAACTTCAAAGATCAAGACTCCTGAGTGGAGGAATAAAGCAAACTGTCGCTGCAAACTCCCCACTGACGTACCAAGAACTATTCTGGCCAGGCAGAAAACGCTTTGGGCACCAAGTGCAGCAGGTTACTGATAGCATCAGTGAAGGATGGAAAGCCAGCCTTCCTTAGAGGATGAAGAAGGCAGAGAGAAGTCAGGCACAGATAAAAATTCTTGTTTATTAAACAGAGGTGATGAATAGGTGTATCAGCGTCAATAAGCTGTGAGACATTTGATAAGAGCTTGTTGAGTAACTCCAGAAGCTTTTGCCAAACATGGTAAGGTCTGTTTGAAGTGACCTGGCATGTGTCTGTGTGTGCCACAGCCTCCCTTACTTCAAGGTATATGAGCTGTGTTTCCAAGATGGTTGCTGAAATATGCTGTAGGTGGATGGCCAGTGTCACCTAGCCTGAGCTCAACCTTTGTGTAGAAAATAGGTATAAAAGTCTAAAAATTTGAACTTTGATTTTTTGTTTTTGTGTGGAAGGCCTCCAGGACAATGATTTCCTTCATGTTCTGGGAAGGGAACAGCACTGGTCCAAGCTCCCTCAGAGCTTGCTCTTGGTTGCTACTTTCAGATCTGTGTCACAGCCCTGCCATCTGCCTTGTTTTGTTGAAGCCACCCAGCTCCTCATAGCAAGGGCCTTTTAAAGATATATTAGCCTGGCCTGTGCTATGATGCTTCTTGATTTGGCAGTGGTTCTCATGCTGTGCATTTCAGGTGTGCAGCAGGCATTACGGTTGGGTGGGCTCAAACTTACTTGCTGTTGTTTAAATAGAGTTAAATGCCCCAATGATGCTGTTAACAGCACCCCTGCAGCCTTCTTCACTGAGAGACTTTCCTAGGGCATGCAGTACTTGAGTACACTCCAGGGAGCTCCAACCAGTGGCTTGTAGGCAAAAAATTGCTTGTAGGTGTCTTCAGACTGATCTGTGGCTCACAGTGTAGAGGGAGAGCAAACTAAGTGTTGTCCATTTCTCACTAGGTTCACAACCTGTACTGGGACATTTTTAAACACTGGGCTTGGAAGGGGGAGCTAAGGGAGCTGTTACTGTGAGTTGCTTGGATTAGCCCCATGAACAACTCAGCCTTTTCCTAACATGGGTATGTCTCCAGTGTGCATGACTTTGTATAGTTGAGCTATGTCTTTCTCCTCCTGGCTCCCTTTTATGCAAGTTTTTCTCATGTGAAATATTTTGGATTAGATGAGGTTTACAAGGAGGAGCTGACATTACATTTCAAGGTTTGCTTCTGCTAGTGCATTGGCATACTGACATCATATCCCCTGGGGTCAAATCTCTGGGATGAGAGCCAGTATTTAAAAAGATTTTTTTGCAGGGTGGAGGAATATCTTGTAATTTTACCCCCCTAAGAGTTTGACCTCTCCCTCTTACACTGCTTGTTCATTATTTCAGATTCCACCTCCACAACAAGCAAGAAAAGACTTTGTTAGCCCTTATTGTCATAATTCGTGCTTAACCATCTGCTTAGGAGGCATTGATGATACTGCATGCAGCTTGATCTCCTCCTGACTCTTTTCTGAATTGCTGGTACATCCCTGTATGCTGTTAAGCCATCTTTGAAGCTCACTGTGTCACAGCAGCATACATGAGGGGTAAATCTACTGAAGTCAGCCAAGTGGCACCAGCGTGAAACTGGAGTGACCAGAAAATCATGTCTCCTTTCTTCTGGATTATGTACAGGAGAGAGGGGTGAAAGCTTCAAGTTAGCAGAGAAAATTTTGAAAGCAGCTTTTTGATTTCCCTACCAAAGAGTCTGGCCAAGTATGCTGAAAGTAATTCCAGAGACCACAAGCTGATTTGAAGTGGGTCCCTGGAGTTGCATAAACAGACAATGCATTATTCATGAGCTGAGCCTTTGCCCTCCTCCAGCAGACTGGGACAAGCAGAAATGTGCTTGCTTCCTTCACCTGGTTGACTGGCCCGCTGGGAAGGCTCTTTGCAGAGCAGAGTGGAGAGGAGAGAAGCTGCTGATGCAATTAGACTGATTTGCACTTTGACTTAGGAGCAGTTATGGGAAGCCCATATGAATTCACTTACGACTTGTTAATGCTGTGTTTGTCAGACAGCAGTCAATGGGGTTCAGAAATCTGGGGTGCACAAAAGTGATGCAGGAGGGGAAGGCTGCCTAGGTACCAGTGTACCTGTGTGCTAGCTCCATGGGCTCAAGCACATCTCATCCTTGTTCCTCTTGCACTCATTTGCAGAAAACAAAAATAAGTCATTTTCATTAGAAGCTGTTGAATGTGGCCTCCTTCAGTGTATTTCAGAATCATAATCTTGTAGCAAGCATACCTCACCCAGCAGGAATTCAGCAAATCCAATAACAGGCTTATGATGCTAGATCTGGCATGAGAGGTTTCAGCTCAGCTGACCAAAAACTGACTGGAGAGCAGAAGGAGCTGCCCTTGTTTGTACCCATAGCTATGATGTTCGTGTGGGATGTGTTTGTGGGGGAACTGGCTGTTGTGTGTGGTTTCTCCTTGAAGCATCTTGTCACTGGGAAGCTAAGTAGACATAGAAACATAGACTTGGAGCAGTTGAAGGGGCCACAGAAAAAGGAATCTGGTTGGTGGCTATTGCCCTTTTCCTTCATGCTATATTTGTCAGTCTTGCAAGTTCCACATCTAACTAGTACCTTAATAGCTTCTCTCTTCTCTGATTTTATTCTAGGAACAATGCTAAAATGGCATTTTGCTCCTCTCCCATCATCTACTGCTTACTTTGCCATGTAGGCTCTGAGCTACAACAGTTGTAATGTTAATGTGTCATGAGCAAAACCTATTCAGATACTGTGATCTGACAGGGAGCAGATTAATGTTGTCACCTGAATGTATTCTACCAAGTTACTTAGTGTTATGTGTGTAGTGGTGGCTGGTACAGATGTGCAGTAATGTTCTTAGTCCCAGGACTGTACTTCTTGTAATAGTCACAGTTCATTGCAAAAAAAAAAAAAANAGAGAAGGCTGACATAATCATGCCATTCCATAATTGTACTGGAAGAACAGGTCATATTACATCTTTGGAATGAGCTACTGTGGATTTGTCTTGAAAACAACTACTTAAGTTTGGGTTTGTCTCTGACAGACCAGCTCTCCTACTATGTCATATGTTCGTAGCCATTTGAGACAGATAAAACTGTTTAGGCCACCTAACCAGTCTCCTGAACACAGAAGAGTTTTCTTATAGTTTTGTGTAATCTTAAATATTTTCCTTGATGGGGATTCCATCACAATGATCTCTCTGCTGAAAGAGGTACTTTGTAGTCAGGCTATACTGTCCTTTATTAATTTAATCACATTATTTCCATGTAACTCCAATTTTTAATACCTTAATGAGTTCTCGTCAATCCTTCTTGTTCCATTCTTTGAATTCACATATAACTGTACTTCTACATTGATGTAATATTGTCTGTTGGTGTGACTGATGAAATTACCTCAGTTTACTAATGCCTCACATAATCTGCTGAACTGCATTCAGATGCCATTAAAATGGGTTGGGGCTTAGACCACTGTGACAGAAAAGGTTGGAGCTAAATAATCTCCCAGATCGGGTTTCCAACTGAAACCACATCCCAGTGGTGTAGTAAAAAGCAAAAATAATGCTGTGGTCACAGTCCATCTCTGGTGTGTGGTCAGATGACCCATGAGAGCATCTAAACCATTTAGGGCCTGCAAAATCAATGCTGAATGTGTAAACAGTTGCTATTGTAGAGCTGTCTGGATCAGAGAAGCATGCACAAGAAAATTGTGTTTTCCCAGACCTTTTGCAATGGCTGGTACCAAGGTGTTGTGTTTTCCCTCAGTAACCCTGCAAGTGGTCTGCAGGATGTGGTTGTTGTGCTTTCACACTGCTCTGCTCTCTCTTGAAGGCAGGCTGCAAAGGGTGCTGGATCTGACGTGCCTGTCGATCGTGGCCTTGTCAGATACGTAGGTAGACAGTGATTGTGATTTTTCTTTTTCAGCTCTTCAGTGAGCAGCTCAGCCTATTCATTGCAAGCCTGCCAGCAGCTCTTGCCATTCAAGTGGGTGATGTTCTAGCAGCATTTGAGAGCTGGCAGAAAAGGGTGATGATCAGATGCAGCCAGTTAAAAAAACTAAGCATATGCTTTACAGGAACATTTGTTCTGTATGCCTGAGCTGAAGATGGAATTTCACAGCGTTGAGGCAGAACAGTCTCACAGGGGAAGTAGCATCCTTTTGGGAAGCTTACTTAAATATTAGATGCACTGAGATGACATGTCAGCTCTGCATTAAGAAGGTCAAGGATTTTGCTGCATCAGGAAACCCAGAGGTATATACAGCCTGCTGAGCACAGAGGTCTTGTTAGTGAACGTGCTGTGGGTGTTACAGAAGCATAGCTAGAGTGGATGGGATTATGTTAAACATTAGCATGGTAGTATTAGCCCTGGGGATTTGTAGGTTTACTCCCCATGTTACATCAACGCATTATAAAGTGCCTGTAAAGTTGCAGCTGAGGTGATACCTCATGATGGGAGAGGTTCCCTCAAATGAGTTCCCCCTTGCATGCTGAGTTTTGAGAGAAAATTTCTTCTGTCTCTTTAAGGTGCTGTGGGAGACCAGTCTTACAACATAATGAAATTAGGTTACCCACCCTTTGTCAGTGCCCTCAGTTGTCTTCTCAGAAGAACGGCTTAGAGCTGCATGAGGTTGGAAGCTGAAACCCCCATTCTCTTGGGCATTTGGCCCTGGGATTCTGGGTTGGATGCACTGGTGTGAATGCTGTGGAAGAAATTGTAGTTGGTATTCTGTTCAGGAGCAGATACAAGTCTCTGGAGATGTCAGTCTCATGCTTCCACCAGCTTTAAATTCACTGAATGATAAAATACAATCGTTGTATGAAGAGACCCAGCTGTAATACATGAAGAATGTGAGGCACATTAAACCTGTCTGGTTCATTCAGAAACTCATGTATAATTCAGTCTTTGTAAATATGTCAGTTTAAGGACATATTTACACCTATCAGCAAAGCTCTGTATCCCCTGGGTTAGTCAGACTTGACAGCTTCTGAAACTGGACCCTGAATTGTGTGACAAATGGTGCTGAACTCTGAATATTGCTGAATAATAGCAGTATATAGCTGATTCAGAAAAAAAATCCTACAATCAAAGCTATTTACTGAAGTTCTTGATTGTCTCTTTAGAGCAATTTGAAACTTCATGCTTGTTATAATGAAGGAACCCTTTAGTCTCAGTAGAGCAAGATTGTACCATCAGTAACCAAGCTTTGATTATTCTTCCCTGGTCATTCCACCAGCCTCAAGAAATGTAACATAATGCAGTTGTTAGTCACTTAGAGTTCTTTCAGATATTTATTTGTAGTTTAATTCATACAATATTTTCTTGTAGACTGTAGCTCCTAAATAAGGGTCACTTGCTAACCTGTGACAGCATGCCACAAGGCTCTTGGTGACTGGTGTGATGTGTGCCTGCTTCTTATCAGCTGAATTGCCTGTGTGGAATGGATAAATTGATTTGTGCTTTTGTACAGCCTGTGAGAATGCATGATTTTGTGTGTTTGGTGCTTGCAAGCCCTCCTTGTAAGTGATAACACTGGTCTCTTAAGTGTCCATAGTAAGCAACAGCTTGGTTTAGTCACTGCTGCTCAGAAAAAAAATCCAAAATGCACTATTTGCACTATGAAAATAATGTTAAGTAACAACATGTTTTATTGTCAGTCAGAGATGCTGAGAATTTTAAGAGCTGTTGGATGGTAAATTGTTAAAACACATTGCTCTGCGGGATGCTAATGTAGCCTGGGCTGAAGCCAAAGTCTGTACAAATCTAAATGAGTTAGTTGTCCAGGGAATTATCCTGCTTTGGACTGGGTCCTTTGGATGAGATTTTCAGAAGCAGTCAGCAGTGCTCAACTCCATGACCTGAACTTCAGTGGGAGTGGAGAACCCAATGCTGAGTTTTCCTGCTGTTCAATCCTACTGGATTTAACATCATCTTTGAGTGACTCAAAGGCACTGAAGGGAGGAAAAATAATCTGCATTTTCAAGTCAGATACAGTATAAATTCTCTCAAGAGCTGGTTTTACAAGTGACTGTACAAGTTAGAAAGCTCTCTTTACCACATGGCAAATAAAGGTTATTTTCTTGCACGCAGATGAGTCAAACCAGGGGCAGTGAAAGGTGTGAGTCTGCATTGCTAAACAGGTTCTTGGCAGGAGCTGGGACCCCTTCTTTGGGAAATTTAATGTGTATTTATGTGAAGGGAGCTAGAGCAAGAGACTTTAACATCTGGAAGCCCTCCCAGGGCGCATCTTAAACTTTACTCGTTTTCCTGAGCTCTGGTTTCTTATCCAATTTCATGCTGTCATTTATCACATTCTAACAGCTAGTGGAAGTTGTGTGGTTACCTTCCTACTCTATTGAAGGGTGTCATGATAATTCTTTATTCTTTCTTGAATTCCTATAATTCCTCTCTTTGGGAAACAAAACAAAACCTATCTATAATAAAAACAAGAGCAAGTCTTCCTGAAAATACAGCAGCACAAAAGCTGGCTGCTCTTTCCCACTGAGGCTATCTGACCCAAGCAGCCTTTCCCCTCTCACCTTCAAAGCCCTTCATTTAAGGAAAGGGAGTGATTACTGAATCATTAAGGATAATGGCTATTTACTTTTGGAAACAATGGACTTGATGAACCACTAAAAAAACAAAAAAAACCAACTTATTTTTTAGAAGTGCATTTTTCTTGGAGCAAACTAGCTGGGTTTTGGGGTGGAAATACTGTACATTTTAATGAGGTGGTAAAAAGTGACCTTTTGTTCTGAGGTAAATCGCAATTTTTTTTTTTTTTAATCTTGAGGACTGACATGGACCCAAGCATGGAAATGTCAGTCTAGAAAACAATACTAACATTTAAAGTAAAGAGCACAGAATTTAAAACTTGATAGTGATTACAAGTTGTCAGACTTACCTGACACCTTGCTAGGATTTCCTGTTTTTACCTTGTATGTTTTTACCTCTGTATGTTAACACACAAACCTGCTCTGTCTGCAGTAGGATTTTGCCATGTAATCATCATGTGGAAAACTGCTCCTATTTTGTAGAATCACAGAATGGTTTGGGTTGGAATGGACCTTTAAATCTCAGCTAGTCCAACCCTCCTGCCATTCCACTCTATCAGTTTGCTCAAAACACCTGCCTGGCCTCAAACACTCGAATGATGGCCTACACACATTTAGGTGTTCAGTCACGTCTGCTTAGGTTATAGTGTAATTAAAATGTGCTGAGGCAAGGGTAATAGAGAGGGTATTACTGTGCTAATTAGCATATTACTGTCAAATAAGGGATACTGCTGGATTTGCTTTGTGAGCTGGGTTGAATTACAAACTGGAGGTAGTGGTGGTAGGATAGCAGAATTATTTTCCTTCCAATTTTTCTCATAGTCCTTCCACTTCATGAGACTCTGGAGCTTGAAAGATGTGTGTGTTACCTACAGCCTCGGCTGAAACAGTGACTCCTGCTCTGTTGTAAGTAATTTTGGCCTTTATATGGATTTATTTCTTAGGGTGTGTAGTCTTAGATTCACTTCTGACTTGAAGAGTGGGAGTAAATGCCACTGCAAACACAGCTGAAGAAAGGCCAAACACTTCCAGAAGAGGTCCTGACAAGGTGCTTGACAGTGGTAGGAGATGTGCATGGCAGAGCCTTTGGATGGCAGGATCCTGCTGCTGTTCATGATGATTGCTATGAAATAATCACTAACAGCTGCATGTTAACCTAATGTAAAAATACTAACAACAGACGTGGCAAGGATATAAATAAGACAGGAAGATCAAAACTGGGAGAAAAAGCCCAACAGAGTTTTGAGCTTATGTAGATGGTTCTTCATAGACAATTTGTGAAAAGTCTTAGGTGAAAGTGCCCTAAAAGTAGAGGTAATCAGAGTAACCCAGGTTATACCTGCATTTGATAAAATTTGTGGCTGTACCTTTGACTTTGGCAATTTAGGTTTGCAGGTTTAAGCCTCTGCATTTTATGAAACCCCCCTAAGCAGCCTTTTGATGCCCATGCATGCTTTCTTCCTGTGGAGAGCTCCAGGAGCATTTCGTGTCAGGGACAGACAAAAGTGCTATCATTGCCTTCTGCTGAGCCTCTCCTGGGGTACACAAACCCTAGAAAATGATAAATTGTGAAATTTGTGATTAATGTTTGAAAGCGAAGTCTCCACCAGTCCCAATATTGAACTTTTTACAGCAGCTTGTAATCGGATTTTTTTATTACTAGGCTCCTTGCTTATTCAAAGTTTTTGCATAAAATACCCAATGATTTCACTGGTAGAATATGAGGATATGAATTTATTTATGCTACTGCATTTCCTCCTATGGTAAAAATGCTTTAAAAATGCTCCTGTAATACGTATATAAATATTTTTAAGTGGTTTTAAACTTAAAGGAATGTAGTGAAGTGACCTCTGTGCTCTTAAGGATCAAACTCTTATGTTTGAAGGGGATTGTTCTATTGGCATCTGATAATATGTTCCAATTTATAGGGAATCTGTTTTTCAATGAGCATTGCAAGCTTAACTCTTAGCTGGCTGAACTTTTGGTATAGGGACAAGGTCATCATTCAGTGCTTGTATTCTGAACAAGTAAAGCTTCCCCACTTCTGCTGTGGTCTTTGCCCTCCAGGAGACACATGAAAGACTTTGGAAGCCTATTTATTTATTTATTTTCTCCAATTTTAGATCATTTCAGCATTTATTGCCCTTTCTGCTATTGCTTAGATCAAGTGGCATTATGTGATCCAGCTTGTCTTTGTACAGTGAACAAGCTTTTGTCACATGTGTGGTGTCTCTCACATTCTAATGACCTCCAGAAAATAAATGCTTATTTATCCTGGTTAAATGCAAGAATTAAATGCTTAATAACATGTATATTGGCTGTTTAATTTCACACATAGGTTTCTAAGTGCTTCATGCTAAACGAAAGTGCAAAGGAGTGATTCTAAAGTACAATATGGCTAATCTGTTTTACAAAAAAGCATTTTTATAATGAAGTAGTAACTTTGTGATCTTTCTTTAGAAAATACAAATAAGTATGTGTATATGAAAAGGAGGAGCATCACCCTTTAAGAATTGCGTGCAGCTTTTGAGTAAATTTTATGCCGTTTTACTGCAAATGCTTTGTTTTATTGGCAGTGTACCGTCATGGTGCTTAAAGGTATATAGAAAGGCACTTTTAACTGATGAACTGAATTTTGGGAAAAACTCCAGGCTTTCACGCACACAAACATTTGCATTGTGGGTTGGGATTTTTGTTGTTGTTTTTGTGTTTTGTGGGGTTTTTGAGTGATACAGGAGCCTTATTGAGTGAGATGGACATACAAAACTTCAGCAGACTTTCTGTTCTTTAATTTAATTTTGCATTCTGGCAGTGAACCATGCTAAAGCTCTTTCCACTCCACTGGTGCATGCCGGAAAAGTGTAACTGAGAGCTTATGTAGTTTTGAGCAGACACTGCAGGAAAATTCCCTTCTGACCCTTTTTGCCTTTCAGGCTTTTGCCAATCCTGCCAAGTCACCTAAAAGGCTGGATTAAAAATACCTCGCACAGTCAGAGCTGGTTAATCTGTGCTTGGTTTGTATGTCCAGACAAGCAAAAAGTTCTCATTGGTGATTGGATATGCTTTTGACAATGACAGTGCCTCATTTTAGGGCCTTCTTGTACCGTAGATTTGACCACATGAATGTGGTTCCATCCCTTTGACACACACAGAAGACGAGATTTTTTTAGGCAGGAGATGTGACTTTCACATCTCAGACCATCCAGACCATAGCACCTGAGGGCTCAGGCTTTCAAGTAAGGAAGGTGAGAGTGCAACAAGAACAAAACCAGGGTGAGAACTGTATTTTTTCCTGCCCTGGGAACCCAAAACTATTCTCAGATATAAAGATGTCTAGTTGGTGGCCCTGCATGCCCTAACTGAGCTGGGCTGATGATCAGCAGCAGTGAAGCTGTAGTAGTACAGACATCAGCACCCCCTGTGCAAAGTCACCAGGCATTCTGTGGTCTGTGAAGCTCCATGCTGCTGTGGTTTCATTGCTTATGCTGCTAGAGAAAAACCCACTCAAGTGTGTCAGCACATGCAGCAGTCATATTGTGCTTGCACTGTAGATGTGAGTTTGGAGAGCAGTGCAAAGATGCTGTCTCCGCTGGTGTGAGGGAAACACCAAGCATGACTCCCATGACTTGGAGGGGGACTTTTTACAAGGGCACGTCGTGATAGAATGAGAGGTAGTGCTTTAAACTGAAGGAGGATGGGTAATTAGGTATTAAGAAATTCTTTACTGTGAGGGTGATGAGGCACTGGAACAGCTTACCCAGGGAAGTTGTGGATGCTCCATCCCTTGAAGTGCTCAAGGGCCAGATTGGATGGGCCTCTGAGCAACCTGGTCTAGTGGAAGGTGTCCCTGCCCATGGCAGAGAGGTTGGAACTACATGCCCTTTAAGATCCTTTGCAACCCAAATTGTTCTATGGTTCTATGACTCCAGAATGTGTTACAATATCTCACCTTCAAAATGGAAACAAAACTTAAGGTAGATTAAAGGTAGGAATATCCATGTAGGCTTTGATTTGTTCTCATTCAGGGTGGTGATTCCATGTGATGATACTGTATATGAGTTTATGACTGAATGGGCTAAACTCGGGCTTGGCTTCCATTTGTTAAGCTATGACAAAACCTGAAATAGTTATAAGAACAAATGCAGTACTGCTGCAGCTGTTTAGTTACAAAGGTGGTTTTACACCAGTGTAGTTTCTTCCTTTAAGAAGAGTGGAATAAGCTATCCTAAAATAAAGCATGATACAGATAAAACTGCTTCTACAACAGACAACCTAGAGAATCTGTGAGTACTTGGGAAACATTTTAAGAATTATTCAAGGATTTAGACCAATTGTTTCCCAATTCTGTGGGTGGCTATTAACTAAAATAGTATTTCTCCTCTAAAATATTTATCTTACTTTAAAATCCCAGATTTACATTCAAATAGCAAAAGTAATGGTGTGTTTTGCTCACTCACTCCTATCACTTGACTGTTCGGATACACAGAATGCTTGTATCCAGAGGAAGTGAAGTTGCATGTGACCGTATATTAAATCTGCACATGGAACTTACATACAACATAGTGTCATTTTACATATTGTAATACCACAGGCTATATTTGGCACATGAGCAAGACTGTACTGTGCTAGGCACTGTACCAACACAGAGCAGAAAGCTGATTGTCTGATGAGCTTTCCATCTTTACAGAAATCAATATAGATGGTGCATAGGGGAGTGCAGAGAAAGCAAGGGCATAGTATTTTTGTGAAGCCAGTTCTGTCAGTTATGACACAGAAAAGCTGACACGGAAAATGAAATGCGGGAGAGAAGCAGTAGCAATAGGAAAGGCAGCATGAAGGAAAGCATGAGAAGATTTGTTGGAAAATCAGATCTGTGGGTGATAGTGGAAGGCTTCACAGAGTGATCAGAAGAGAAATCAATGGCTCAGTAGTGAGGAATGATAGAAAGGGTTGAGGGTAAGGGTTGGAAAGGCTTGAAACTAAACATAAGTTTGATGCAAGAATGCATCTCTGAGAGAGCTGGTGATACTGACAGGTTTGGATTATGATATTTGCCAAAGCCATGAGGATGGAAGGGAACAAGCTTCTCCTTATCAGGACTGAGGAAATGATGTTGGAGTTACTGAGATGTTTGGTACCAGATGCCTGGGAAAGGAACAACTGTATAAACACGATGTAAAAAATACATTTGGGATGTGCTGCTTACTCCTCTGTGTTAACATAGACGAAAATAAGATGAGAATTTAAAGTGAGTTTTCTGTTACTAACTACACTGCTTGCAGGTAGCTCTGTTTCAGAACAACAGACCCATTTTTCTATTTAGCTTAACCCTTTTCAAGTGAAACTGCAGAGAAGCATGTTTCTGGTCTGGAAGAAAAGTATCCTCCTGCAGAACTGAGGAAATCAGGAGAGGCTATTAGGATAAGCTCTGTCACAGCAAGAGCTTCAGCGTACTCCAGATTTGTAGACATAAATGTAGTGCATATCCAAGCTGACAGCTAATGGTACAGGGATGACCTGTGTTGTCCTCAGGTAAGAGGAGGCAAAATAAGCATTCCCTTTTACTATGTTGTACTTGAGCTGAAGGCTAGATATGGATGTGCTGTCCAAAAGACAGGCTAAGCATTTACTGAGTGCTGAAAGGGAGTGGCCTGGAAGTAGTCATACATTAGTGTGTCATTGGTTTGGATACAGTTGAAACTGCAGATAAAATTTTCCAGGGATAAGATGCAGAGGTAGGAAGGAAAATCCAGTCAGAGTATTGTATGTAACGGGATCACATAATACGTGAGAGAGTGTGAGGAGAGCATGAGTAAAGCTGGAGAAATAAGGTTTGGACAGAGTTATGGCTTTTACATGTCCTGAGAGACAGCATGAGCAATTGTATTCGTACTGTTGTAGTATTGTAAGGTCACATTAATGATGCTCAATGCTATATGGTTAATACTGCTGTAATGTTTGTGTGATAAAGAGCATCAGCAATCAGTGGTTGTATCAGCACTCTAATCTTTGCAAACAATTGAATTAACATTGTGTGTGAGAGTTATGAGACAAGAACCTTATGCAGTGATTGATTGCTCAGTGCCTGCTCTATTGCTCAGTTAGAGAAAAGTGCAGGGTTTTTCTGAGTCATGTTAAGATTCAGGAAACAACCATATAAATAGAGCTCTCCAAATAGTACCTTTACATCATCATCATGTGTTTCCAGTCAGAGGATAAATACTTCCTCATTCCAGTGGTGATATCACTTTTTCAGACCCTCTCTAAAACTAAATATAGTCATAGAAAATGTTTCTGCACTTACCAACTTAAGTGGTTGAGTCATTTAGGACCCTGGAGAATCAGAGGATGTGCTGTGTCATACGTCACTGACAGTAATACAGGGTGGCTTCAGTGTCATTAGGAAAAAAGGGAAGTGTGGTCTTGAAGCCAAGATCTAAGTCTGGAGGTCAGTGGTTCATTAGGTACAGACTGGCTTTGCACAGTGATTCTGTTTGTCCATCAGTTGATCCGTAGACTTGCTAAATGCTGCCCATCTATGGGACATCTGGGTACCTGACAGCTGGAGGAAGTTGCAGATCCCCAGGCAGCTTCTTGGTGTTTCTGGTAATCAAGAAAAGCTAAGTTTGTAAGCTAAGCTCCACTGGCTGTAGTGTTCTTGTTGAAGGGAGTAGTGAGGAAGAAGAGGCATCCTTTGGGTCTGATTTTGAGGATTGTTGAGCCTGTGCAGTCAGTTCATCACTCAAAACTCCTGAAACAGCTGTGCTGCAGGTACCCATGGTCAACTCTCAAAATCAGAATCATCAAAATTGGTGGCCAATCCTGAAAGCATTGACTTCAGATGTTCTCTTTCACTTAAAAAAATACACTGGGTAAAAGGTATTACAGACAGAATAAAATAAAATCTGATCAAGAATTTGTCAGTAGCTTTAATTAGGTCAAAAGAACTAATGAAGGGTCATGTCAGTGAGCAAATTTCCTACCACCTAACTCTTCCAGGGTTATAACTGCTCATTCCCCTGCCTTATATCTTCTTCTCTTACTGACTGTGGTGGAGTCATGCTAGCTGTTCTTGTAGTGCAGTTCAACATCAGAAGGCAAACTGTAATCACTCTACATAGACATCACTTCAAACTGAAGGGATGGTTCCCTTCCAATTTTTGGGTGTAGAAATACAGAAAGAACAGGATTGTTCAGGCCTGCCACTTGCCAGATGGCCAAGAGAGCTGATAATCTGGAGAGATCTGCAAGACTGAGCACTGCTGCCAAAGCCTGGGGAGGAAGGCCCTACTCCATACTGGACTTCTAATTGAGAAAGACTGTGAGGACAATTTTTTCACTCTTAAAAGGAGGGAGGGGGTTAAAAACTACTTCCAATTCTGGCACAAAATCATCAGGCTAAACTAATCAGCATGCTTCTTTTTGTGTTGATCTCTGGAATGCTTTTCTGCTCTGCTGCCTTTTCACAAAAATACTGGTGTTTGAGGGACTAGGAAAAGAAAAGAAAAGGCATGCCAGGTGAGCAAAGTGCATGTTTCCTTGTCGTATGATTTCCAATCAGGAATGCCAAGATCTCTTTGTATCTGGCTTTCCATGGATTTCTAAATGGTACTGCACAGCAATGTTTTTGGCTGGTATTTTGAGAGAACTAAATCCTTCTTTGAAAAAAGTCATATGAAGCTTCAAGAAGAAAACTTGGGAGAAAAGTACCACCTTTTCATTCCAGCATGCCTTGCAGTCCTTTTGAGACAGTGGATTCCAAATGAAGGCAGAGGCCCCAGATGTGTCTGGGAGAAGTGGTTATCTGGGAGTCTAGCTGGGATAGTGAGCTGAGCAGAGTATGATATAACACCAAATGCAAGTCTTCTAATCAGAAGAGTTGGAGAAATCCACTGTCTTAAGGCTTTTTTTAATATCAGAGGGTTGTATTTTTCTAGTCATATGGTCAGATAATCTGAACGTACAGAAATGGAAGGCTGCTTGTGAAGTTTTGCACCTTAGCTTAGAAGGACAAATATTTGTGGGACAGACAACTTGCAGGTGCTGCTTAAGTCTTCAGAATCATGGAATCATTTAGATTGGAAAAGATGTTTTAAAATCATTGAGCCCAGCCATTAACTAAGCACTGCCAAGTCCACCACTAAACTGCATCCCTAAGTGCCATGTCTACAAATCTTAAAAATCTCCAGGTGTGGTGACTCAACCACATCTGTGGTCAGCCTGTCCCAGGGCTTGAAACCCTTTTGGTGAAGAAATTTTATCCTAATTTCCAGTCTAAACCTACCCTGGGGCAGCTTGAGGCCATTTCCTCATGTCCTTTCTAGCAAGAACCAAATGCATCCTGCAGTTACAATTTGTGCTTTGGTGATTTCCATCCAGTTTGAGTCCCTGTTATAATTCATTTGGATCTGGCAAATACATATTAGGTAAAGCGTATGTTCTGATTTATCATGGCATTTCTGATTATTTTTTTTTTCCACACACAGTCAGGGCTCATTCACCAATTTCTTGAATGTTGGCTTTACAGTGCTGAAAGGTGCCTCTTTGTCAAGCAGCACAAAGAAGTGCTGCCCGTGCTAGCTGAGCCAAAGGAGGGAGTTGTACTATTGCTGTCATTATGAGGAAGTTTGTAGGTGGTAATTTTCCAGACCAGAATTTGGCACCATAAAACTAATATTTTTTTTTCCCAGGAACAAAAAGATTGTAGCTGTTACTGGGCATAGTGATTGGATCTCTCTGAAGAGAGAGATCTCTGTTTCAGCAGAAAACAAGTTGGGGAAAAGCGAACAGCAATGTCTGCCTGTTGTTTGTCTTGCTTACAGAAGCTTCATCAGTATTTGTGTGTTATCTCGGTATTGCAGGGAGAGTGTTCTCCCCAGCCTTTAGGTTACTCTCCCTCTATCAGTAACTAGTCTTTGTGCTGCATGAGGAGATCTACTGTGTGTGAGGCATCAGCTTAACACTTCAGGCACAGAGAGGCTGGAAAAGCTTCTTGTAAATTGCCAAGAAATACTCTGCTATGGGAACAACAGAGGGAAATTAATGTTAGTGTAAATTCAGCTTTGATGTGTTCAGCTCAGTCTCACAGGGAAGAAATGTTTGTTTCCTTGCTGGTGCCCTTGCCCTCTAACCCAAGGAACGCCTTAACTGAGGGCTGCTCTGAGCTGATGTCTGATTTGTGTCCAGAAGGGATTTGAGGAGGACGGCATTAATTTCTTCTATCTCATTAAGCTAAATCTGGCTGTGCTTACAGCTTTTGCATTTCAGCACGTGGCATTCCCCTGGAATGTACCTGCTCTGTTTCAAAGACACCCCTCCTAAAAGGAGACAGCATCTGGCATGAGCTCAGGGAACACGAATATTTAAGTCTCTTACAGTTAGCCTTGTTTCTTCTGGTGTTTGTTCTTTGGAAGCTTTTGTAGGATGCAGGGACTGGCAGGATGTGGAAGTATATGACCACAGTCAGCCCTGGATTAAGCTATCTTTTGTAAAGTGTTTTAGCCGTGAGTGACGTTGGTTCTCTTGCCTCCCCTGGCTGCAAGGAGCAGGGGGATTTGCCATAGACCAGACCAGATTCAGGTCAATGGTCTAAGCAAGTTTATTTGTTTTCTGTAGCATCCATGGGCACCTTTCAAGGCCAAAACAAGGGTATTTGAAAGGTGTGTGTATATATATATATATATCTACACACACACACACATACACTTGTACCTCCCTCTGGGAGTTTGACTGTACTGGACACAGAGACAGGCCAGGAGGAATTTGTGAGTTAAACAAAATTGCATAAATTCCATAAATTTTAACACATATCCTGATGCTGGAAGAAGGAAATATCAGGAACTTCTTAGCTGTTTTTGTGGCAGTTTTATCATTGGAGCATTTTTGGAGCAGCGCATGAAGCACTGCTAAATTGCTCACCACCTCATATCCATGCAGACAATATGTGCTAAATCATCAGGAAATATCTTCTGCCTGTGTTTCCAACTGGAGCAGCGTCAGCATGAGTCCTGCATGCTTCCAGCAAGAGACTGCTGAGAGCAAACCACAGAAGAAAACAGCTAGAGAGTCCCTTTCTTCTTGCAGTTTTTGGGGAAAATCTTTTGTTTAGACAAAAGGAACAGCCAGTAGTGCCTGGAAGGATTAAGGCTTCCTGCTGAAATGTAAATCACTTTTGATTCTGCCTGGAAGATACATTCTGGGAGCAGAAAGAAATGACTGAAGGAGCTGTGGGATGGGAAAAGTAATTGGTGACAACCTTTATGTGGTGTAGGAGAGGGGTAGCTCTGAAGGGAAGAAGTTTCTTGTCCTGTTTCTGAGGGGGTGTGATCTCCTTGCACCTAACTCAAGATGGAAAAAACAAGTTAAAAGCCTTGCCCTTAGGTAGCATTTTTGGGTTAGCAGCTATTATATGTGCACCGTGTTAGCCCACAGGAGTCCATTGTGAACTCTTAAATATGGAACAAGAAAGTAGCCCCTCATCAGATGGCTCACAGCCTTATTTTTCATGTTTATGGGTTGTTTTTAAGATGACTTTCTTGCTAGTGGTGTTGTATAGTGGTGTTGTATGAAAACCCCGTGCAAAAGTTTGGGAGACATGCATGCAGTGGGGCTGAGATGCAGAAACAGCAAATGGCAGGTGCAAAGAGGGGGGGAAATTTCCTAGTTTTTCTTGCTTTCTTTTCCCTCTATCCCAAGCAGAGCACGGAAGATATCAGCTATTGATGATGATGACAGTAGCAAGTCACCACTTCTTCAGGTAGATGTGGAAACTTTCCATGTGATGGAATTTCTAAAAGCAGCTGTCCTGCCAGGGGTCCATTGGTGGAGGAAGCTGCCAGATGGGGCAGGATATTTTTGGCAAGCATGAGCATGTGTGGTGCTGGTTCCCTGGATGGGCTGGGCTGATGCTGCTTGGCTGTTGAGTGCTTCCATAATCCTTAATGTAGTCAGTGCAGGTAGTAACATCAGTAAAGTCAGAGTAGTGTGGGCTTATTCCATTCAGGTAGCACGTAGCTGATGCATGTCCAGGTCCCTAAGGAGGCCTGTACCTTTGCTGCTCCCTGTGATGGAGTCTGCTGTAACTTCTGCAGCTGAGGATTCCAAAGCCAGCATGGAGATGGCCCTGTGGAGCCCAGTTACTCTTTTGCTGTGTAGACACATCAAGAGGATGTGTGCACCCTGGAGGTGCAGGGGGGGTGGTGGTGTTAGAGAGAGGCTACAGCAGCAGGAATAGGAGAGGTAGTGGAATGCCTTTGTTCTGCCTCACTATGTAGGGTGAAACTAACTTAAGAACAACTGTGTTTGGTGCAGAGATCTCCCATGGATGTATTTTTGGACATGCTGATGTTTTTCTCCCTAGAGCAGAGTAAAAATGTAAATGTATGCCCTGTGTCCCCTCTTTTCACTTCATTGTCTTGTATTAGTTGGTTACTTTTTAACTGACAGTATGAAGCCTAGTGTAAATCAGGAGTAATCCCAAGGAAGTTATTGGCATTTTCCTGGTGTCCAAGGATTCTGAGGGGCTAATTACAAAAGGTGTTTGTATCTTAAATTGCTCTTGAAGGGAATGGCCTAATTCTTGTCATCTTTTGCCAGTGTGATACCAGGGAAGGCGCAGTTGTGTGACCAAGGAGACAGTAAAGGAAAGGGACTTGACCTTGGGATTGCTGCTGCGAGTGCCAGACTTGAAACATCATTGCTTTACAAAAAAATTTTACTGTCTTTACAAGTGGAATTGAGATGCCTGAGGGATGTTTTAGCTATGTAGTAAGTTATAAACTTTCCTAACTTCAGGGCAGGACTCTGTCCTGGTTTTAGGAATGCTCCCACACAACAGCTGCTGGCTCCACTTCAAATAATCTTCTCTATTCCCTAAAATGAGATATTTCTTTATTAATTTTTTCATAACCCATGAAAAACTGCAAGCCAATAAACCAGGTTTAAGGTTTAAGATGCCTCATGCTAGGATGAATCAAAGTTTTCAAGTTTTGTAGATCACGCTCTTGTCACTGACTCAGAAGTCTATCTCATCCTTTCGAGGCTCAGGGTCTTGCTGAATTTGGCAGTAAAGTTTGTTATTGTGATCAGTGTTTCACATGAATGTTCATGTGACCAAATGACAGAGATATGGAGCTAAAGTTTCAAGATCAAAAGCCAAGAAGTAAGACTCAAAATTATTTCCCCCTCCCCCCTAATATTTAACTTCACTTGGTCTTTTGCAGTCAACTGGAGTCTTGCTGATCTATTTCTGTGCCCCTAACAGTGTGCTAAAAGATTAGGTGCAGGTGAAAGTTAGTCAGAATAAGAGAAGAGCCAACTAAATTCTTCCTGCCACTGTTGTAAGTCATGACTAGATAACCACTAAACCTAAAGTAGTTCATTTAAAGGATGGAAAATGCTGTGTTCATACAGTGCATGTAAAAGGCTTTGCATGACAGATAATCATTACCATAGAAAAGCAACAGTGATGGAGTCAGCAAAGGAGCTACCCCTCCCCTTCCTCTGACATCTGTTGTAGTCCCATCTCAGTGCCCTTCTGCTCTTTTTGTTCAGAGCATGTGAGCTCCAGGCCTGGCAGGCATGTTTGTAATGAATGTTTCCAGTGTCATCCTGATGCTGCTTGCTATGCCATGGAGAACATGTGTTCCCATGAAGCTGGGCTGTCATGTGGGCTGCTCAGGGGTAGTGCTGAACTTTCACCAGGCTGCTGCATTATAAGCTGGTCTCTGTGCAGAGTAATAAAACCAAGCCGTGCTAGAGAAATGGCCGAGCTGGGATTCTTAAGGTAAAAGCAGGTTGGAAGAGGGGAGGGCATCATCCTGCCAGGTTGATCTATGAAGGGAGTTATCAGGATTCTTAATGCTGTGAAATGTGAAATAACTACAAAGAGAACGTTCTATAAAACAGTGCTTATGTGCCTGGGAAGTAATTCCCCTGAGACAGGGTAAAGGAAGAAAACGTTTACAGCCTTCCTATTTATAGGAAGGTTTCGTGAATTTTGGCTGCTGCCTCTTTTGGATGCCCAGTCATTACCAGAGCCTGTTACAGCACTCAGAGGTGCAAGTGAGGCAATGGACACTGTGGAAATCAATCCCAGGATTGCTAGGTGACAGCTGAAACTAGCAGTCACCTAGCAATCAGGCATAAAAAGATGAGAGACCCATTGGGTCACACCAATGTTTATATCTGGCCCTGGATTCTTCTTCATCAGTGTCCAGAAGATGTCCTGATCAGGGAGAGAGCACAGGAGCCTGGCCCGTGCCTGTGGTCTGCTCCCTTGCACATTCCTATATCCACCATTGTTGTATTGGGGGTGTTAGGAGGAGCATCTTTGCCTGTTCCCTGTAGTGTTTGTTTATGGACCTATTGTCCCTGGATTTGTCTAATCCCTTTTTGAACCTGCTGATACTGTCTGCCTGTGGCAGATGTTCCAGGTCATCACTGTGGCAACAAATTCCAGAAATTCACTGTCTCACTAAAAATGTATCTTCTTTTATTAATTTTAAATTATTTCCTGTTAGTTTCAGTGAATGCCTCCCACAGCTAATAATACTAAATTTGGTTTAAAACAGTTCTATAAGTACCTTGTCCACAGAGTTCATAATTTTGTAAACTTTGATCATAAATCCCATCAGACTTACCCTTTTTAGGCTGAAGAGTCATGGACTTTCTGGTCTCTCATGGTAAAGCAGCTCCTCTGTCTCCTGAAACATTTCAGTTGCCTGTGTATGTACCTTTTTTATGTCCGCTTTTTTTTTTAAATGCAGAAACCAGAAATGCTCCGTGCTCGAGATGCCTTTGTGTGGCTTGAACTTGGAAAATGGAACCATAGACCCGCAGCATTCACTGCACACAAGAACTATTACAGATGCCAGTTTGAAAATTCACTGCACAAAGAGATGGAAAATATTATTGTAAAACACAGTTACAAACTGCTGTTATTTTATATTTGATGTTAAGTACTGCAAATATTCATGGCACCTCAGAAAAACAGAGGTGGGTGGGAATAACCCAGCACTACGTCACGCTTTGTGAACAGAATGGTTTACCACATGGTCCCAACCCTGCACGCATTTCCAGCTGTAGTGTTGCCAAGAACAATCACATGAATTTGCAGGAACTGTTCATGGCAGCAGGCAGCACTGTGGCCCCTGAACCCTTGATGCATAGGCGTATACGTACGTGCATATACAGGCAAGGGCCTTTTTAAAGTCTTGTTTTATTTTTCCAATGTAAGTGTCAGTGCCTTAAAAATGCAGAGTGAAGGTTGGTTGAATTGTATGGAATGACTACAGGAATTTATCCTTGGTCTACATAACTGGTAGCTGACTGAGCTAATATTTTACACAGTCTAAGGTTAGTAATGGATCTGAAGGTCCCTAAAAATCCTTACCCATATGGTGAAGATTAAATCTGGTGATCTGTTTTGTAGTGAGAATTGTTTTTGCCAAGCTTTGTTGTGTGGTTGTTGCCTGCAGATGGAGGGTTAACCCTGAAGAGGCGACTGTGTAGTAAGAACGAGTGCATTTTTTGGCACTGCCCTCTGCAACATTGAAGGAATATCCCATGTTCTTGCTGTGTTATCAGCTTCATTTGATTTTTAACCACTTAATACTCCAAATGTTGTTTTTATGCTTTCAACCTGGTTAGTTGTGGTTTGGTTTTGGTAGATGGTTTCTTGAAAGCCTTAGAGACCACTGCTCCTGTCAGGGGTCAGCTGAGAAGTTTTACCTTATTGATCCGTGCTCCATCAATATCCATTGGTATATTAGGTTTGATTTACTAATGGGCAGGGAGGAAATTGAAAGAAGCATTACTTGTTGGCTTTCACAGTCCTTTGTGCATAAGGTGAAGTGACAATATACATAAATCTGAATTTCATTTTCTATGATGGTAACAGGAAAACTAATTTACAGTCCACATTTTGTCCACTAAGTTTTGACTTATGAATCTGATTTCCAGTGTTTTAAAAATCTCCAAAACATTTTCTAGTATAAGTATGGTTTACTTTGGCATATCTTCCTTTCATTTTTTCTGCTTTTTCCCACTTCATTATGAATGATAATCCATCCAAAAAGCTAGAATGGCTTTATGGTGCAGCTGTACTCCACATATAAGCAGTTTGGCTGCCTTCCCAAAATGGCACATTTCAACCATGACTGCCATAAAAGCTGCTAGCAAGGATTCTAACCATACTGATGTGTTTCAGTCAGCTTCATTATATTTTTAAGTCAGGTCACATTCAAGAATATTCCTGGCCCCTGGCTACACGGTACAGTAACACTTTGAAATTTCATCTCTTGGGATATCAGTTGTCATTTCCGAGTCATTGAGAAATGTGTTTGACGATACCTACCCAGTCCTTGGTGAAACATTTGCTCCTAGGACCATCTGCCTCTTTAATAGAGTTGTCATTCCAGCGTCGCTTCAATTTCTGCAGCAGCTGCCCATTGATAATAAGTCAGATGTGGGGATGTCGCAGAGGAGAACAGCAGAGCCTGACTGCAGTGCTGTTGTTCCCTTCAGCTCGCTCTGTCGGAACATCATTTCCCCAATTAATGAAATCCCCATTGCACGTTCTGCCTGATCCATCCTTCAGAGTTATCCTTGATCCGTCTCCAGGCAGAGAGACAGGTCATGTGGTAGTTCAGACCAGATGCCTTTTTCATGGCCTCCACTTACAGTGAGCATCTTTCTGTGCCTGCTGAGTTGTGTTTTTAGCTTGGCTTGGCTAACTCAAATTAAAACATTGGCAAAGATATGGGAATTTGCTGTTTCACATGGATTAGCATTTTTAAGTTCTTTTTTTAGGCTTGAGCTTGAACTGATAATCTGTTTATTCTTAGACTTGCCAGACATCTGCTTTCCAGCTGTCCAAATGAGCATCCTACAGAACCCCTGTAAATCTGAGCTGTCCTTCATAGCACCCCAACATTACTGAGCCCTGCAGTGAGTCCCACAGGGCACGAGGGACTGGCACTAATGCTGTGTGCCTTGGGACACAGCATTAGTTCTGCCTGAGTGAAAAACCTGTGCTTCTAAAAACAGGCCCAGTGTGTGACTTCCAACAGTGTTTCTCTGACAAGTGTCCTCTGTTAGCAGGGACAAATGAGGTGTTACAAAATAATGCAGTGTAGGAAGGGTCTTTCCAATAGTTTGCCCATTACTCTGAGATCTGGGAGATGCAAATTAACTTTTCAGTTTTGTTACTGATTTTCTGCCTCTGTTTTTAGTGGAGGCCTGTCTTCATCAATTAACTTTAGACGGCCTCTGTTTAGACATCTAGTTTAAAGGTTACTTACCTTGCCTTGGCTGGTTACCAAGATGCTCTGTAAGTGGTAGAAGGACAGTCACCATCCTGAAATGTGTGCCTAAGTTATTTAAGGTAAATAGCCTCGTGGTGATGTGTGTTTGTCTGTTGAGAAATCCCAGATTATTATTTTAGATGAGATGCTTAACTTTGTGATGATAGAAAGGCACAGAAATTAATCTCCCGGGCTTGTAGTCTCTCTGTGCCTCTTTTCACAGGCTGTAGAAGTCATTAATGATTATCTGGTGTTTCATAGGATGTTGTGGTTGGTAAAGATGAAAGTGCCCAGAGATTTTATAAGTAACTAAGTTACACAAAAGGGAAATGTGCTGCTGTGTAGGCAGAGGTGGCCTAAATGAAATGACAGTTGCTTCTTTTGAATGAGAAATAAAAAAAAAAAAAAGAGAACTTTTATCCTTTTCCTAAATAGCTAGCTTTATGAAATTTATAAAGCCAAAAGTATAAGCAGCTTTTGTGGCAATCTTGGCTCTATTTCCTGCTCCTCTACACTTGAAGTCCTTCATAGATGTATGTATTTCTGTACATCCACTGTCTGTTCACAAATCCTTTGCCTTCACTCAGGTGTTGGGAGTGAATGAACTCCTTCTTTTTTCCCTTTTTTTTTTTTCTTTTGTTCTTTCCCTTCTCTGATGTGATTGCTGGTTTTGGGTGCTAAGAGGATAAATTGCAACAGCAGAGTCTCTTGATTCTCTGATGGATGACTTAGTTGCAGGCAGACTCCAGATACCACTTTCTTTGATTTCTCTTCTTCTTTCTGTTCTTGTGTACAGGCACGTGGAAGGCTCTGATGAGCTCTGTGCGTGTTCTTGGGTTGCTTTGCCTGAGACTTCTCTCTGCTGTTTGGGCCTTTGGCTCATCTTCCAGGCAGAAAAAGGTTGGCAATTGCTTTTATGGTTGGATGAATTATTGTATGTCAACAGAATGGACTGCCAGGCAGAAGTGCCACGTTCTTCCAACCCTTCTGGGATTGTAATAACCCTTCTGTGAGAGGATCTCACACCCCTGGTCTTCTGGGGTTTGTGAAAAAATACACTGTCTGTCTTTCTCGTGGGGCATGGTCAAGTTGATTGTGCCCAGCTGTCAGGGGGCTGGGCACATGAGCAGAGGATGAGTTGCCCCATGGGCAGCTGATGTCCCAAGCACTTGGTGCATTCTGCGCAGCCGTGGGAGTCGTGAGGCTCTCAGGCTTTGTGCTTGGTCTCACTCAGCCCAGCAGGGGAGCAGTGAAGGTAGTCCAGCAGGTTTAGCTCAGTGCCCACCACTGAAAGGAGTACCAAGGCATTACTGTATTGCCTCTTAGGTTTTGGCTATGTGTTTCATGCCACCTGGAAGGGCTTCAAGGAAGCTGCAGTGCACAGTGCCTCGCATGCCAAGTAAGACCTGCTTAGTCATAATGAGTTGGTTTTTCCTTCTAGATCAGATTCATGTTGGTTTAGCAGAAACTGACCCACTAGAGCCAGATGCTGTATTTGTCTACACCTCTGAAGCACTGTTTGAAACCAAATTCACCAATCTGGAGAAGAACAGTCTGTTTCTTTTAGTGTGAGATACAGTGTGTCAATGATGAATGGATTTTTGCGTGCATTATCCACTTTCATCACAAAAATTATCTTGTTAAAAATATCCTGGTTGACTTTAGAAGCCACCAAAAATTCAGGCTTGTATATTTGCACAGCTCTAACCCCAGCCAGACATGATTCATGGATAATAAGAACTGCTGAAAACATTTTCCCACTCCTTTGTGCCTGTACTTAGTGAGGAAACTGGGGAATGGAGTGAAGACTTAAATGCTTCTCCCTAGAAACTTGCTAGGCTGGCTTTCACTTGTGATGCCAACATATCACTTCCCACCAGGCAGTTTGCAGGCAGTGCTGTCCTTGATCCCCTCAGCAGTACTGCCTTCCTCACCGTGCACAGGAGATGTGACGCTTCTCATGTCCGCTGAGGGATGCTCCTGGTGACACATCCCCACCATGTGCTGTGGGATGGGGAGAGCCTTTTCCCTTGTAGGTGCACATTGTGCTGGTGTTGCAAGAGCTGCCTTTAGGGAGGCTGGTAAATGTGGCACTTGCACGGCTGGGCTTGTTTTGAAGCGCTGTGTAGTGCATGTGAAACTTCTATGGGTGTCTGTGTTAGATCTTCTGAACTTAATCTTCCTCCAGGGAGCTGCCCCTTGCAAAACAAAATCCTGTGGCAGCCGGGTGAGTTGGCAGTCTGGTGTGAGTTGAAGAAAGCCCAGTGTTTTTTAACCTACTCCCCTTTGCATCTCACTCAAACCACACACAAATGTACATTAAGGGACACTTTGAGCTCCTTTTGTCATTAAAGTTGTAGATTATGGCCTGGTCTGATCTCAGCCAGTGTACCTGTACCTCCACTATGTTTGTTTCACTCCATTTCGTTATAGCAGTGCTGAGTCTTTATCTGGAGCATGGAGCTGTTGAATGTGGACTCTGAACCCTGAGATACGTTCCCATTTCTCTGACTGAATGTTCATGGATCTCACATTTTGGCATCTGTCCACAGATTGAAACCCTGTCTGGCCTGCTGTGACCCTGTAATGGCATAAATCAGCCCTGGCATTTGGCTTCTGATTGTCATTTTTTTGTGTTACTGTGTATTGTATTCCTAATACAGTGATGCGTAAGGAGACGAGAGTTTCTGAAAGAGGATTTAGGTCAAGCAGAAAAAAACTGCTGTTAAATAACATTGGTTTTGTTTTATATAACTGGGAGTCTTTTTGAAGTCCTTCTTTAAATATTTAGTGACACTTTTTCTCCTTTAGCTCCAGGGTCAGTATCTCGGATGGTGTGGGTTGGCGGATGGTCTGGGTTCCCTTGCCAGCATGCCGAGGTTGCCAATTGTTTCTTTTCATCTTACCAGGTTGGCTTTCCACTGTGTCTGTAAGCAGGGCTTGACTGTTGTATGCAGGTGATGATCGAGCTCCCTGCAGCTAGACACTGCTCACTGACTTCCTCTAACAAGCTTTGCTGGCTGGGATAGTCTTAAGCCCTTCTTGGATTACTCAGGATGGGTCAGGGAAAGGCCGTATGTTGGCACAGTTTTTGGTTTCCTGCTTATATATCTTCTCTGCTTGCTACCTTGTGTATTGCTCAGCTTCTCTGCACTCTGAATCTCAATCCCTTCCTGGTCAGAACAACTGCATTTTCTAGGAAAGAGTATCTTAGGAAAAAAAAAAAAGAAAAAAAAAAAAAAAAAAAAAAAAAAAAAAAAAAAAATAAAAACCTGAACCTCTGAAGCTTTTTTCCTGCTGAAACTAGTTTAGAGGTTGTTCACAAGCTGCTATGAAATGGGAGCTTTATCCCTACTCCTGTGCTATTCTGTTAGTTTCTTTAGTCTCTGATTCATGTTGTCAGTGGCAAAATCTTAGGCTTATGGAATGAATGAAACTTTACTAAAAAGTCTGCTGTATAACTCAATAATAGTCACATATTTTATCCCAAATATTTTCAATATGATTAGCAAAAAACCCAAAACAACAAAAATCAACAAAGTACCCCAAACAAACCAACCTTCCCCCCAAAATAAGAAAAAAAATTCCAAAATCTTACATGAGATAATGTAAATTTATTTAATTGTAAGTTGAAAGAATTTCTAGGATCTATGCTTTCAAGATGTTATGTCCAGTGTCAGTCACAGAAGTGGAATACAGCTTTTTCAGTGTAGATGCCAACCTCACTGGTTTTAAGGGTCCAACATGAAAAATGGCCCAGTTTAATCATTTATTATGAGATTTGGGGTTCATATAGTAAAAACCTACTTAGAAACCCAGCATGATATCAGTGGTAATTTAATTGCATGCCAGGAGCTTGTGTGCATTGACAGGATCTGGCTTCCAGGACAAACCAGTATTTGAAGCACCTTCTCAAGGTGGGCCAGGCACACCCGGGTGTTCCTCAGGAGTCTCCCTCACCTGTCTCCTCTGGGCCTCTCAGACGTTCAGGTGGCAGAGAGTCAAGCTGCCCTTTCTCAGTACTCTGCTCACTAATGCAGGGCAAAAGCTTTGTCCCCTTTTTCAGCCACTGACATTTGTATGCTCTGAAGTGGTGAGTGAAGGCCTGTCTCGACTGGCTGCACAGAAGCTGTGCACAGCCAAAATTCGCATTTGTATGCACTGGATTTCTCATTATTGTCACTTCTTCTGATCCCACTGTGAAGTGACAGTAGAGGGGGCAAATGGGGACAAGCAGTTCTTGCAGAGGGAAGTGAAGAAGCTGTGAGTGATTTTGTGTGGAAAATTAGATTAAGCCCTAGTGAGGCAAGTGGAGCAGGGTCTTGTCCAGGGTGGAGGAGGGCAATCCCTCCTGCTCCCCTACCTCTGTGACACTTGGGAGTCACGTTCCTGCCCAAGGACATTTTGAGTGTTTTATGCAGGGGTGATCGTCCTTGTGAGCTTCAGTGGAAATGTCAGATGAGTTGCAGTGGGAAATGAATAGCCACAGAGGAGAGAGGTGCTGCCTAGCTCTCTTTGCTGAAACTGCCTGATCCTATTGAAATATTTCATAGGGAGACAAAGCCCAGCACGACGGACAGGACTTAATTGTATAATTCCTGTGGGGGAAACAAGAAGTGCTTCCAGTGCAGGTCTGCTCCCCTAAAGGGACTGCAGATGAATGGTTGAGAAGCCTTAGACGAACTCAGCCAGTGGGAAATCTTCTCTGGTCATTCAGGGAGGGAGTCAAAGACATTTCAGTTTTAATTGGATATGGCAATTCCTCTTCCTTTCCTAGACAGCATCTGGGGCTCCTACACTTGCAGCCTGGCTGTGTGTTTTGTGATTGACACAGATATCTGGCACTCAGACCCCCAGCATCATCAGCATGTGTGGAAGCATTCCTGCCTCAAAGCCATGCTAGGCTGCCTGTGCCTGTCTTACTAATGTGATCACCCTTTTGTAATCCAGGTGTACCCCATGCTCCTCCTGCTGCTATATGGCGAGGTTTTTTCCAGCAGCTGGAGGTGGATTTATGTCCTGCATAGGCCCTTCACAAAAGAGTTGGAGGTTGGTTTGCTGCCTTTGCTGTTCTGGCTCAGGAGACAGTGGAGTTCAGAGACTAACCAGTGTCACCAGCTCCCATGTCCCACTGCACGCTTCCACACCTTCTACCAAGAAAACCCAGAACAGGGTTTTCTTGGCAGAGGGGGAGAGGTCTGAGATGAAAACTGCTTGCAATATGCAGTGGAGGTACCTGTAGCTGCCCCCATGGAGAATCAAAGGCATACTCTGGAGTTTTGACATTCTCCTGGGAGTAGAGAGGTGTGCTGGATTCACACTTCTTCAATACCTGATGAGAAAAGCTTGGTCTGTTGTACTTCTGGAGAGCAAGGATAGCAGTCCACCTGTGCACAAGAGCATCTCTGTATAAAGCTGGCTGGGGATGGGCAGGACATAGTCCTTGCAGAAACCCTTTTCTGTAACCACAATCAATAAAATTAATTTTTTTAGGCAGAAACCACCAACATCTTCTTGAATATTCACTGTAGAGAAAGCAGTAATATTGTCATATACTATTTTATCTGGAGGGATTAAACCAGTCTGTCTAGCAGTTTAAAAAGAGAGCTGAAAGATACTGTGTTTTCATGCAGTTTGAGTGGAGAATTGGGCAGCAGAGCTCTGTGCTCTTTGTTTCTGCAGCCACTCTCTGTCCTCTGTATGGGATCTCCTCCAAAAACCCTGTGCTTGGCAGGACAGCACAAACAATTGAATTAAAAAAATCACATAACTTGAAAATTTTGCCAAGCTAAGGTAGCAGCAATTTGGCTGTTTACATATCTGCATGGGAGTAGTCATTAATCATACAGTGCATGAGGTTCATTTGTTTCCTCCTAGGAAGGGCTGTTTTCACACTAATAATTGCTTCCATATGAGAGTTGGAGGTATGTTGCTATGCTCTTGTCACTGCAAAAGGATGTGCTGGAAAACTGAGCCTGTGGTGGATACTTGCTGTGAATTACAGGTCTTGCTTGCGTCCTTTTAGCTTTTTCAGTGATTAGTGAAAATGTCCGAGGCTTTTCCTTTTTTTACTTTCTATATCTTGTGTAGTAGTGCCACATTTTTTCCTAGCTTTGTACGATAATGCCAGAAATCAAAAAGCCAGCTTCTTTCTTGCCTTCTTCTTCCCTTCTCTGAAATTAGTGTTTCATTGCCTACCCTCAGATTTTCTGGGCAACTGACTCAACTGAGGACCAGATGTGGATGAATAAAGGCATGTTGCAGCCCAGTACTTCATCTGGATGTGTTCATTGCTTGTGGTGCCTTGGAGGGTTATTTTCGTGGCAGTGAAAACCCTTCAGTAACATTGAACACACACACTGGGATTGTTGGCTTTCTGGAAATGAAGGGACGCACTAGAGTCTTTTCTGACACAGAAACAGAAGAGCAAGAGATGAGCTGGGATATGGCATCACTTCCCCTCAGCATAGTATTGTGAACAGGTGACCAGATTTGTGTTTTGTCAATTCTCTCTGTTCAAAGGACAATTTTAGATGAGCTAAACCAAAGATGACAACAACAGAAGCTGTGAACCATGCAGATGGAGAACAAAATACTTGCTGTAGATTTAGGAAGGCCAGTTTTGTTGCAAACAAACAACACAATTTTTTTTCCAAAGGATAACCCAACTGGATGTGACTCAGAAAGGAACCATCCAAATTTCTGTGAAGCCCAGTTCCTTTCTGGTGTCACTGAGCCAACTGAAACCTGCTGTATTGTGAAAACCCTGGCATCAGCACAGGCGTGTGCTTTGTTCACCCTTGAATATTGTACCATTAGAAATAGGGGGTTTTTTAAAGGAAAGCCACACCTATAACAGTATTGTTAAGGCTTGTCCACGGTAAAGCAATTTGTATTGCTGTGATGACATCCTACAGGATTGGAAACTCCTCTGTCAAATGTGCTGCTGTAGTGCAAAACAGAGAGAGGCTGTTCCAGTGTGTTGCCACATTTTATGTCCTGTCAGGCCTCAAGGACAAATACAATCTGCACAGTTTAGAAAAAGCATTTTTTTAGCTAAACACATTTGCAGTGAACAAAAACCTCACTTAAGGAATCTAAATATGCAGGCAGCTTACAAAATTCATGCAGGCTTTTTGTAGCACATACAAGAAATCTTTAAAGATGGAGCAATCTGTTGTCTCCTGACACTCTGGAGTTTCTGGGGATGTGAGCATCTTGCTCGAGCCTCTGCTGTAGCCCCCACCAACCCTGGCAGCAGGACACTCTCAGATCCAGTAAGCCATGTCTCTTCCAAGGTAGCAGTGCTGTGCCAAGGTACGTCAGCTGTACTTAACTTCCCTGTGACAAAGACTCATCCAGATGCAGATAGATCACAAGGTCTGTCTGACCTTGCCCATGCATTCCTAAATCATCCTTAAGAAAACAGGAGGCCTATGTGCAGATACTTCCTCAAAGAAAGAGAAAGAAGGGCTACGTACATTCTGTGTACATCTTGTGCTGATGTGCCCCTCAAAGGTAAGGATGCATTCAGTAGAGCAGCTGAGGTGTCTCTGCCATGGGAAATGGACTTTGACTTGTTCGGGCACTTCCCTTGCCTTCTGCCTCAGAGGCAAATCCAGCTGTTGAAATATCCTTGACAGAAAAACATAGGAGTGTGGGACAATGCAGCGCTTGGGAGGACATGCTTACTGCTGCATTATTCAGCACATGCTGCTACTTGTAAAAAGTTTGCTAATAGCCTGAACAAAACTGGGAAACTAAAATACTCATGATGAGACAGCTTCTGGTGCAGGGTATGATGATGTGAGCATCCAACATCTGCCTAGAATTTGAGGCTGGCTGCTGGGCTCTGCTTGTGCCCTGGCTGTCATGAGGGGAGTCAGTGGTCTTGTTAAGAATGCCTCTGATGACAGTGATGCTTCATGACTGGCATCTGGAGGCAGCGTGAGCCTCTCATTTCGTTCACCCTGGCCACTACGTTTTTGTCAGGCCTAACAACATGCACTTGGCCATTACTGAGATGAATCTGGGCTTGGAGGATGAACACATTATTGCAGCAGTTCCCCTGAGCCACCGAGTGCCCTGTGGTGCTGCAGTCAGACCAGGCTTACCCCCCGAGAAGTCACAAATAGTTGTTTTGGCATCCCCTTCTTGCTGCACTGAGTCATCGGGGTGAGTCTCTGCAGGCAGTGAGTTGCCTGTGGAGAAATTATCCTTTCCCAGATTTGGCACACTGTTCATTCCTAGTTAGGTGAGGTAAATATTAACCCTTAGCTCTGGGCAGGGCTTGTATGACTGAGTGGCATCTTTCCATGTGGGCCTGTTGCTGCTGATGGGTATAACCACATCCAGGTGCTGTTCCTGCCATGATTTTAGGGAGTGCTTTTGTCTCATTACCCTCCTAATTTTTCTCTACCTGCTAGAAAATGCCCAGGGATGAATCTAGCCTAAAGCTAGTATTTCCCCCTGCCTTCGAGGCACCTACTGTCAAGTGTGTGAAAGCAGGAAAACAAGAGCCTGGCAGTTTAGCTGCACAGAAAATCTCTGCTGTCCAACCAACACTGCTACAGCTGAGGTTTGGTCTTTTCAGCTGAAGTTGAGATATTCCAACAATCTGCAAAGTGCAGATATGGTGCTTTTTTTAAAGGCAAAAGACTAAATCATGGCAAAACTGGATGGAAAAGCTAAAAGGATGGTGTAATTTCTGCCGATGTAGAAAGGTTACTAGTGAGGAAGAGGTTAGGTAAGATTACTGCTTTTGCCACTTTGGCAATACTTGTACGAGGAGAAATCATCAAACTTCTTGACTCTTCTTTCCTCTCTGCAGTGTGAGGGTGGTACCTGCTTGGCTTTGTCAAGTGCTTTGAGATCTGTGAGTGAACCATAAATGACTGGTGGCAACTTTCAATAGTACTGTGATTACCCATTAGTTATCCTTGTTCCTCCAAAGGGATAATCTGACTCCCAGTGTTTTCTGTGGTGAGTGCAGGTACAAACACATAGTTCAGTTGGAAGTAGGTAACGACACAGAAGGGTCTAAAAGCTCATCTCCCAAATGTCCTAGGGTGCGGAGCTTTTTGGCATATGGGGATTTCCAGTTCAAGTTTAAATAGACTGGAGTCATAAATGAAAGGGAAAATAAGAGGGGAGTTTTAATAAATTTCCCCCATTCCTAAACAGCAACAAGCAAATGGATTTGGAATCAATTCTTCACCACACCAGATACCTGTGGCACCCTTCTGTGGCCCCTCTCCGTTGGCCCATGAGTGTGTGATCCTTGGCTGGGGTGCAGGGCAAAGATCTTGTCCAAATCCATCCACAGGTGCTCATGTTCAGGTTTCTGACTGGAAATTTCATCCAGACTGAAGCACATGACAAATAATGCAGAGCTCCCAAGGAACTGTGTGTCCTGTCTGGAAATTAACCCTGGTGTAAGATGAGGGACATGATGTTTCATATCCAGAGTTGTAGTAGTGTGGCTTCCCATACGGCCAGTTATACTGGAATAAAGATGACCTATTGAAATGAACCAAAAAAACTGCAACACACTTTTAATGAGCAAAAACCAAGTGTGTACTTGGGGGTTGGGGATGGTATGTTAATGAATTGTTATGAAATAATAATAAACTCTGTGTAGATGGGGCATAAAACCCCAGATAATTCCAGGCTAACTTTTGGTCTGTATTTATTGCAGTGTCTTTTGGGCTATTAAAACCCTGGGCTGTATTAAATTATTTTAAATATAGTCTTGTTACTGTGAAGCCACTTGAGATGTTGTACAATGTGACTGCAGATATATGCAAATTGGCATAATTTCCATTTGACATATGCACTGTAATTATTGAAAGCTTTTTTCCAAATTTATTTTTCATGTCTGCTGTAGTTAATTCACTATCTCCTTTTAACACTGGCAATTATAATTATTTGCTAAGAGCAAATTCTTGCTAACAAAAATCCAGTTTTCTTTAGCCTGCAGCTTTTCCTTTGAATTCATGATGAGGTGCTGTTAATCAGAGGAACCAGTGCTGGCCTCTGAGTATCCAGCAGGGCAGGAAAACACTGCAGTCAGAAAAAGAAATGCAATTAGTTAGCCTAAGCTTCTTTCCAGCATCCCAACCCAGCACCTCCTGGGTTGCCATGTTTGAGTGAAGAGGTTCTCTGTGAGATTGATCAGAGTTCGCACCTCAATTGAACTAAAATTGAAAATTGTCTGTGCCCACTGTTAGATTTCTCCTCACAAGTTTTTGCTGGTTCTTCTCTTGTAGGGGCTGCAGGTAGAAAATAGCATAAAGTTGGGGAAAGCAGTATTATTGGGTTGAAAAATAAGCTTTCTAGTGTTGTTTTGCATAAGAATCTGAGCCAAATCTGTGAGTGAAAAATCGAACAGTTAAAGAGTTTTGGGAATCTAGCTGCATACTCTTGTTCAAAAATAGAGCAATTCTTATTCCCTTGAAAATACCTCGTCTCTCGTGTCCTCCTTTTCCTTGGAGATCAGTGTGTTATGCAGCTTCTGAAAGGAAACACAAGTGCAAGTGCTGTCCAAGAATTGCTGACCTTCTTTACAGGTGTTTTATTCTTCACTGAATCAGATGTACCCACGACAGTGTAGGTGGATAAAAACTACATTTCTTTCACCCACTGCGGCACAGGGCAAGTGCAGGAGAGCTCTGCCCTTGAAGTTTCTACCCCTGGAATATTACTTCAGGTTCTCCTGGGGCTTCAGAGGGATAAGATAAGAACTTAGCTTTGCAGTCAGCTTATGCAGAACAGCATAAGGTAAGGCAGCCTGGGCTGTGCTTCTGCCACAGCAGTAGGTGGGCACAGTGAGAGGACCTACCCATGTTGACATGTCTTTCCAGCCCAGGTGTCCAGGATGCAGATAGTAAAACAAAGCCTGCTGTGAATAGGGGCTCATTTTCCATTGTATGTTTATGGAACACCTGGCACAAGAGGATCCTGGGATTACAATGTAAACGCAACAAAGCCAGTATTGAGGCTGATGAAGAACACAGCAAACGGGGCTGCCATAATTAACTATATCCAGCCTAATGAACATAATGGGGAAATGTTTCAGTGTTGATTCGTTTTCCAGCAGTTTCTTGGTGGTGGGGAAAGGTTCCTTGCTCTTTCAGAGCAAGTGGAAAAGCATAATAAAATATGACTTCAGCTGCTACTGTACTGTGTCCTGTGTCGTGCACACTTAGTCAGTGTGAGTGTGAATGGCATTTTCCAAAAACCCTTTTGGGAGAATCAGTTTGCAGATTGACTGCAGACAGGACAATCTGGCATCCAGGCAGATTGCACCCGATGAGTTACTGCTCTCTGAGTCAGCTGGTGGGGCTGCTGCTGAGTCCTTGGCTCGTGTGTAAGCTCTGCAGCCTGGGGAGTAATTAATCAGACTTCCATCATTCTTATGGACCCAGGGTTGGAGCCAGGGAAGTGTGATGTCAGCGTCTCACATAGTCAGAATTGCTGATTCATTTGATTCATTCTTGCTGCTGCTTTTCAGAATGGGTTTATGGCTCCTCTTTAGCGGCACTTAGCGCTCACTGACAGGAATATAAAATACTACCCAAGAAAGTATGCCAATTCTAAGATGACTGCCTTGAGGGGAGCACTTAATAATTTATTTAGAAGTTTCTCTAAGAACCTGAGAATCGTAAAACACTGATGGATGAGAAGTTAACAAAAGTACAGTTAGTTAAAACCCCCATTTGCTTGTCATCTTTTCACTGTTCTACTTGACCACGTTGCTCAAAGAGCCAGACCAATGGCCAGTGTGACTGCTTTAATTCATGGGATTACAGCTGAAGTAAATTTGGTTTCAAGTTTGGCTAAGGCCTGATGCCAACTCCCTGGAAAACTGTTACCAAAATTCTCACTAACTTCAAAATGGGAGTGGGGCTGGACTGAAGGAACCCAGCTTGATTATTGGGTAGGTGGAACTGCACTACTCAACACTGACTCAGAGAAGTGGGGGTCCTCTATAAGAATGTATTTTGGCTTGAAAGGATCCTAACAAATGGGTTTGATTTTGATTAGGATTTTGACTTAGCTAGCTTGATTTTTCTTACATGGGCCAAGCTAACTTATTTTCTTAGCCTGTGTGTTCTGTGGCCTCAATCCTCGATCCTCATGTCTTGTTGGCAAGACATAAAAACCATCTGTGGTCTGGGCAAAGGACTAACTTAGACTGTGAAGAGGAAATGAGAAGCCATGAAGAATCCATGCCATGGGCTCACCCATAAATAGGCTTAGGCAAACTCTGATGAGCTAGGCAGGTGGAAGAATACTGTCCTGCAGATTCACTGTTGTGTATATGGTTTTGTAGTCTCCCAGGTCCTGGTGGAGAGGCATATCAGAAATGACCAGATGGGAAAGGCAGCCTTGCGCCCTCTGGGTGAGGTTGGGAGGTTGGACCAACTGCCTGGTTTCATCATGATACATTTTGTGGCACAACTTTTCCTCTCTGCTGCAGCCTTTCCTGAGGGCAGAGCAGTCATGCCACCCTCTCCATCTGGGCTGCTGATGCCCCTCAGTGAGCACAGAGGGGACCTGCTGACACAGTGAGCAGGAAACCACTGATAGAGCATTCTCTCCAAGATGCATTGTGCAATGTGGTGTTTGTCTGTCCCTGCCTTACATGCTGGAAAATCCAGCTCCACTGCCAGGCACCACCTTACGGGTTCTGGTAGGGTTTGCCTAGTGATTACAAATTGGTGTTTCCAACTTTTGCAGCTGCATATGCGAAAGAGGAAATGTGACCTCTGGTGTGAGAGTGTATGTACAGAATGTACATAGAGTATATGTACTGTATATGTACAGGTACAGTGTATGTACAGGGACACACAGGGTGTTCAGATACTCACTGTGGAATGAATGGAATGGCACTGCTCACCTCCACCTGCCATGTACCTGTGTGTGTAAAAGGGACTCTCCTGCTCCTTGGCACGTGTCTGTGTCTATGTGCTTCTACAGTAAAGTCAGAATTTTGTTTGTGTCTTCAGATGAGTCCAGTTATGTTAGTGCGTCCCCATCCGTAGCTGGGTGCTTTGGTTTCTGTAGCCAGTACTGTATTTGGGAACATGAGTACTGATCTTAGAATTTATTTTAACCACTCATATCAGAAAATTAGGTCAAGTGCATGCTCCATTCATCCAGCACTGCAGGGGTGACACACATTTTCTTCAGCACAGCAATCCTTCAGACTTCACTGGGCAGGAAGAGAAGTAGAAATACCCCAGCTGAAAATATTGCAGAGAAATAAGATCAGGAAAAACATCTGCAGTGGGGTCTGGGCTAAGTGGGTAGTGAAGCTGATGCTTCATACAGTCATCACATAGAAGGGATCATACTGGAAACTTCAATGCTTCTCCTGCAAAGGGATTGCATGGCTGGGTGTTTACTGAAGAAGATCCTGAAGTATAAAATGCAGGGGGAGTACTGGTGCTGCTCTGCATAGTGATGCCATGGGAGATGCAGATAGGGATCTGACGCTGTTACTTGTAGGGCCAGTGGGGTTTCTTTTGTCAGTGTCCCTGTCACTTAGCTGGCAAGATGTTAATTTTTCAAGGTGTGTAAAGCTTTATGAATCCTTTACAAATGAGTGCATTAATTGCTCACCAGCATTAGTATGATGTTTATCTTTTGTCAGTTTTTTATTTAGTACTAGATTACTACTTGCTAGTTTTAATGGGGTAAGAAAGGGTAGGCAAGAGAAATATAAAGAAAATTAACTCTAATTAGCAGTCATAAATTTCTCTGACTCAGTAAGCGTGAACAATTCTGTGATGGAAAAGCAAGCTGAAAGAAAATTGAACTGCCTGATTTCCTAATCCTCCCAAAGCCTTTACAACAGCTGGGCATTTAGTTGTTGTCAGCCAACACAAAAAGAAACATATTTAAATACATATAATGCCTCAGGAGGATAGAAATTGATGAAAGACAGAGATTGCTCTGTGACTGCTTTTCTGAGGAAAAGAAAGGTATCATACTGGATTGATGGCATGCATTTTGCTCTAGAAGTTGAATAAAGGAAGTGAGAGTAGTTGGAAGAAATAAATGACCAAATACAGAGATTTTCACTGAGTTTTTAATATAGTCCAAAAACAATTAAAATCCCCTTGAAATCAATGAGTGTTTGCTTGAATAAGGTCTAAGTACAATGTCTGGGTTTTTTTTTTTCTCAGCCTATCTGAATACTAAGTGCAGGTCTTTTGATTTTTTTTTTCTTGTAAGGGGAAGTACTCAGCAGGGATGTGATCATGCTGTTTTGATGGGAATTTGAAGATAAAAAAAATCAAACAAATTTGGGAAAGCCAGCATGGTTTGTCCCATATGCTTTTTCTCAAGCACGTATGAGAGCATGGAAAGCATCCAAGTAGGGCTCAGGGAATGTAAGTCTGAGCATGTTTCAGATGCCTGAACAGATAATCTCAAGCTGAGACCCCTGAAGCGTTTCCCTGTGGTGTGCACAAGTAGCTGGTTTGTCAGAGTGTATTTGCACCTTCTCTAGATTTCCCAGCAGTTAAACGTTTTTAAGTAGTTAAAAAATTACTAAGTGCTTCATTTATTTCCGTCTCCAGTGCTGTTATTTGTATAGGTGTCTACATAGAAGAGGTGAGAATGCCATGCCAGGTGGGCTACAAACAAGGGATCAAGTTCTAGTCCATGTTAGGAAAGGGTTAAGGAATTCTGCTTTGCCTTGCAAAGTGTCCTGGCATACACAGGAATGCAGGTCTTGCTTGTTTTGCTTTCTCTTAAGCACATTGCCTATGGATTGAGTGATGCAGAAACTTTATAGTGACACATCAAAGGTCCCAACTTGACAAACTAACAGAATAAATGCTCAGAAATTTATAAGGACTTATTAGCAAAGTTACCTTCAAGTCAGGACATACCGTCTTTGCAGAAGAGGTTCTATATCATGGAATCTTGGAATATCTCAAGTTGAAAGGGACCCATAAGGAATATTGAGTCCAAATCCCTGCTCCTTGCAGGACTACCTGAAACTTCCCTATGCAGCAAATGAGTCCATAGTCAAGCACTGAAGGAATGCATCTATTTCAAATGCCATGAACACTGCCACAGCAACATTTATATCTACTGTATTATATGCAAAGACATGGCCCCAGTCCATAACCCTAATGGCTACCTCTGTGCAAATAAAATTAATGTATTATTAGGACATAATTAAAATTGATATCATCATTACGGTCTTCTCTCATTCTGATGAAGCATCCTGGTTCTGCTTAGGTGGCACTTCCTTACCTGCAGGCATCATTATAATCTGTCTGGAGGCAGCAGGGGTATTTTCCCAGCTTAGGCACCACACCTTCAGGAGCTATCTACAAAGAACTCAGCATAGCTTTCTTTCTTTTTTTTTTTTTTTTTTTTTTTTTTTTTTTTTTTTTTTTTAAGACAAAGCAACTCCTTGCTTTTCAGTTTGTTTGAAGGGGTCTACAGACCGCTATCCCCATTGCAATCACTGCTGGTGAGCTCATGGTAGCCCTCTCACCTGTTGAGCCTGACTGCAGTTCTGGCACTGCAAGCGTGAGCTGCGTGTGTCTCATTGCTGAGTGACACCTAAAGTGTCTCTGGGGATGGAGCTCGTGTGTCACCAGCACCAAGGTGCCTTTGCACATGTTCGTCTCAACGTGCATCGCTTGAGTGGAGTTTGGTTTAGCAGGGTAGCTGAGGCAGAGACACTCACAGCTTTTTTTCCCCAGTGTATTTGAATGTTTAAGTTTTGTTTTCAAAGGAGTTATCTGAAAAATAAGTTACATCAGTGAGGATAAACCAGCCTGAAAACTGAAATCGTAGTGTGATGGACCAGAGCCGTAAGTGAACTGCAGCTCTGGCTTTAGGGGGGCATGTGTGTTTTTACTGTAGAGATATTTCTCATCTAATATTTGTGAAGTGCAGTTTGTCCCAGGTGACTGTAAAATTTAACAGTGCGTGTGTTCTTTAACTTTATACTATTTTGATGCAGAGAAAGAGCGTAAGGTTTGTAAAATCACTATAAGCCATTGGTTTGCTGTGGCCAAATGAGCTGCTGCTCATCAGCAGGGCAGTGTATTACTGCCTGTGTGCATTTGCTATCTGTTTCCATCACGAAGGAAAACACGTTCCTTCAGTAACTGTTATTTTCCTTCACACTTACAGCGGACTAGGAATACACACATGGCCTGTTAATAGGAATCAGATTGTGAGCTGTGACTCACTGTGCTGTAGTAACTTGATTTTTTGCAACACTGTGCATATCTGTGATTAACAAAGATTGTCTTGGCCCATGTTAGAGCTGTGACTAAAGACAATCTTGTTAGGCATTCATCATCCAGATTTATTTCCTTGTCAAAAGTTTTCTTAAATAAGGTTTCTTTGAAGAAATATTGTCATTCCATCAATTTTCCCAGGCAGATGTACTCATTGAAATAAATGTAATTTTCATGCCACTCAAGAACTGAGTGACAGATCAAGCACTGAATACAATAAATGTAACTATTGTTTTTATTCTTACTACGATCATTACTGTATCACAAGATCGATGGCAGCAGCATCTCATAAGAGCAGAGACACATCTACATATTAATAAAAATCCTCCTCCCATGTGGAAAGGTTTTCAAATCACCAGATTGATTGTTTTTTTGAGATGGCCCAGACATCATTCCTCATTTCCCAGAATGGAGCACCCTTCTATTAGTTTTTCCACTCTTGGTGCATATTTATTACTTTGTGAGGGATTCAAAAGCTTTTAGCCACTGTGCAGTATGTGATTCACACACCTCCACATGTAATGCATCAGAAAACAGTATCAGCCCCATAGAATTGCCTGTCCCAGGACAGCATTTCTCTAGGCTGATATACTGTTGGGCAACAGCTCATACACATATCATATTTTAACACAGATACTTTTTCTTAATTGTCCCTCCCTCCTGTCCAGTCACTGGGTAGAGAGGGATCCTAATTTTCTCTGAAATTAAATTTATTTCTCCTCCGTTGTTTATTTCTTTTGCAAAAAAGGTGCTGGCAGGGCTTACAAAAAGTTGGACTGAAGGTGATCCTTTCAGGATGAGCCTCCAAACAGTGGGGATGTTGCTGATGCCATTAGGGCTGGCTGTGCAGCTCCTGGAGTGGCAGGATCACCTCTGGGTTTTTGCACCAGCCCCTTGCAGTACCTTTCTTTCCACTTTGGGAATGTTTTTACTTCCAGCTCCCTCTCCTTTCCCTTGCTTCATTTTCTCAGCCACCTTCCTGCTTTTCTCTGCTGGATTTCTGCTGATGCTTGCTCATCTGGAGTGATTCCAGTGGCCACCTTGGATTTCTTAGGGAGTCCCAGGAGGGAAAAAGGACTATGGACTTCAACGTGATGCCCATGTTGCCAGCCCATTTCTATTGCTCCAACACACAGATGAGATTTGTATTAATGAGCACAGTATCCCTCCTGTCCTTACAGCAGTTTTGTGTCAAGAGAGCCAAATGAAGGCAGCACTTTCTGCAGAGGTGCCCATTTGGAAGCTGTGCCTGGGGGTCAGGGTGTTGCCTGTTGCTGACAGACAGTGACCAAGGTATCCTTGTAGTCATCAACTGCAGCTGAGGGAGGAAGGATGCCTTTGCAGAGCTGTAATGTAAAGAGAGAGTACTGCTGACCAAATAATATTGCAGTGATGGAAGAGTAGATCAGAAAATAGTGATTTATAGTGCCAGAGGTTTATGGCTCGCTGTGCATGTAGCAGGCCAAACTGGCTGTATCATTGCTGTATCTTTGAGCCACCCCAGCTATCAAAACTTGAAAATGAGTAGCTGCATGAACTTCTGTATCTGCATACAATTTCCAAAGAGGTGTTCTCAATGTTATGTGTCTTTCAGATCTGCTAGAAATATCAAATAGTACCAAATTATTGGCTCCAGATTCATACAAAAGGGACTTTGACTGTGAGGTCTATCATGAAGACACTTTTGAAACAGAAAAAATGATGTCACCTTCTTTTAGGTCTGCATGTCTCCTCTGTAGCCAGTGGCTTAGCATGGTTACAGCTCAGATCTCTTAGATAATCTGGGTTTTTCAGGGCGTGATGAACTTGAAAAGAAAAGAGAATGTCATTACCAGCCTCTGGTTTTCTTCAGACTGTTTAAATATTGGAATGAGTTGATAAGATAGCTGAGAAAGTTTTTTAAAGGTCCTGGCAAAATTAAGTCTCCAAATGTTGTATTTTTTTTGCAAGTTCCAAAGAAAGGCATAGAAGAGAATGGTTCAAATAACTATGAGGATTTCCGAGGATATTGTTATGCAAGGTACACAGCTCTCTCTGCTGATACACAGTTTGTATCAAAGATCAGTTTAGCTATAGGGACCCACAGGCTGGCTCCAGTGCCTTACGTAGTTTCTAAGATGGTTTCTGTGCACAGCCCCAGAGTTGACCACGTGTGTACACATGTGCAGAAGAACAAACTGCTGTGTATCAGTTACTTACATGAGAAATAGTGTCTTTTGATTTTGGCCATTTATTTTGACCATGGTTTTTGATAAAATCCCAGGGAAAGTTCTTCCTCCAATTGTGCATAGGATCCAAAGGCAGCAAGAGCAGCGGCAGTGGTGAAAATCTGAGAAGAAAAACTTGCCCGTATTTATTTATTGTATGTTTATTAATGATAATGTGGATTGTTACCATTTGGAGTTTTGTATAAGTTTCTTTTTAAAAAAGTGTTTGAAAAACATACTATAATTTTATAATTTCAGTCATCCATTTGAAACAACCTGGTATGTGTGCTCTTTAACCACTCCAGTATTTTCTGTAACCCTCAGACTATCCTTTGAATGTTGACAGTTCCTCTTTGCTTTTAGAGATTTATTTTTCTGTTGACAAATTTAGCTCATTTCACCAAAACCTTATTTCTTATTTCTCTCTCTCTCTCACTCCCCCATCCTGACAAAGAGCAATAGGTAGCAGTTGCTAACTAATGAATCTTTCTGGTGCCAGTGAAGGATTTGATTATATGCCCAGACTCCCAATAGAGCCCTTTTTGATTTTCTTGTAAATAGGAGGAGGAGAAATTATTGTACTGGGGCCTCATGTTTAAAGCAGAACAGATAGAGGACGAGTATTACTTCAGTTCAGTGATGGACACTTGTCTTTTTAATTAGTTGGAGGTTTTTTTATGTGAAAATGTTTCTCTCATTAATTGAAACAATCAGAGCAGATGGGAAAAAAATCCAAGGTTGCAGGTGTCAGAATTGATGCCTGTGCTGGTTACAGTCATTCTACCTTCCCTGTGCTGTAAGCCCAGGAGTTCTGCTCATTTTCAGGCTGTGCAGCACAGGGATGATACAGGGCCAAAGAAACTTGGGCTACTGGTAGCCAAGGAGCTTGAATTGTCTGTAAAATGAAGAGATGGAAATTCCAGGAATTGCAAAGTTGGTAATTAAATTCTTACTGTAGCTCTTCACTCTTTCCTTGCACTTACATGGAAAAAAAATGTAAATACTACTACCCTGGAATTTATCTACTCACCACTCACTTCTGGGCTTATCTCCAATTCACAAGGACTTCCCCTTTTTAAAATGAAGGCTGAGGATTGCAAATAAATCACATGGCTTCCTGACAGAATTAAATACTGTTAGGTGGGTGACAAGCCATTAGAGCATGGTTATGATTTGATTTTCCAATATAAAGTGCTAGAGAGACCTTCACTTACATGGTAGCACCAATGAGAGCACAGTTTTTTCTTCTATTTGCTCTCTAGCTGCTTCTAGAGAGTTAGTTAGACATCTGCTTCTTCAGAGAAGATCAGTATTCTTCAATAACCTTCTTAAAAAATGCAGACTGGTACCAAAGTTGTTAAGGTTTGGCTTGGGGGATGTACTTAAGAAGCCTTGGTAGGAGATGTGTTCCCCACTTTCAGCTTTGGACTTGGGCTGGCCACGAGTGAGCCTTCCCCAAAGCTGTGCCAGGTCAGACAAACCCCACGCCGTGTCAGCACCTGGCTGGCACCACTCTCTCTCTAGAGCACCACCAAGCAGGGAGGCCAGGGTGAAGCCTGAGTGGAGTCCTCAAAAAGATTGACATGTATTTAAAATATTTGTCTTCTTCATTTTACCTGAGAAGTCAAGAAATCAATGCTCAGAAGTTGCCTGGTTGAGAACTGTAGCACTGTGTACCAGATTTCTCGATGCAGGTGGAAGGGGTGTGTATTCTTTCATAGGATGAGATTTATCCAACTGTGTTGCTTATCAGTATGGACAAATATATTTCACTTCCTTGCTGAAACAAGCTGGCTGCACTTCCCTGCTTTGATGTAATTAATGAAGTTTTTGCTGTCTGTTTTGTGGCACGATTTTCACAGACATGTGAAACATCAAAACACACTGGTAGAATGACACATGGGAACAATTCATCCTTAGAGACTTGTACAAAATTGGATAGGATTAGACCACACCCCCAGACTAGAGGAGAAGGGGGTCAGTTCCCAGGGAAGCCCCCTACAGCACCTGCAGTCAGAGCACGCCATTCCATGAGACTTAGTGTTCGGAAGGGAGACTTTGCACACTGCTCTCTGCTCTGCCTGATGCTGCTACAGAGAATGGCTCCAAGGGAAGGTGTCTTTGTTTCTCCTTTTGAGAAGGGAGCTTAGGGAAGAGAGGAGAAAAATGGTGTTTTGATCAGCCTTTTTTCTCATTCTGGTTGCATAAACACACCAGAGTATTTCTCTAAATTAAATTAGGCAAACCTTTCATGTTCTCTCCCTGCTTCCAGAAAGCTAATGTGTCTGCTTGGAGATTTGCAGCTATGGAAGAGACAAAGATCTATAGTGCACACAGACTCAAGTGCTGAACAGTGTCATGCTGAAAGAACTGCACAAGCTTTAATAGCATATAAAAGCTTTCTGGGCATCAAGCAAAAATCTGTGTAAATCCCTGACAGCGATGAGAGCACAGCACATATTATCAGCATATACACAGAGACAGAAAGTCTCTCAGAACATTTGCATTTTGGATTTGCTGAAATTAGAAGGGTTCATCCTTTTCAAAAAGATTGAAATAGTGGAAGGAGTAATTTTAAGACTTCAACTTCTCCCTGTCCCCATATAAATATTGAGGGCTCTTCCCTTTCCTCTGCACATATGCCTGAGTTACACTGATCCCAATGGCAATTTTTCTTGAATGCACGAATGAAAAAACCCATAGGCTTCTCTTTCATATTAATAATCATAATTTCCTACTCAGATATTGACAATCCCAAGTATTCCTTGCCCCACATGGGGAAGTACTGACACCCACCATGCATGGCATGAAACCCACAGCAAAAAGATTGTCCCCAGGCTGCAATTCCTGGTGAATGCAGATCCTTTTCCTAGCAAGCACAGGTGTAGGGGGTCATATCTTGAGACACAGTGCCTGGACAGACCTCAGATGAAATGTGGCAGGTGTCTGTGAGGCAGAATGATGCAAGCTGAACTGGAGCAGAACGTGATGCTTTTGTGGATCAGTGATGAGCAGGTCAGATAATGAGGTAGTATATATTGGTTCTTTGGGGGGAAAATTGCTGTTTCAGGAAGGTTTGACTCTAGGGATGTTTTGTCTAAGATTTCCCTTGTTTTGGTAATTAATTTGCCAGGCTAAAATCTCTCTGCAAAGAGTCCATGTAACTCAAAGACTGTTAGATGAGTGATCTGTATCAAGTGGCATAGCTGGAGCTACCAGTTAGACAGAGGAATATAGGGCAGGCTGATGAATGCTTTCTCCAGTATCAAACAGATGCAGCAAAAAAAAATATTCAGGGGCTTAAAAAGAAGTGCTATTAGGTTGAAAATGCCAACTCAGTCACCAATAGCCAACTGTAAAGATGAGAGAGAAAAGTAAGAAGAGAAGACCATGGCCACTGAGTAGAAGACTCTTGCCTAATTTAAGAGGAAAATTAGTATGTCTCTACTTATCTGATTAAGGAGAAGGTAAATAGGAGTGAGTTTAAGAAAGAACTTTCCCTTCTTGTCCATAATGGATGTGACTGCCACTTCAGTGATGACAGCCCTCCCTCCCTCCAGTTTCAGCTACTCAAATAGCAGCAGACAAAGACTGGGAATAGGCAGTGTGGATAAGCTAGTTATTGAATGTTTGGACTGTGACCCCCTTCTTCTTCCAGTCAGGCTGTTAAATATTCATGTAAGTGGGCTCAGATAGATCCCTGCCATCTGTCTGTATTTATATGACTTCATCCAAACAGCTCCAAAACATGTAGAATTTTATACTCAAATAGCTCTTCAAAGAAAAAGGGATTTTTTTTACCTACCTGAAGGGAACAGGAATGAAAATACAATGTGATTTAGCAAGTAACTACATTTTATTCATCTGGACTCCATCAGCAAGGATCCAAATTCAGCTCTTTTAAGTGCCAGGCCCAGCTGTAGCCCGAGGCTCTCCAGGCAATGTCATATTTAGTGTCATAGTTTATATCCAAAGTGTTCCACAGCTCACCTAATATTGATCATTAAGCATAAAAAAATGTCTGTATGCAACTAAGAAGGAAACAGGAGATTCTGTCACTATATGTGTGTGTGAGTACAGAATGAAAGTATTTGAGGAGGAGAAGTCAGTAGGAAGCCTGTTACTTAGCCTGCACTGCATTCAGTTGCACACCTTGATGACCAGATAAAAGGGGACTGTCATGCAAGCTTCAGTAAACAGTATGCCATATGGACAATTCCACAAGGGAACAGATTGTCAGAGCTACATTTGACCTGTTTTAGAGCAGTCGTGACTCTCCCTTGGCATCGTGGATGCGCTGCTGACATTTCAGCAGAACTGCTTCAAAAACACTCGAGTGCCATTGTCAGAATAGTGTGGCACTTATGAGTGAGAAGCAGTTTCTTCATTTTAAGTTAAGCAGCAAGCCCAGTATTTCTCCTCTCCTCAGAGCCTCTTAAAACAGTCTGAGCAGGAAAGAGGGAGAGACAAGAGTACTGAGAAGACAAAGCCAGGCTTTTCAGTGTACCTGTGTTAAGTTACTAAATACATGCACTTGTGTCATTCATATCCTTCAGGGATTTGAATCTGAACCTCAGATTCAGCTCACAGAAGCCCCAGCATGGGCAGGTTGTCACAGAAGAGATGTCTGTGAGATGGCTGAGGTGGGTGATTGGTTTCATACCTGCTCCCAGAAGGGAGATTACTTTTTTCTGTTCAGGCCCTCATCTTTGAGCTCTTTTTAGACAGGACCCTATTTTGAAAATAAAAAGGAATGTATTTTCACTGTGATGCTTAAGAAATTCTTACGTGTATTTTGGAAGTGTGCCAGAGTGGGTCTTTGTGCCTTGAAAACATTTTGATATGGTGTTTTTCTTTTACGGGTCTTTCTCCTCGGCTTGGTCTTTAAGAATAGCCTTGAGGCTTTCAGCTTACTGCATCAATAAAATTTTGTTGATGATTTTTTTTTCCCCACTGTTTTTCAGGCATTGGGAAAAACGTCATTTGTGACAGAACGGCGACTCCCCTGGATGCCTTTAGGATGATGACCGCGGCTCATTATTACCCGAAGCTCATGAGCATCATGGGGAACGTTTTGCGCTTCCTGCCTGCCTTTGTGAAGATGAAGCAGCTGATCCAGGAGGGTTACGTGGGGGAGCTGCTGGTGTGCGAGGTGCAGGTCCACAGCGGGAGCCTGCTGGGCAAGAAGTACAACTGGAGCTGCGATGACCTGATGGGAGGCGGGGGCTTGCACTCGGTCGGCACCTACATCATCGACCTGCTGACCTTCCTCACCAGCCAGAAGGCCGTGAAGGTGCACGGGTTGCTCAAGACCTTCGTGAAGCAGACAGACCACATCAAGGGCATCCGGCAGATCACCAGCGATGACTTCTGTACCTTCCAGATGGTCCTGGAAGGGGGCGTGTGCTGCACGGTGACGCTCAACTTCAACATCCCGGGGGAGTTCAAACAGGACATCATCGTGGTGGGCTCGGCGGGACGGCTCACCGTGATAGGCACTGATCTCTACGGACAGAGCAACAGCTCTCCTCAGCGGGAGCTCCTGCTGAAGGACTCCACGCCAGTCAGCAACTCTTTGCTTCCGGAGAAAGCCTTCAGTGACATCCCGTCCCCCTACCTGCGGGGAACCATTAAGATGGTCCAGGCTGTCCGTCAGGCCTTTGAGGACCAGGACGACAGGAGGACCTGGGACGGGAGGCCCCTAACGATGGCTGCCACTTTTGACGACTGTCTGTACGCCCTGTGTGTGGTGGACACCATTAAAAAGTCAAACCAGCTGGGGGAATGGCAGAACATTTCAATCATGACTGAGGAGCCAGAACTGAGCCCGGCATACTTGATCAGCGAAGCCATGCGGAAGAGCAGGATGTCTCTGTACTGCTAGCTCCTCTGAGCTCCTAGGAAAGAATAGGAACCAGACAGCTCTTGAAAGAGATGGTAATTCAGCTCCTGTGAAGGGCTTGGGAAGGTCTTAGAAACAGCTGAGAATACGGGAGAAAGAAACACAATGTCTGGATCAGTTAAATCTGTTGGCAGCTAAATGCCAAACAGGGTCCTTTGAAATGCCCAAAATGGACGGGAGACTTAAGAGCTGATAAACTTAACTGTTTTAATAACAGTATTAGCTGGCTGATTGCAAAGATATATCACAGACTCATCCCCTGCTTGCAGGTGCTTTAGATTATCCAATTGTGTTTACTGTGAAAGGTTGGGAAGATCCTTTTAGATTTTCCTTACCTACCAGAGGGCTGTGAAGGTACTGTCATGTCGTTAAATTTTCTGTAGTGTTTGACATGAATGGTTCCTGCCATGACAGCTGACACCACCATGCTGTGTTACTACACCTCCAACCAACACACAGAGTAACAGGACTTGATGTGAAAGTGTTGCAGGATTCAGAAAATCTTGGCAGTTCACTTTTCATACAGCCTGTTAGGAGCTTCTTTGTGTTGGCTTAGTAGTTATTTTTTGTTTGGTTTGGTTTTGTTTTTTTGTTTTGTTTTATTTTTTTTAAAGCATAAATAAATAGGAAAATGTGTAGCTTTTAAAACAAAGCAGTCCTCAACCACAGTGCATATGGCCAGGTATTTGGGGAGGGAGGGTCTTCTGTGAGTTCTGGTAAGCGTCAGTGTTATGGGTTTGCTGATTAAAATGGGTGGTGGAAAACCTTCATGGATGGCAGCTGGCATAACACAGTAATGATATGGGGCTTATTTTACACCTGACCTCAGGCTAGTCTTTACAAAGATTTGCACAAAATTTCCTGTGTTTGGGGCTGACTTTCAACTGAATTCATTGTGCATTTTGGCTTTAGGTGGGAAACAGTAGGAATATAACCCAAAAGCATGTGATGTTTAGATGAGCGGTGTTCTTTTCAACCACTGTGAACTCATACTTGAGAGATGCACATCAACAAATAATTTCACATCCCTCAGCCCAGAAGTTCTCATCCTCCACCAACTGTGAGTGAAAAACAAAAGGGATGAGAAAATTTCACATCTATTTACAAGGAAAAAAAAATTACATAGGACCCCGAGCCTCCTCATCTCTTTAAAGTGGCCAGCTACTGGTACTGTATTAATCATTCCCTGTCACCAGTGCAGGGATGGACAAACTCTTTTGCTATGTTTGTCCTGTTCTTCTTTTTAATATTTTTGATAGTCTTAAAGTAATTATTCTTTTGAGAATGTCTTCTTGAAAGAATATAGTGAAAGGCACATGATTTATCCCAGTAAATGGGGATACTGTTTTTCTGTGCAAAGCTGCTCCAGTGCTGATGTGTTTACAGCGCTAGGTCTTCAGATAATAAAAAAGTAGAACACAAGCATATAGCACTAAACCATATTAAACTTGAGAAAAAACCTTTTCAGGTTTTTTTGTTAATTTTGACTAAGGAAATTAAGAGAGCATTGGGATGAGAAGTAAATCTAAAGAGAAAATATGTTTTTGAACAGGAGGGCATCAATAGTGTTGTTCATCTTACCTGTCTTTAGTCAGCTCAGAGTCGGATGTCTTGTTCTGATCAGCAAGAACACAGCAGTCAACACAGAAAGAGCTCTCCAAAGGCTGACTCAGTTCACCCTAGGATTAATACAGAAAGAGGTGCCCACTGGAAATGCCTGTCTTCCTCCTTTGCAGAGAGTTTTGGCTTCTAAATTTTGATGAGGCTGAAGTTAGAAAACTTGACTCCCAGCCCAAAATTATTCACGTGTGCTTAATATTTCAAGAGCATATGTGTGACCTTTTGTTAAATAGCCCCCAATGTGTAATAGTGTGACTGATGAAGGAATAATGTAATACTGCAAAACCGCACCCTAGGGGAGAATTGTTTCGATCCATGTTGTTCTGTCAGTTCTAGCAACTCTCTCTGGGGCTGTTTCTGCTAAAACCTCAGGCAAGGCTTCATCGTTCCTTCTTGGAAGCAGCCCTTGACAAGTTTGGTTGTTTTTCCTTAAAATGGGTTTCTCTGAGAATTCCAGAGGTAGTATCTTGTGCCAATAGGAATTTCCCATTGCAACTGTTGTGGTATATACCATGCTATCCAGTTCCTGCCCTGAAAAGCAAGTAATACAGAAGAGAGGATTTGATCAAGAAATCGCCTACCTGTGTCCTGAAAAATAGAATTACCCCCAAGGGGATCAAGAGAGTTTTCATACAGTGAAGCGAAACCCATTTACTGAAAAGAGTGGCTAGTTCAAGTCATGAATGCAAGCCTGGTGGATGATTAACCATGTCTAGTTAAACATCATCCAAAAGTGGAACCAAACAGGGACCAAAATGTTTGTGAATCTTGCTTCTCAGTGGTTTGGCAACTGTGCTGGAGTTGCTGTTCATGTCTTTGCACTTCATTTTGGTTCACAAATGTTGGCTGTGTTTCCTCTCTGTGTTTTCTTCTTTTCCCTGTCTTTCTGGGTTTTGTGATGCCAGTTGGAATCCTTTTTTCTGCCCTTGCAGTGAACAGGCAAGACACAGTGAGTAAGGATAGTACTACTGAGCTCAAACTTTGTCCTAGATCCAAAGGTTTAGGTGACAGGCATCATCTGTCCTCTGTGCAGACCTAGTGATGCAGCAGAAAGAGAATCCAGTGCTTCGGTTACCCAGACATCTGATGCTGCTGTTCGTACTGGCTTGCAAATGGGTCAAATCTTGTACAGCTCCTTGTGCTGGCCCAGAGAGGGCAGGGAAGTGTGGGACCTCCTCTTCTAATGGCTGGCAACAGAGATGCTACATCTGTGTTACCTAACTGGGATGACAGCAGGAGCTGCCTAAGTTCAGGATTGTCCAGCAGTTTTTCCATTCTCTAGGAGGTGAAGGTGCTGCAGTGTCAAGTGTAAATACAACAAACTTCCACCTGGCTTGCAGGAGGAGAGAATTGGTTTATTTATTGAATATGTATTGTTAATCTGACAAATAGTTTCTTTATAATCTGGGATTTTTCTTGGCAGCATCCAACCCTCTGCTCCTTTGGTACAGTTGCAAATACATTGAATTTGCCCTAATAGCCTCTGGAGTTCAAATTGGGTTTAGTAATTTGGGCAGCAGATAGCTGAGATGTACTTGATTGAACACAGAAGCAGTACCATCTCAGGAAACATGTATTTGGAATTGTACTTTTAATGCTGTGCCACAAGGTTTGAGATGAATGCTGCTAAACTGGTGCAGGCCTAAGAGCCAAACTGCAGTTACTGCTGGAATTTACAGTAGCCCCCGAATGAACTTGTTCATACACTAGGTAAGAAATTTCATTCCTCTTGCTGTTGGAGAGGCTCTTTCCTTTGCCATCAACCTGTGCACGTAGGATACCGATGGTTATGGTCTGCCAAAGACAAAAAGAGCCAAAGGGTGAGCTTTGCTGCTCTGCAGGGCTCTGTTTCAGTGTTTGGACAGTCAGCTGGGAGAGGTGTCTTATTTCCCATGGGAATTGCATTGGGGTTCACACCAGGGGTAGGACAATCCTGTGCTGTGTGACATCAGGGCACAACTGAACTCCTTCAGTGTGCCCAAAGGGAAGGTGCTGACTGCAGCAGGGAGCAGCAGGAAGGTGTCTGCAGGCTGGTACCTCTGTGTCTGCCCTAGAGGGAGGATATGCTGATGGTGTGGAGGGTGAGGGCTGCACTTCTGCAGGGTGACAGCAGCAGCTGTGCTCCATCTCTCTGAGGGGGGGCCCAAGAAGGGACCCTATCCTTGAGGAAGCAGGATCTGTCCCATACTCCTGCTGGACATGCACATCATCAATGCTGATCTCATTGAAGTCCTAAATGGAAGCATAAGAACTCTGCAGGAGCTTGGGGTTTCCTACATCTCATACCATGCATGTGTTAAATCTTTAGTACTTCAGCTGTGTAAGTAGAAAATACCAAGTAGAGATGATGGGACCTTACCATGCAGTCAGCACGGCAGAGAATAGGGCCATGCCTCGATGAGTTTCGGCTCAGGATGGGCTGATCTGGAGCTCATCCTGTGCTTTGGCTGGAAGCACAAGAAATCCCTGCCCAGCCAGCATTGGGGAATCAGAGGCACTATCCACTTGGTACTAAGTGTTCCCTTCTTTTCCCTAACTTTCAATTAAGTGACTGTACAAGAGAACATCTGTCCTGGAAGTTCAGCCATTCAAAAAAAGGAGGCTTTTCTGCTGCATGTGGTCACAGCACAAGGACAATTCAATTTCTTGTTTATTTTTATGTCCATACAAATGGGGAATAGACCCAGACAGTTTAAAATGATTCACTGATCTACCAAGAAAAGGCATGTTTTATTTAATGGGTAAAGGTAAACGTAGTATCTTGATGTTTTCGCAGAGATTCAGAAATGAGAGATGACAGAACTTCTTGAATTTTTGTATTTGACTTTTATTTATGTCCTCCAGCATAAAATATCACTCATTATGAAGTCAATTCACTGCTAAGTTCTGTATTTAAAAGCCAGAGTTCTGGCTTTGTGCAGATACTCCACACTGGTTTGATGTTCTGGTGGCCCAGTGATGTACCCTTAGTATGCATGAAACCCAGCACTGGACTTTTGAGCTCTGCAGTGATCTCTGGATATTTGGGGCTAGTTGTGAAATGGCAGGATTATTCAGGACAGCAGTTTCTTTTTGTTGTTATTGAAGTTGTTACTTGTGGAGAGCAAAGTTTGTAATTTTTAGAGATGAACTGTGAGTGAATAATATTTGGCAGTCTTATCTGCTTTAAAATCTCTTCTTTCTTGAGCTGCTGGGTGAAGTCTGTCCAATAAAAATAATTTCCCCTTAACTGCCCACTTCCATTTGCTCATGAAAAGAAATTTTAAAGTAAATGGGACTACACATAATGCTGCATTCATGAACTGATGTCAAAACCTCATGACTTAATGAGTGTATGAAGCCACAGTCCAAACAAGTAATGTCTTTTCTGAAGCTGCCAGATCGAGGCCTTGGGGCTGAGGAAAGAAGGGTATCAGCGCAGGTCAGACTGAAATAGCTTTTATTCAGCATTTTGAGTAAAATGAATAAACAGAATGGCTATGGTCAATCCAAAACTGAACACGTGATTGTATAAGGGTATTTACTTACATTTTTTAAATTTTGGGATTAAGTTCCATTTTTAAAGAATGCTGTTTTGAAATGAAAGGTTTTAAAAATCTGTCTTTTATTATGTTTCGGCATGTGTGAAATTAACTGTTTGGGGCTGTGTGTGGAGTTTTTTTTGTTGTTGTTGTTTTTTATTTTTAAATCCATACTTTAAATCCATACTTCTCATCGATTTGGTTTAAGGACATTCACTGAATTCAGCTGCCCTGAACCTGCACCCTCACAGTGTCTTACAGTGACCCCATTTTTAGCATCTGAATCTGGCCTTCTGGGTTTCATTTGTGTCTTCTCATGGCAATGGGAAAACAGATTCATTCCATGGAGTTGGCAGCAGATAATCAAGACACTTTTTGCAGCAATGCCAGCCATCATCTTTAAAAGCACTTAACTCTATTGACTTGTGCTGGTTATTTATGACATTCCAGCCATGTGCTGTACATTATTTGTTTTCCTTTTTTTTATATCGGCCACTGGACTCACTTCCTTGCCCTGTTTCTCATTCCATTGCAAACCTGGAGGCGAGCCTCCCTCGTCACCCACTGAGCTCCTGCTCAGTCTGTGTTACACATGGCACACAGGGTGGCGAACTACAGCTTGAAGTGACTTTTAACACAGGTCCATTACAGGATAGGTGAACACCACAACTGCTCAAGCACGGGGCATTCCGAGTGCCCAGCCAGGGCAGGAATCAAAGCTCCCTGCTGTGCTGTGCTTCACAAGCAACACTCACTGTTTCTCTCCCACCTGGTTTGCTTTTATTTGATTTTGAAAATGAGAAAATGTTCAATTTGTTGCTGTGTCAATATCAAGTATATATTTATTGTTTTTCAGACATACGTACATATATATAAATGCTATATATATATATATAATGTCAACGCATGGACATATGTACAGTAGATATTTTAAAGAGCTATTTATCAAGAAAAGTAAGTGTTATAAGTAAACAGAGTTTATATTTTATATATTATGTAGATAGCAAAAAAAAAAGTGGTTAAATTATACTAGGACTTTTGGGGGTGGGGTTGGAGAAGGGGGCAAGGACTGGTTCTAGCATTTTAAATAGCCAAACTACTTTGTACGGAAGCTGCCTGCTGTGCCTCTCGGCTGCAATATCTGTTTGTTTCTTCTTTTGGAAGATGATGTGCATTGTTACTTTTACATTGCTTGGGGAATGTAGTTAGTTTATTCTCAGCCAACTGGTATGTGCTGCTTAAAACATGGTTTCCTGCTGTTCTGCATATTTGCATTGATGGAATAAAAGGATCTTAACTGGCAAATAAAGATGTAAAAGGATGTGATCCCAGCTGTCTGTGGTCTTTCCCCACACTTGTATTTTGGGGGGCGTGTGTGTGTAATAACCATCACCTGTGCCTGGTTTCTGACCTGCCTGTTAAGTTCAGTGTATCAGAATAAAATACATGGGCTTTGTGCTTGGAGGTGGGTATTTTGATGGAGGGAGAGGAAGAATGGAGTTTAACACTTATTTAACACTCACATTGAAGATTTTATATATGGCAAAGCTGAACCTAGTGCCTTTTGGGGGTTTATGCCTCGAGGGGACAGCTACTTTTGTTGCCAAAGGACACAAGTCCAGTGTCACAGCAAAATTGGGACATCACCCCCTGTTGCCTGGAGATCCTTTCTTTTAATTTTTCTCTTCCTTCTGGATCCTTTCATTCTTTCTCCATCATAGCCTGGAGATCCTCTTCCTATATGACCACTGGTATTGTGGAATGTTTTTGCCTTCCCAGTCCCCAGGTCCCTCCAGTGATTTCCCCATGCCTACTTCCATCCTTGCTCCCATCTGCCAGGAGCTGTCTGCTTATCTGGTGTTCCTTTTCTGCTCTGTGTGTGGGAGTATCTAAAGTCTCATAAGGATCTTGTTATTCCAGCCCCTCTGTTGCTGAATAAAACCTCACTTGGGTATGAAGGAGAAGAAATTCCTGGATCTGAGGGAAGATTTATTGCCTCTGTGATTGATGTGTAAAAAGGATAGAGCATTTCCTACATCGCCTTTTAGAGCAGAGCACACGGAAAGATGTTGGATTCCACTTGTGTCAGTGCACATTCCATTCCCAAGCACTATGAAAGTATGTAAATCTGAGGCACAAGTCTGTGAAGGGATGGGAAATTATCATTGCTTACAGTGCACACTGCCCTCAGATCACATGGTCTTGTAAACTATATTTTTCATATATTTATAAATTTACAGAGTGGGTGTATTTTATATAAAATTTACAGATTGTGGTTTCATCCCAGAAATGTAACACGTTGACAACTTCTATCACTACCACAGCAGTTACATACAATTACCACTAAAGATGTACTGATGCTTATATACACATAAAATACTCTTTTATCAGTTTTAATATACATTATTTTCTTAGTCTGAAGAGAAGAAAAACACAAGGAAGCATCAGTGCCCGGGTCTTCAGGAGTTTGCCTTGTCCTCATGAGTAAATGTAGTATAACCTTGTTCAGGTTTCCAGATCACCATCCCCAGCCAATCCATTAGGCACTGAATTAGAATAGGGCCAAACTTCACTTTCCCATCAACTTCAGAGTAAAACAAGGCCTACTTGTCTTTCAAAGGCTAAAATATAAAAATCCCTGGAAAACATCACCTGGGGGAGCAATTACTGTGCAACAGTGTTGGAGATACAGTGGGGTTATTAGTACTGTGTTACATGTAACTGTACAGGTAAGTGAGAATGCAGGAGTGAGTATAAACATTCCACACTAATGAGGCTGCACAAATGCTAAGATAAACATTTTCAAGCCTGTGGCAGCACACTGAGACACTTAAGTGTAGATTTATGAACCCAAGTAAAAGTTCTGCTTTTAAAACAAACTGCAAAAATGTAGGTGAGGGAGGAGACCTCTTGCCATTTCCCCTAGTTTTAGAATGACCAAGGCTTCCACAGTTTACCCTGGCTTGTACTGCTATTTTCTGGAGCCCCTATTGATTAACAGCTCTGCAGTAAAAAAATAGGTGGCTTGTAGCCATAAATACTAATCAGAAGAATGTCAAATACCTTGCATTGTTCTCTTTGGCAGTGGAGAGTTTGCAGGGGTTATTAAAGCATGCTGCTGTGCCAAAGAGAAGACGCACTTGAAGCCTTTGCTATTTGTTCCTCTTGGGCAGTGGAAAGCCATGGAGGTCTTTCATAAGGCCAGTGGAAAGCCTGTGTTTCAGAGCTGACACAGGTGATGCCCAGGACAACAGGGCTTTACCCCAGCACAGCTCCAATGGGATGACACAGCATGGCACTTCCTAGGGCAGCCTCTCCTGGATTGGAGGGTGGGAGAAGGTGCCTCTCTGCTCTGTCTGATCAGGCCCATGTGCCTGTGCTGGTCACAGCTGCAGTCACCATATTCAATGTGGGAGGAGGAATTTCCATCAAGTGTCCCCAGCAGGCAGCCCTTGGTGTCACCAGACCTGTCCCACAGCACTGGCCTAGTCCAAGCTAAAACTTGTGTCCTGCACACACTACCTTTTCTAATGTATTTTCCCCTTGGGAGTGTTCCAACTAGTGTATTTTGCACCACAAATGCCGGTGTGCATCACATCTTTGCTTTAAAATTAATCATTGCAGCTTCACAAACAGTTCCTAAGGGATGAGGCAGGGCTGCTGCCAAACCCAGGGCACCACTCCTTCCTCCTGTCCCCAACTGCTTGTTCCTGCCTTTCCTGGGTACATGGCAGGGGGAGAATGTGTGTGGTCACCTGGTTAAGGTAGTCATGGATTTAGCTGAAAATGAACATCGTGAGGTTTTTACTAGGTTAGTTTTCAGGCAGAACAATTCCCTGGTCTGAGTCATTGTCAACAGAAATTTATGCCAAATCACTCTAACAGCAGAATGTAAACAGCAACCAGGTCTGCTGACTGCCAGAAAGGTGCTTTTTTCATCAGATCGAAGAGCTGGTAGAGTAACTACAGAATAATAAACAGATCCAAAAGAAAAGCTAATAGAGGATAACAATTTTAAGCTCTGCATGTCCTTACAAAAGGATTTACATGTAAGCAAGTGTTTCTGAAGTGGCCCCTCCTCCAGACATGGAAGGGGTATATACAGAGATTCTAGAGAAATGTTTCACAGCCTTCTCCAGGTTTGTTTTAATAACTCTGCCTTTCACAGTTAATCACATCTTGCAGACTAAAAGCTTTTGCAGATTATCAGATCACATCCAGGCAATGACAACAAAACAGCCTCTGAATGCAGCCAGTGTTGTCACTTGTGCAACTAAGTTTTACATGGTGTTTCAGCCAAACCTGGAAAAGCTGAGACACACTTTTCAGATTTTGAAAAGGCAGAGATAGTTGGAACTTGAAATGGTGCTTGACAGGATTCTTTATTTCCCCAATGCTATCCCTAAATTGCTAGATTTTATATTTTAACATTCCTTTTCAGTGGTGCTAGCTATGTATCTTATGGAAGTACCTGTGATGAAAAGATGCCCTCCATTACTAGTTGTGACAAGCTTCCCAACTCAAGAAAGAAGGTAATCAGCATGTCAGCTAAGGTAATCAGAATCAAGATAAAAAGAGGATTCAGAAGAAACCAGAACTTTCCTGGGCTCTGAAGATTGACTTTATCCTGTTAATTGTTAGAAACATCCCAAGTATGATTTCTGGCTTAGATCAACTTATAGTTATCTAGATACTTTCTGTGGCACTGTTAGAAATAGCACACAGCAGACATGATTCCCACTAAACAAACTGCTTGAAACCACCTTCTTTTTTGGTGGTTACAAAGTTAATAATTGGCAATCTGTGCCAATTGGCCTTAGTGGCAGAGGGTGGGCCTTGGTGCTTCCTCTGCTGCCGTGGATGCAGCTGAGTGTTGAGGACTGATTGTCAGAATGGAAGGATGTTGGGATTATGAAACTTGTGTGTTAAGAAATGAGTCTGTCTGTGTTGCAGTGTGAGGAAATGCAGGTATAAACTGTGCCAAGCTCTTTCAGCACAACATTTTTTGTTATAATGGATTATTTTTTCCGTTCATTTTCTATGCCTTTTGCATGCAGTTCCATGGCAGCATAAACAGCTTTCTGGGAGATGTCCTGTTCTTTTGGCTTACAGACCTTGATATCTGGAATTAATTCCTGTCTAGGCCTACTGTAGGACCAGGGCCTCTGTGAAAAAGAAAGGACTAAGTCATTTTCTGAACTGACAAAGCTCCCAACTATTCACCCATGTTTGGCAAACTTTGTCTGTACTGCTTCACACATATGAAGTGTCTTATAAACATTAACAAATCCCCTCAAATACACCTGTTGTGATTATTCCCATTTTGCAGCTGGCAAGGTGGAAGCAGAAACGAAAATGGTGAGATCACTCTCTAATGAATTCTCTCTCTTTTTTTTTTTCTTCTTGTAGCTTCTAACTGTTTTTAAGGCAGATTTTGGCAGGATTTTCCTCCTTTTATGGATGAAGTGGTCAGAACCCTTTAGCTTTATAAAATTATTTTTATATTCTTTACTGTGAGGATGGTGAGACAGAGAAGTTAAGGATGCCCCATCCCTGTCATTATTCAAGGCTAGCTTGGATGGGATATGGAGCAACCTGTCTAGTGGAAGGTGTCCCTGCCCATGGCAGGGGGGTTGGAATTAGATGATCTTTAAGGTCTCTTGCAATCCAAACCATTCTATGAATCTATGATTTTAAAACTAATACTGGATGATTTGAAATTACAGCTAATATTTCTGTTTATAACAGGATCTCATTGGCTTCACAAAG
>WEIU01011728.1:625-12783 GCA_013389925.1 Aegithalos caudatus
ACTACTGTGCAAAATCCCCATCTGCTTGCTAAGATTTAAAAGCTGTAACAGGAGTCAGCTATGACTTTAGCACTGGTAATATTTGCAGTTTGAGGAGTTACTCCCTCCTGTGAGAGTATTTGTAATATGGATGTTTTTCTTATAATAGATAACTGTTTCAATGTAATACGAATAATAACATAGATCTTTTATACAAGTATTGTTCCTTTTTCTTAGCATGACACACCTAGTTTGTTAAGCCTTTATATTTTCTTATTAGAATGAAGCTTAATACTATACATATGGAATGAGGTGACTGACAAAATTTGACCTCATTCTTACATGGATTGGTAAACTTAACAACAAGAATTTCTCGTTTCTTGTGGTGTATGCATTCCTCTGCACAGCTTACAATTTGTTTATTTATATTAAAACTTTCATATAGCCATTTTCATATAAGAATATTTTTTAACATTCAAATAGTTTGGATGATACATTATTATTGTGGAAATTAATTTAATAAAAACAATGTCTATAGATATAACACCATGATACTGACAATTACTTAATTGGAACAATTTTTTCTCCACAACATGATGTGCCATTTAGATAATTTTACAGAATTAAGTTTTGAATAATTGGCAAATGGAAAGTGTGTGCTCTTTACCTCGATTTTTAAATTTCTGAATGAGAAATAATAACGTTGAAACCTGCATGATATGTATTGCACAGCATGTGAAACTGACAAAAACATTTTTCTATCTTCTCTAATGGCTTATGAAGCACTTGAATTTTTGCCAGAATATTTCCTCACTACTTCTTCAGATCAGAAAAATCCCTCATCATCCACCAAGCATGTCTTTATGAATTGTCAGCAGAGAAATCATCAGCTAAGCCTAATATGAGGCACGGAAGGTAGAGTTCTGTAAAGTGTAGTAAACACTAAGATTTTATAAAGTCCTACTCTTTCCACTGAAACTAACAAAAGAGCTCATTCTCATTTGTAATAGGACTGGCATCTCTTGTGTTAAAGCCATGAGATGATAGTTTCAGTGGAAAAGGTTTATAAGTTTGACTGATGATTCAGCAGACAGAAATACTTGAAGGTAGCACAGCCAGCTATTGTAGGATTGATGTTGTAATATGACTTGAATAAATGGAATTGAAGAACAAAAAATAACAAAAAAAAAATTCAGTTTATTCATCAGCTCATCATTTCCAGTCCAACCTACTGCACATAGCACAAAACCAAAACTCTGAAAGCTTGCTTTCTGTATGAGTCTCAGTCATTGTAGCTCCTCTGGCTTCTAATAAGTGTTTCCCTCGGTAAAAATGCCCATTTTATTTGATTTATTGTAATACCTGGGGGAAGGTGGTTCACCTAAGATATAGAGAGACAAAAATAAATTCTAGGTTAAAAAGTAAAAACCTAGTAGGTAATTGAGAGTTTTGGATGCAAAGCAAGAAAGAGGTGTTTCATTCTTCTCTATTTCAGGTAAGTGACAGGGTTGGTTAGTGCATACAACTATAAAAAACCCACACAGAACTGATGATTGTAAAATGTCATGTTCTCCCAGAAAATCTGAAAATTAAAGGCAAAATGACCTAGGAAACCCTGGATCCTCAGAATGAAAGATTACGGATTCCTCCAGGACAAATCCTGGATTCCTCAGAATCTATAATGATTATGCTTGATGGAGTCAGAAGAAAAAGCCATGATAGCTAAATGCAAAATACCTTAAATCGGTTTTATGTGTGACACTAGAGCATAAAGAACTCAGCTGAAATCTAGTGTGTGTTAACATTCTGGCCATTTTCACCTGCAATGATTCCTGTCAAAACCTGTAAAACAATTTGATAATTAAAACCAAGCAAACAAAAGAGGAATTTCACTCAGGCTTTCTGTTTATATTACCACTACACTACCACATATTTTTTCTGATAATAAATGGTCAAAGCACAATAAACTAAAGGTGCTTTTGTTTAAGTGAGATACAAATTCAAGGTACTTTGAATACACATGGAACCCCTTAATTATGCCATTAAAATCTTGTGCCTTTGCAGTCAGATAATGGATTTATTAATTAGATTCTTTGACATATTCTGCAGGAAGCTTGTGATTAGCAGCTGCTGCTGCATTTTCAGGGCAGTAACAGAGTGAGAGCCAATACAAAGACTCTACTTTAAGAGAAGAACAACATTATCTTTCATGCAGTTTTACTGGTAAGGGTTGTGATTAAAAAAAAAATATTTTTATATCTGTAATGTTTTAGTGGTAGGAAATATGAAATATGAATAATGGATTATAATTGAGATCAAGTTATGCCACGGCTAGCATGTTCACATAAGAGTTAGCCAGCATGAATATTGTCTGTATTTCCTGCTGTAGTCATTANNNTTCAAGAGATATGCAGAATTTTATTAATCTGGTTTGATCTGGTAAGATTCCCATCATTGGAGAAATGAATAAGTTACTTAATACAATTTAATATCAAATTTCTGGCATTGATAACAGAAGGATCTTCAAAACATTCCTTCTTTGGCCTGCAGTACATTTGGACACCTGAAATGAAAATTTTTGATATCTTGGTCTTCCTTTGTCATTGTGAATTTCGCCAGAAGATGTCTTAGTTCCAGTTCACAGGTAAAGCACTTTGTTATTATGAGGAAGTAAAGTATCATCTGCTTATGTGCATTATATGATGAATGTGTGGATTTTTTTCAACTGCCTTACTCTCTTCTGGTAACAGTTTGGGTTCCACCTGTCTGCTATATCACTCCTGGATTTCATTACTTCTTAAAAGCCATCTCTTCTTAGATCAGTCACTGCAAAATTGTATCTCTACTGGGTACTTCTGGAAAATAGGCTTCCATCTGTATGTTCCTCAAAGAAAACAATATAGCAGAAAACCTTGGTTTAATGTTACAAGATCTGGTCCTCTTAATGTCATGAACATATATTACACTGACACTGCAACTCCTGTTTGAATCACAAAGTTGTAGAACTCCAAGTGAATGCAGGCTATGTGAAGTCTCCAAAATTCATAGAAAGTGTTAACAAAGTTATTTCTATTTGTCCTTTCTGTTCTGATCCACCTGGGCAATTCCTTACATTTCCACCTCTGAATCTATGTACAAAGGAAACATCTTGATAGATAATTTGGCCAATATTTCAAGGCGTTAAATTCTCTTTAGCTCCTGTAGTCTTTCTCTCCATTGTATTGACTAAAAAAAATTACACAAATCAAGATTCCTTATAGTCACAAAATTATTTGGTGTATTTTGGATAAGCAAGGTGCTTAAAAAATGACACTTTATCTTATTGAAGTTAAGTGGATATACCTCTTGCCTGTTGTAGCTATAAATCCAATAACACTTTCTAAAAATGAACAAGGTAGAGACACATGCATTCACTAAATTAATGACTCCTTGAATTTAAGGGTTGATTTAAGCTTCTATCTTTCAGAGCATTCAAAACAAAACACACTAAGATACCAGTATTAGGGTTTCACCATGCATTCAATAAGTTGTTTCCTTTTTTTTTCCTTCAGATTTTATAACAGCCTGGTAGGTATTATTTTTGAAAAAGTAATATAGTGTATTGTCACTAGATTACTGCTCAACAGACTTTCATTTATGACCACTTATGATGAATATGTGCCTATTTTTAGAGGTGAGGATGACCAGTCTAAGGTATGTGCTACAACCTTTTACACCTAGAGTTGAAGAGCAGCAGGAACCATATAGTCCAGGAGAGAGGGAAAGCTAATTTTTGAGATAGAGCAGAGCAGGTGGGGAAACACCCCCAAAGATAAAGGGCACAGTCCCATGGAACTCAAAAGAGCAGCTCCAGTGATTTGGGTTAATGGACAGTTCATATCACCAGGCAAACATAGAGCCAGAAGGATGGTCCAAGACCAAGCTGGAAAGTCAAGTCCACATGTCAGGAACAACGAGATATACAGGTGACTACAGACACAGGAAAATCTGTAATATAGCTCTGGCAAAGACAAGGCTAAGCATCTTAACCTAGAGAACATTTCTTGTGCCAAGAGGAGCAGGAGTCTAAAAAGGCTTCTCACAGCCTTTTCCATCCAAGCTGTTTTCGCAGCAATAAAACCCTCATTTCCACAGCTTCAACAGATCAGAGCTGGCCTTGAGAACAGTCAAACCCCAGAGGGAAAGCAGGAGAAAACGCAGGACTCTGACTCATAATTAGCAATGTTAATTTTTGCAACTGCATGCTATACCTGGTGTGAACAGTTACTACCAGCTTTCATAAATTGAATAAATTAATAATGTGTAGAATTAATTTTATCTCCAGCATGCAGATGAAGTTGGTCTCTGAAAAAGAAATCCTAAACTCAACAGTAATTTGACCTCAATGAATGAGGCCAGGATTTTGTCCACATAATTCAAATGAGTTTCCAAAGATCACACAAGGGTCTTAAAATCTCACTTTTATGTATGGAATAATAGGCTTGCATTACCTTTATTTTCTGCTTGTATTAAGAACTGTTTACATTTGTAGTAAAAACAAGGATAAAAATAACAATCTATTTACCAGATGTTTCTAATTTAAATTGAAAACTGTGCTTTCTTCTAAAGTTCATCCTTTATAACACAATATATTTTTCACCTTCTTGCATTTGAATAGACACAAATGTAGCATGTACAGAGTGATCTTTTGTTCTGGTTCGGGCTGGGGTACAGTTAAATTTCTTCACAATAGCTGGCATGGGCAATGTTTCGGATTTGTGATGAAAACAGCATTGATAACTCAGAGATTTTTTTTCTTATTGGTGAGTGGCACTACACAGAGCCAAGGCCTTTTCTGCTCCTTACCCACCACACCAGTGATGATATTGTGGGTGCAGAAATAGTTGGAAGGGAACAAAGCTGGGACAGCTGACTTCATCTGCCCAAATGGAGCTTTCATGTGGTGTCATGCTCAGTATATAAAGCTGGGGGGAGAAGAAGGAAAGGGAGGATGACATTCATGGTGATGGCATTTGTCTTCCTAAGTCACTGTTACAAGTGATGGAGCCCTGCTTTCCTGGGGATGGCTGAGCACCTGCCTGCCCATGGGAAGTGGTGAATGAATTTTCTCTGCTTTGTTGTGTGCATGGCTTTTCATTTCCCTATTAAACTGTCTTTATCTCAGTCCATGAGTTTGTTTTTTCTTTTCTGATTCTCTCCCCCATTCCACAGGGGGAGAGTGAGCAAACAGCTTGGTGGGGCTTAGTTGCTGGTTGAGGTTTAACCATAAGAGCATAAACCCAAAGATTTCACAATTTCTGCAGTCTAGTCTGGGATTAAAATAGTAAGTCTTACATGTTCCTATGTTTTTCCACGTTCCAAATTCTTTGTGAAAATAAGAAAGCCATGCTATATGCTAAGATCATTTTATATCACTCAACTAAATACAAAACTTTGCATTTTATTAAATTCATACTTGTTCAATTTTATAAATTATCCCAATGTTACTTTCTTTTATCTCTCTCTGTTTTGGAATATGGATCTCTTTTAGTTACAGACATGTGAAAGCAGGTTTGAAATCTCCAGAAACAATAGATTGCAGACTACTTTGGTTGCAAGTTACCAGGTAAGATGTAGAATTTTAGATTTGTAAAAACAGATTTTGGATTTCATTTGCCCTTTGCCTTTCTATCTTGCATTATATTCAGATATACATACATCCACAGGTGTATGAATCCACATACAAGTCAAATACTGGGGATTTTTAATAGGACTGAGAGTTGTCTTTAATTATGTCAGTAAAACAAAAGTTACAGTATGATCAAGAATCTTCATTTAATCCAGTTGAACCTCCAATTTCATGGGACTACATCTAAATTAACTTCTGTTTAAGCTGACTTTCATTGTGTCTTTAGTTTTAATTCAGGTAAGACCCAGCACATTTTTTCCAAAAGCTTCAGAGTTTTTGACAATATTTTTCTATCTTTATTATCAACAGTTTTACTCTTGGTTTTTATTTATTGTTTATTCATTTATTCCCAGAATTGCCATAGAAGTTGCCTCTTGTGCATTTTCAGTTCTTTCATAGAATAATGGAATGGTTTGTATTGGCAGGGATAGCTTCCACTAGACCAGGTTGCTTAAAGCTCTTCCAACCTTACTTTGGATACTTCCAATCTATAAAACTTCCCTGGACAACCTCTTCCAGTGACTCCCCACCCTCACCTTTCTTCTGTTTTTTTTTATATGAAAGTACTCCTTTTCAGATCAAAATCTGATATAATTCTGCCTTCTTTCTGTTTGTTTGTTTGAAAACATTGTCCCATCAGCCTAAGTCAAAAGTTTTCTCCACCTTTCTTATAAGCTTCCTTTAGATACGGACAGGTGCTATAAGGTCTCTCCAGAGCCTTCTCTTCTCCAGGTCAAAAAAACCCTAACTCTCTCAGTCTTCCCAAGCAGGTAAAATGTCCCAGCCCTTTGGTCATTTTTGTAGCTCTCCTCTGGATCTGTTCTTAGAGGTCTATGTCTTTCTTAGTCCAGGGACTTCAGAGCTAGATGTACCACTCCAGGTGAGGTCTCAAAACAGTGAAGCAGAGGCACAGAACCGGCTCCCTTGACCTGCAGGACACGTTTCTGTTCATGCAGCAAAGAGTACAATTGTCTTCCTGGGCTGTGAGCACACTGCTGGCTCATGTCCACTTTTTCACCCACCAGCACCCCCAAGCCATTTTCTAAAAGGCAGTTCAGAATCCTTTCATCCCTCAGACTATACCAGTGTTGGAGATTATTCTGTCCCAGGTTCAGGGCCTTCCACCTGGACATGTTGAATGTCAAGAGGTTTTGACGGATCCATCCTTCAGGAATACCATGTTCAGCACTAAGCTCGGTGTCACATACAAAGTTGCTGAGGTGGTACTCAATCCTACATTCTGCATAACTGATGACAGATCCCTCTACCCATCCTTGAGGGACAGCAGGGACTTTCATTCTGAATGGAGAAAGCTCAAAGCAAGGTGTTAAAAAGATGTTCCATATGATTCTCACATTTTCTAGGTGGTCTTGACTTAATATGCTGTTATGTAAACTGATGCAACAACAGATGTACTCAAAATTTGTGAACAGAGCACCCATAATTACTGAGATAACCAGGGACAGTGATTTACTCCCTACCTGTAGTCCCATCAGGCCAGGAACTGACCCCACTTTTAAGAGTTTGTTGTTGTTGTTCTTTCATGGTTGATGGGTTGGTTGGGTTTTAATTGTTTGTTGGGGTTTTTTGGAGGTTTTCCATGTGTGTGTTGTTGGGGTTTTTTTTATTTATAGATGGAATTTTTTTTGCGTTCTGGGACATAAAACACTTCCATGTTTTCTTCAGCTCTGATCTTCTGTTTATTTTTTCCTATTAAAAAAAAATAAGGCAAAATATTATTTAGAAATGGAGTACCATAAGATGATGAAAATGAAAGAATAGAGATAAAGAAATCTGAAAAAGGACCTCATAGGAATCATTAAGAAACAACTGAAGCAACTGAATTTCCTAGCACACATATCAAACAGGGTTAGAAACCTTTACAAGAGAATAAAGCTAATATTAAACAAACTATTTTTTCTGGCCATGTAGTGAAATATTGTGGATTAAAATTGAATGTTGAAAATGAAATTCACTGTACTGTGTTCTTGCTGACTTTTTGGTCATGTGACAGAAATTCAGCAGCTCTCCATGGTGATCACCTCCAACCTCCCCACCAAAATAAAATGGAAGGGATCAGATCCTATCATCATTAAGGGAGTGGAGAAGGTTATAAAGGGAAAATGAAAAAAGACGGCCAACTGTCTACACTGCAAATTAGAATCACCTCACAACCAGGTCAGGACAAAGCAGCACTTTAATCAAATTCTATACAGTTCATGTTTGCAGTATTGACAAATCCTAATTGCAATGAAATACTATTTGTTCCCTAGTGTTGAATGTTTCTGTAATGACTATAGTGATTTGAGCCAACTGAGCATATAATTCACTTTCTTGGTTGAGACTAAAAAGTTAAAAGTGAAAGCAACAGAAGAGAGGTGGAAAAGAGGGTAAGCATAGGTCGGATGAAAATAGAGATGTTAAAAAGTCCTTTAAAACTTTTCTCTCTGTAAAGCTTGTCATTTCAACCTCAGACTGTTATCCAAAAATACTTTAAAAACTGCAATGCAAGCTCAAAATGGCACATGGTTGATGACACTACTACCTCTTGAAAACATTCATTAATATTGATTTTAATAATAGACACTTGTTTTTCTTTATGTAGTCACTATAAGGTTACTTGGATCACTGCAAAAATGTGTGTCTTGTCTATTGACTGTTGAATATTTATCTGTACTCTGTTTTTTGGAATTCAGGAGATTATCTTTTATACCCATCAATATGATGGTCCAACAGAAATGCTGGAAAAATTATTCAGTATAATCATCCAAATGTTAATAGAATCATAAAAGGTAGTAAAATTAAACAATTTTATAAGATTGCAGTGTAAGTTTTTTTCTTGTTCAGAGCTTCATTAACATCCTTAAAAGAAGTGTTCCCTGTATAATTGCAGTCAGTTTAATGGGATAGGTGTGGGATGAACTAACAGGAAATGGTAGGTTGTAGTCTAATCATCTACTAATTTATTAAGGGCTTCAAAAATTATTTTTTCACATCAAACCATAATCTTATCTAGAGCAACAATGGCCCATTACCTCGAAATTGCCTGCTTAAGATGAAACTTAATATATTTTTGGTCAATCAATGTTAAGTGCAATCATCAAACACAGCCTGATTGGGTCTTTGTGGTGCTAGTAACTATTTGTAGTACATAGTGCTAAGTATCTCAGCCAAATAGAGCTGAAATAAAAAGAAATCTAATGCTTTAAAACTTACATAAGTACTTTACTATCTTTAAAAATATTTCCAAGGTGCTTGAAATCTATTATTACTGTGAGAAACCATTTGAATATTTTTAGATTATGTAATTCAACCTGTGACATTTATAGCACAGGAAAAGATAGAATATGGTCAATATATATTTAGCTCTTTGCTGAGCAGATACTACAAATTTTCATCAATAAGTAGTGTGCAAGGTTAGCAGCCAAATAAACAATAAACAGCAAAAACTTAGTTTCCATGAAAATATTTTTCTTTGTTTCCTGGGCCTGTGAAACAGCTGAATTAATATAGAAAATAATAGCACTTACAATATTTTCTTATATTGACTTTTGTTATAAATAAAACCTAATATGACCAGTTTAAAAATTACTTTTTTTTTTTGATCCAGAAAATTTCTATGATAAAGGTGAATTCTGTATCTCAGTGAGGAAGCCAATTATTTATGAAAATATCCTTGGTTCAAAAAGTTATTGCTTAATATTTTCAAAGTTTTGTTCATATTCACACATGTTGAATTTATATTAGTTCAGATGAAAAAGCTGGAAAATATTTTGTTGTTTGTATTTTTCCTTCCCTCTTCTACTTTTTAAATTCTTTCTCTTTCTTACTCCCCTTTGGAAGAAAGAAAGCTGAATGAGAAATGTAGAAAACAAGGGAAAACTCAAAACTGAGAAGGAACTCTTTCTTTGTGCTCACTCACAAAGAAACAACAAATCCAAAAGCAAACAGAAAGGGCAAGAGTCAACCTTAATCACTGAACTGTGAATTACCTGACACTACTGATTATTTTTTCCAAAGTTCCACCTCAGTAAAATACTCTTAAACAATTAAAAAAAAATTAGTCTATGGCAATTATAAAGGATCACAGAAGCATTCTTTGTTTTTAAAAATTAATATTTTTTTTCTCAAAACAAATGTAAAATTCATACCCCATTCTTTGCTTCCATGTAACTTTTCTATTAAGACTTTTTGCCTGGCTTCTTACTTGTTGTTGCTAGTTCTAAAATGTGAAGAACATTTTTAGGAAAAACAAAACCAGGAAAAGAGTATGTTGCCACATCACCATGGAAGTTTAAAAAAGATTAATTAAAAAAATAGGTTTTCAGAGAAAATTTTCAACTGTGTTCTGTGACCTCTGGATACAAATAGAAAGTTAGCAAAGAAATCTGCGTTATCATTCTTTGGGGCAGAAATCATCTGAGACAAGAAAAATCATCCCACAGTAAAATAATTATTTTTTTTTTAAAAATAAACCTAGAGTAACATAAATAATTGATTATAGATGTCAATAAATAATTATAAATAAAATTAATTATAATTTTTTATACAGGAGAAACTGAAGGAAAAGAAATCAAGAACAGAAGAATAAGAAGGCTGAGGCAGGGGGAAATAAAAAGGCAGTAAAATTACTTAAGAATTAGAAAGGAAAAATTAATTTCCAAGACTAAAGAAATGGGAACAAGACCGAACCTGGAGTTTTGAAACATGGGAAACATTCTCCACAGAGATGCAGGAAAAAAAAAACCCAAACACTAACAAACCAGCAAAACCACTTGGTTCACAGCTGTAGAGTTTTTCTCTACATTTTGCACATACATTATCACTAAAATGAAAAATATCTCCCTGTAACAGGATTTGAACAGTATCCATGGAATTCGCTGCTGTTAAGAGTATGAACAAATTTTCTCACATAGCTCATGAAAGTACCCTTTGGACTGTATATTTACTATGGGAAAGGTATGATAGGAACACTGATTTATGACACTAGTCTCACAATTCTTATAGCCAGGTATAAAGTCCTGGCAGAAAGAACCATGTGACATTTCCTTTGAAGATATGTATAATCTGTACGTTTTTTGGTAACAGTCTAAATTAAGAGAGATGCTATATAATTCTGCGAAACTGAATGGATTTACACCTCAGTGGCTGAATAAAAAATAAACACTAGGATTTCCTTTGCTTACTAATTTTATATGTAAAGAAGTTTCAGTTTATTGTCATAACAATGGACTTTGTGTATTATTCCTCCTGTTCTCATATTGTCTCTAAGGGAGCAAGATAGACATTCATTGAAGTTTGGAGGTACACAGTGAAGAAAACAGCTATGTTGTCAAGTAGTCAAGGAAAGGAGAATGTGCTGTAGTTCAGGATGGTCCACACTTGACATAGCAACTGTGGCTTGCGTTCCCCTGGGATTTTCTGTATGCATATAAAGGAAGAAGTTTGTTTCTCTCTACCTTGTTCTCACCCTATGATTACAATCTTAACCCTAGGCTCTGTGAAGGCATCAGAGTAAAAAGCAGAACAAGAGCAGTTTCTCAGCTCCTCAGAGAAAATCTGACAAAAGAAGATGCGTTCTGTGTGGCAGTCAACATTTGGAACATTTTATTACAATCTGGATTCAAGAGTAGGATAAATCCTTTTACACAGTTTCTGCTCTTTAACCTGAACAAACTTGGAAAAACATAAAAGAGTAATACTGAGTGACAACTAATTCACAAAGGAGACTGAGAATAAGCTGACATTATGTTTTCTCTTTGGGTCATCACCCTCAAATTCTCTTGTGATCTATAAAACAACATTTACACTGTGAACTTACACATTATGAGCAATGACATGATTTTACTTTTTAATGATGAATCATTCTAAACTAAAATCCGAGCAAGTTTCAGAGTCACAACAGAATAATGAAAGCATATGAATTCTGAAGGTTCAAAGTGAAGAAAGATTTTGAATCCAACTTTATTACACTGAATTTTTTTTTTTAAATTTTAGCTGATGCTATAACTTGATATGTGCGGCAGCCAGAATAATTTCTGAATGCTTGTGCTGGCAGTGCTGTATTATTTTTTGTGTGCCACAACCTGTCTAACAGGAAGATCTTTAGATGAAAACAAGCCTGGCAGAAAGCTAGGTTCTCTGATCTCTCTTATTTTTTAGTGCATATGTCCTATATATGTCTCCCCTACTGCTTCCATAGGAAAATATGCATGGTGGTTAAGCAGAATCCAATTCTAAACCTTTACTTTATGGTAATACTTAGTATTGTTAACAACTGTTACAGAGACCCTCACATTTCCCGGCTAGTTGGAAACAGTCTGGAATATATGGCTCATGCAGCTGTTTAAATAGTGCACTATGTGGCCAGAAGCAAGTGAAAAGTACACAAAAGAAATCAAGAACTGAATTCTGTCTGAAATTTGTTTTAGCTTACCTAAGTGACCAGCTGGGCACAGCAAAGTGGGCAATGACTGACTCATAGTGTTCCTTGTTGAAACAATTTCAATCA
>WEIU01011728.1:19479-33351 GCA_013389925.1 Aegithalos caudatus
AAAAAAACAAAAAAAAAAAAAAAAAAGTAGAAAACCCACATTTTTATGTGGTTCTCAAGAAGACTTTTTTTCACTAAGGGGTCTACTTCTCCAACTGCATTGTCTTTCTCAAGTGCACATATGTACCAGTTTGAGGAGAGCCAAATATCTGTTATAACATAGGACCTTTCTGCATGATGGAAGAAGGCATGATCCTTTTTTGCTTAATATTTTTACCATTAATTAGGATCTTTCTTCAAATTTAGTCCCTTACTATGGTTTTATTTCCTTAATAATACATGTTCTCACAATCAAACAGAGTTGCCCCTTTTCTTACTTTAAAAAGTTGATCCTTCTACAAAATCCAGTTGTTGATATTGCTAGTTGCCTTTTTTCACCAAACCCAGATATCTGATTACAACAATTTCACTTTTTCCATTAGAATTAAAAAGTGTTTTCTGTTGATCCATTGCAGCTTCTTTAGCAGCTATTAGAATTCCTCAATTAGTGCTCAATCCATGTCATAACAAGGACTAACTTTTTTTAATACCTGCCTGAACTTATACCTCCCGAACAGTGATAGACTGGTTAAATATTCAGAATTTTTATTTCATCCCATACAGTGCTACAGTTGCATTCATCTAATTTGAAAATGAATCCTTTATATGATTCTTGGAATATATATGTCAGCAAGTATCAGGTGTTATTATTTTTTTACTGTGGGCATTTATTTGAAAGGATTTAAGACTGTCAGTTTCTCAAGATGAGTCTCAAATCATTTTATGAAACTTATTGCTGCTACTGGTAGAAGTTAACTTCTTTTAGATCTGGTAAGCAGCTATCTAGTTTAATCTGAACTCAGCCATAAGGCTAAGGTGCCCTTTGAAATTTGAGGTTTCAAAAGGTAACTTTGATTCTTTTTGTCTTTAGATTTTGCAACACACTGAGAGATATTACCATTATGTCCACACCGAGTGGAACAATTTAAATGGTTTTATTTCAGGTCACAATTTTTATTTCACGTTTTCTTCAGGTTACAATTTCTCTCTTCTTTTGCCTCTCTCTTTCCTTCACAACTTCTGTAATACATGTAGTCTGTGGAAGTCTCCATAATAAAAACTAAGGCATTTTATTTGTTCCTTCCATGAAGCATTTGCGGTTTTTCTCTTTTTTCTTCATCTTTTAATTGCATAAGTTAGACAAGCTATCAAAGTGTAATGGTACCAGGAATATATTACTGTCAGACAAGTGGGTTTATGTCATTTGTATCCAATTCTATTAGCACCTCCATTAAATCTGTGCTGATTCAATGAAGGTCAGATTTAAACATACATCTTTTTTTCATTGGAAATATTTCTTACACCAAAGAAGACCTATTTTTTTTCAATATTAGATTCTGAAGATACACAAGTGACAGTGTTGACTTGCTTTCACAATACAATCCCAACATCAGCTTTGCAGGATCATGGTAGAAGAAGGAATGCAGGCATTTGTGTTGAGGTCCATGCCAATTGTCCCTACACTGAAGATTACCTCTGATAATAACAATTTTTAAGTATGTTTTAAAACCTAACACATAAGTAGTTCCTATGTTGAGAAAGACACTGCAGATATCAGTGGTATATAAGTGGCTTCTACTGTTAAGTCCAAATCTATCAAAATTGATCTGTACGTATTGGCACATGGCCTGATTAGTCTCTAATAAAATATATAAAAATTATGGTTATCCATGCATGGAATAATGTGGTAATGTCAGTGAAACAATGAGGAAGATGAATCTTGCTTTACTGCTGGTATATTTAAAATGTAAATTTTGCTTTTTTTCCTAGTAGATCCTTCTTCTATTTTTGGCTTTTCTGGTTTCTTTTGTATTATTTACTACAATCTTTTCTTGCAACCTGATAATTCCACTTGAAACTCTTTCAGAGTTTAGGAATTTCTGTGGTTGTCCAGATCTAATAAATATATTTTAAGATCATTTTGGCATTGGAATTAGATTTTAGCCTTGTTCTTTCTGTAAGGTGTTATAGGGTCTTTTGGGAAGGGGAAGATAGAGAGTGTGTAAAATAATTTCAAGCCAAATAGTCAGTGTTACAGTCAAAATCTCTTGATAAATTCCCTTTTTTTTACCTCCTTTTCTTTTTCTTCCACTAACAAGCAGAAAATAGTGGCAATTCATCACACTTAAGAGCAAATGCAATAATCTGCCCTGTTCCTTTCTGTTTCTCTATCAAGTTCTATCTGATCAAGTCTCCTAGGATCCTTCCCACCAAAGAATAAAACCACTTAAGCACTCTTCTTCTGCAGAGAAGCTTATTTAAATCAGGCAGCTGAGAATTATGGCTCTGGTCTGAGACCCAGCATGTGCCTAATTTTCTTGTAAACTCAAACAAATCATTACTTTGTATTCCTTGAAAGATCCCATATACCCCTTTATTGTATCACCAATACACCTAGTTATTTATTGATTTCTCTCAAATCACATCATCAGTTTGTACTTTCAATATGTTGCTTGATGTTCATGTTCTTGCTAGCAATTTACATTGACTATGTGCTGATAATTTTATCAACAGATTTTAGAGAATACAAAAAACCTGCTTAGGTCTTACTGGCCTTCAGTTTAAAGAAGATGGATTGGTCTCCAAAATCCCATGCCAAATACTCTTTTTCTTTACCTCTATTTACAAAGTTAATATTTAACTTCCTAGAAGTAATGAGATCATACATGATCTGCCTTAGTATCTATTTTCTCAGTTTCATACCTTCTTACTTCCACATAAATTTTGGGCACTATTCAGACTATAATGATGCTTCACAACCTTTTTTCTTTTTTAAAATACATTATGTAGTCTTTATTCATCCTGCAAAGGACTCAGATTTTCTTCTGAGTTTTTTTGTCTTAGTAGAGCTTTTCAGCTGTACATTATAGCTATGCTTGATAGCTTATGTCTTTTACAAGTACTGCTTCCATCAAAATCTAAAGGGACTTTACCCTTCAGACCAAGATTAATGTAATTATCTTTGTTTATATCTTAAATAAAAACAATTAGAAAAGGCACTCAAAACTATTTGATTGTAATCATTCTAACACCAAAACTCATAAAACAGTGGACTTTCACTGTGCCTGTGGTTTATGTTCATATCTGTAGGGCACAGGCTGTTCTCTCCTTGAAGTGACAAAGGTGAATTCCTTTAAACTGTGCTCATTTCAAGTTTCCTATCCACAGGCTCCTGAATGCTTTCAAAGAGAATGACTTCTAAAGGTAATAGAGGTTCCACAGGCTGAACAATAGCTCAAATCTGTTTTGACATGAGTGAAGGGATTATGGTCTCAGCAAGCTTTTTCTTCTCATTCACTAGCTTGACCCTTCCCAGCTTCAAGTTTCTATTTGACCTTTGATGACGAAGCTCACTGGTTTGAGAGAAGCATCACCTCCTCTGGATTAACATGCACAATGACACTCATAAACATAATGTGGAGGAAGGCATAAAATTCATTGCTTTTTTCAGCACCCCTTTTTTCCTGTTTCAGGTACTAGTTCTTTCTATCAGTCCTCAAAGAAAGGAAAGTACATTTATCCCCTCGAAACAGTCCATACATTGCATTATCTACTTTACCAAACTGTATGCAAAAGGGTGGACTTATATTTATATAACAAAGACCTTAACAGAAAAGGTCAGAGACTCCAGCTGAAGTAGGTAAGGGATTTTAATACACGGCAAAAAGTTCTGGAGAGAAGGCTGCAGGCATGAGCAGGTCTTCTCTGGAAATGACTACAATAACTAAAATTTCCTGGTGCTATCTTATAAAGTGTCAGCTATGTCTGTGCCTTATTAATGTACCATTCTTACTAAGTTTCCACTAACATAAAATAACAAGACATTACATGCATCTAGACTATTCCCTCTACACAAAGGCACATGTACTAGCATATTTCATCGTAATATAGTCAAGCCTTCTGAGCAGTAGCAAAATCTTTTCTGAGTAGTAGAGATGCTTATTAGAAATCACAGTTTCTTCTTTTACCCAGCTCTTTGCAATATCAGTCATTGCAGTTAGCAGAGAAGATACTGTACAAAATAAAGACAATCAAGCAAGCAAGACTCCAGTGTTGATTAAGAGCCTTACAAGCATGTAGTGAGACTGAGCCAGAGTGGGAGCCTTCCAGATTCTCTGGTTCTGCCACAAGGAATGACCATAAAATACAATTTAAAGATGCACTGAGGGAAATAAAAAGGCTAACCAGAGATTGCTTACTTCTGGTTCTGGTCCTATGTTGTAGCTCCTCATTTTTGCTCGAAGGCCAGCTCTGTTAAATTCACAGTAAATTGATTAGTTGTGTAGTCTTCTGGTGTGGTTTTTTTTGGTTTGGTTTTTTTTTTTTTTTTTTTTTTTTGTGTTGTTTTTTTTTTTTTTTTTTTTTTTTTTTTTTTTTTTTTTTTTTTTTTTTTNGTCCTCTGTGTCATGTCTCCTAGAAAACGGTCTGGTCAGCACTGTTTTCTATCATATGTGCAATGTGCCACAACATATGGCTCATGGGAGACCAGCAACGAGCATCTAGTCCTTTTAAACAGACTCCAAGCTGCCAAACATGAGCTCTTGTATAAGAGATGTTTCCATCACTGATCCTTTCTGGACACCCATTGCCATGCTGGTGTCTAAGTTCATATGCAGTTATTGGAGCTGCCTGGAAATTTTCAGATGCACTTCTAGTTTTCATATCAAAACATAATGAAATGTAAAACTTCGGCTGCTTCTGTGAAGTGAAAAATCCCCTGCTCGTCAGATCTGATTGCTAGAATGTCTTTCCAGATATCCATAGAGGAGGTGTGAGTGGGTGATGTATTTCTTACGCTTTTTCTCATTTTTCCGCACAAAGGGAATAAAAACTACTTCCCCTCAGGAATTTTTGGTCACCAGACTTTATAGAACTGTCATTCTTTGAAAGAAAGCTGTATATTCTTTTTGCTGAACTGAGTTACTAATAATGCATAAACAAAGTATTTTTAAGAAATAAGTAATTTCACTGCAATATTATCTACATTGTAGAAGGAATTAACTCAAAATTATAGATTTTGGTTGGAAAGGATCTCAAAGATATCTAGTTCCAGCTCCCTGCTATGAGCAGGGAGACATTCCACTAGACCAGGCTGCTCAAAGCCCTATCTAAGCTGGCCTTAAATGCTTCCTGAGATGAGGAATCCACAGCTTCTCTGGGCAATCTCTTCCAGTGCCTCAGCACTTGCACAGTAAATAATATCTTCCTAATAGCTAGTCTCAGCCTACTCTCTTTCAGTTTGAATCTTTTCCCCCTTGTTCTGTTACTACATACCCTTTTAAAAAGTCCCTCTCAAGCTCTCTCATAGTCCTCCCTGGAGTTTTCTCCAGGATAAACAACCCCAATTCTCTCAGCCTGCCTTCACAGGAGAGGTGCTTCAGGCTTCTAATCATCTTGGTGGCTCTGCCTGGACTTGCTCCAGCAGGTCCGCTTCTATCTTATGTTGGGCAGTCCAAAGATGGATGTAGCACTCCAGGTGGGGTCCCATGAAAGTGGAGTAGAAATGAAGAGCCATGTCCCTCAACCTGCTGGTCACACTTCTTGTGATGCAGCCCAGGATATGGTTGGTTTATATCATACTTAATTCCAAAAAGTTTATAATTTTATATTTCCATGTAATTTTCCAGTGAATCCCAAAGGTTTCCCATGCATGTAGAATTTAGTCTGTCTCCATTGACAAACAATTTAAGAGAATGTTTGAGGAAAAATCTTGATGTGCATGATGTGGTTGCAAGTAAGGAGAAGTAGGAAAGAGAAGGCATGTGGATTATATTTGCAATAATAAATTAAGCATATTCAGTAACAGCCTCTGTCACTGAAGCTACCAGCATGGAACTGTCTTTTCTATGAGATTATAACTTCCTGTATGATAAAACAACCCAGCCTTCATCAGATTGAAAACTAGCAGACACAGATCCTGACAGAGAACATATTCCACAGGCTTTAGGGAATGTTTGGAACTATGATTGTCTAGTACAACATGCCTGCCATATTCTGCTATTATCTGCTGTCATCACACCTTCTTCTTTTTAAGAAACAGCCTGCCCCCACCCTCCCTCTTCCAAACAGTTATAAAGAAAAGTATGCTCAGTATAATTAAGAACTGGGGCTAGTTGCCCCAAGAGATTGTACAATCTCCAGCTCTGGAGGCTTCCAAAACCCAACTGGACAAAAAAACCGAAACACTCTGATGAGAGTTGTATGTTGAACCTGTTTTGAGAAAGAGGTCAGACTGAATGATTTCATGAGACCTTTTTTGTGGGGCATTTTCACAGTCTACCATAGGCAAATGGCCTGGATAACTGCAGCTGCTGTGGGTAAGAACATGAAAGTATTTAATGCATGAATATGCCAAACTGGAAAGCATTTGCCCACAACATGTTGTACAACATTGAAAGACAACTATTAGTTCCTAGATGATCATGTAAAAGGGAAAGACATAAATCATCTGAAAATGAATAATCAAGGAATTATACAAGGACCTTGGAGTAGACACAGCAGTAGCAAAAACGTGTTTTGAAACTGCTAGAAGTCTTTGCACTGGCATCACACTTCTTTCAGGGCCAGACAGAGCAGTCTGGTTGGATGCCATAACTTGTTTCTCTCTGATCAGGGGTACCAGCATAGATTACTGCAAGCAAAGCCCCACACCTTGCAGGACCCATGTGAGATTGTGGCTGTCACCTCATGAGATGCTGGGAGCATGAAGGGGTCCCACAAGGTGAGAGCACCCACAGCTCTTGGAGGATGTGAGTGCAAGTATAGGGAAGTCTGTAGCCCCAGACAGGGCAGGGGGTACTTGTAATGCACAAGTGCTGTTAGAGGGTGGGGTGTCTTTGCACCACTGTGCGTATGTTTGTGATTAGAGCTACTTGGGATTAGTTATACAGAAATATTTACAATTTTGTATGGATTTATTTTAGTTTCAGCTTTGGTATTAGCAATATTCAACCTGCATGTACAGCTCATTGACTGCCAGTTAATTACATGTCATTAGTAAACTAATAAAGCATTTCAAACCTGCTCTTGGTTTAAACTAGGCAAAATTAATAGTCTGTGACATCTTCCAACATGAATGATTATGTAATTTTATCCTGTGATAACATTATAATTGTCAGAATATGCTTGGGATTTCTTTGGTAAGGCAGTAGTTAGCACAGGCTAAATTCATGTGCAAAATCATTTCTGTGTGTGCTTGAACTCTCTAGAAGTAGGAATGTCTTTGCTGCATGCACCTGGCATTATGCCCCAGTACTAACATCCGCGTTTCAAAGGCAGTAGATTTACTGGACCTAGATTCTGTATACACTTAAGAGCACATAACTCAGTGGTGAGATTGGTTTTTTTGGGGTTTTTGGGCTTTTTTTTTTTTAGTGAGCACAAACCAGCTGCAAGTGTTATATATGGGGAACAATCTGACCTCTTAAATCTTCCTGAATATTTAACCCAGTTTGCTTAGACAGTGCTTAGATTGTACAATCTTTTATCTGTTTTGGAATAATTGGACAGGCACAAAGAAACAAAGGCAGAATTGCAGCCTCACAAGACTTGTCCTTTTCTTAAAAATTCTTAGAAATAAGCCCACCATAATTCCTTAAGAAATCTTGCTACTGTGTTTCTCCTTCATGTTTTTAAGATGTAATCCAGCCTTTAGCATAAAGTCAAATGGAGATTATGCTCTCACCCCCTCATGAGCATATTCATGTCTTTTGGTTGTAAGAGCAGATATATCAGATATATTCTTGAGATGAAGGTGCCCAGTCTTGCATAACCACTGCTCATTTGTCTTTACATGGGAAAAAAGAAGAGCTGTGTTAAAATCTGAATTCACAAAGCTCAGTCTCCAGATCACATTGCTTTTCAAACATGATTACACTTTTCATCTTTATATAGACTGCAGGAGGTTATATTTTAGACCTGTCAACAGAGCCAAGAATCATAGCCAGCATAAGAAAAGGTTTAAATTCCTGGCAGTACTGGATGTTGCTGGAGCCAAAAGATTAATGGAGAAATGAGAAGATTAAGTAATGGACTTTTTGGAAAATAGAGATGAAAGTTTGGGTCATGATAAAGACACAAAAGTAAAATGAAACAAGCATTTAGGAAAGAAATTTCCCTGTTCAGTATAAGGAAAACACATCTTTACACAGACAAGGTCTCCACAAGACCTTATAGCTAGTTTTTCTACTTTTCTTTCTTGTCATTTTTTTCTTTTTCTTCTCTTGGACTTTTTGTTGTCTTTCAGCACCATATAAGTAAATGCTCAGAGTTACAACTAATCCCCATTGAAAAGATGCAAATTCTCTGAGTGAACACCACTGGAAAAGATAATATTGGCTGATGCAGAAATATGACTATTCTTTTAGTATCAATGGTACATTTTATCATCTAGAACAACAGTAAAGGAAATTACTAGATCTAGTACTTAAGAAATTGTATGCACTGGAAGAAAAAAATCAGTCTTGCACCAGGTACTATGGGAATACCAGTAAATATGGAGAGCCAAACTATAGGTCTGCACAGCATTTAACTCCCCCATCTCTAACCCACTGATAATTCTAGAAAGCCTCTGCACAGTATCACTGGAAAGTAAAGAATATGAAGTGAACTGATAAGCCAAAATAAAGTAGAAAATAAGGAGAAAACTGTAGACAATTGTTTAATACTTGTTTTAGGATTCTGAGCAATGCTTTGCAACATCAGTGTAATCAAAATGCAATAGAAGTCATGCAAGATAAGCAGAATAATCTGTTTATGTATGGTTCACAAGTATAAAAGTCCAAATGGTTGTTACCTTGTCATTTGCATCTGAAAAAAAAGATATGTGAAAAATTCAAGAACTGCTTTGTACTGAAAATTGGTTTAAGATAACCTTTATTTTTTCTGCCTCAACAGAGTTTACTTTTTAGAGTCCATCCCTGAAATTTACCCATTTTTCTTCTAAAATGTCTTTATAATTCTGAATCTAGGTGCTTTTAGTTCCAGCAGATATTTCTCTAATAAGCTTCTGTGGGTATGGCTTATGTGTCCTCGGTGGGACATAGTTATCTGGTTATAATTCCAAAATTTATTTTTTAAGTGACAGGTTGCCTACCTATACTGATAAATCAGTGAAATTCTTTCCCTCTTTTTCTTATCCTTATTTTTGCCCATCAAAACTGAATAAATGTTCCTGGAATTAAAACATTAAAACTTTCAGGGAAACAGTTCTTGTGGTGAATGTACCATAAAATCTAATTTTTCTCTGGGACTAAAAAATATCTGAAATTTTATTTTAATGTTATTTTTAAAAAATGCATTGGAAGAAATTTCATCAATAAAGTACAGTTTCCATTTTAAAAATATCATTTTGCAAAGTTGAATGCTGAGAGGGAAAAAACTCTGACTATTTCTTTATAGATTCAATTTATTAATGTAGAATGCTATTAGCAGCTATTTCACTGCATGAGAAAAATCCATAGAGATCTTGTAGAATGCATGGATATCATCAAATCTGATTCCCCTACAAGAAAAAAAAATCTTTAGAAGTGTTTTGTTGAACTTCTCTCAAAATTGTGGAGTCTCCAAAGAGTAATTTAGAAGTTAATGCATTGTTTTCATTTTTACATTTTTGAAGGAGTATTTTTTTTAAATGATAAGCAATGACCAATTTTGATTTCATCATCTAAGCAGAACAGAGAGAGCAGATGGGGCTGTGCTAAAATATTAGTCAGTCAAAAGTCTTTATTTTTACAGCATTCTGTTTATGTATAAAACATCTAATCACGAAAAAAGAATTTTGTATCTGACTGCAAGACTGATTGATTTATGTACCACTAAAAACAGAGGAAAGGCTCTAGCTGCTCTATATGTGTAGGAACATCATTCATTTCAATCACTGCATTGTCACCTTTAAAGACAAGTTTGTTATTCTTTCCCTTTTATTGTTAAAATTACTGGCATCGGGGGAAAAAATGCATTTTATAGAGACTGCTCTTTAGAATAGCTACTCTGAAGTTCACCTTTAGACTCAATTTTTTTTTATGTTTTCTGCATGGATAATTTAGCATTCCTGTTATACATTATATCATAGTTTTTGGCACTTACAGCTCAAAAATATAGATCAAAAAGAAGTTGGATAAGACTTTAAGGCAACTTATATACTTCTCTTTTCATTCCTCACTCCTCACACCATATGAATAGAGAAATTACCTTAAGTAATGGAAAGCTATTAGAAAAAAATCATGTAACAAATGTAAACATTCACATGTGCCATAATCTTTTATACTATTATATATAAACTGCTTCACTTTTAACTACAGGCAGTAGTTAGAGGTGTATAATGACAGTGCAAGGTCAAATTAATCCATTTTGTTTTCCTTTCCTAGATTTCAAAAAAAAAACTAGACTGATCAATATTTTCAGGTAAGGAATATATTATTTAATAAAGTTTTCTCTATATGAGCTGTGCTGTCCATAAAGATTTTATATCTAGCCATATTTTTTTGTCTGCCTGCCTCCAATAACAGCAAATGAAGTTGGTGTAGATGATTCAAGTAATAAAAAATGAGTAACATGGATCAAAACCTGAACATCACCATAAAAATGATCTGTAAGCACCTACGTGACTCTCCACAGGTAGAGATTTTCAGTCAGAACTCCAGTTACAGAGATCCTTTTAGGGATCTGAAAGAAAAGGAATTAATTTTTCTTTATATTTTTTTCCTTTCTTTCCTTGGCAGGCACTCTCACTGACAGAAGACAGCTCCTTCTTAAGGCAAATTAAGTAACAGCAGCTGGCAATGTATGATTCACACAATCTGGGGTCTTTGCAGTGGTTCTGAGAGGTTTCTTCTACAGAAAGAGTATGATGCTTTTGGGTAGAGGGTGTATTGGCACAGGGTCCTTATCAAGCCTTAGGCCCATCATTGTTGGCACACAGTATTATCACATTGATAAAATCAGTAACCTTCCTTTCTTTATCTCTTCAATAGCCTGCTGTCAGATATGATTGATGGTCTTTTAAAAACAGAATGTATCAAAGATACTGAAAATATATAAAGAGTAATAAAATTATTCGAGAAATAAAACAAATTGAAGTCTACATGTTCAAAAATAAAGACTACATATTTGATGCAAAGGATTGATATATTATTCCCAGTTATTGAGATGATAATTTCTAAGTCTCATAGCTGGGATTTATAAAAGGGAGATTGTTGTAAACAACAGTTTTTCTATGGCATATCAGACCTAAATAAGGATATTTTATGAAGAAATAAGGAAAAGAGTTTTTCATTAAATTTTAGTGTCAGTGCTATTTTTTGCACATAGGATGTTTTCTTCATCATAAACTGCAGAATGTAAACTAGTTTATATGATATATTGTTCTAAAGAGGCAATTCTTTTTCCACATCTGTAGCTGACTTGGAAGGTCAGAAACTGTTGGAATAACTTCAGGAATATTTTTCTGAGGATGCATTTTGGAGTGCTTCCTTAAAACTATATTTTTGAATTAGATTCTAACATGAATCCTGTCAAATGCACAGTATCTAAAGATAAAATTCAAAGTACAAATGTAGAAGAGCTTACCTTGACTCTGAGTTCCTTATCTGAATTAAATGTATTTTGAGTGAGGTACCTGTGCCTTTGAAAACCTTTACTGTTATATCAACTTTATTCACACGAGAACACAAAGAAATATAAAGGAATGAAATGACTTAATATGAAACTATAAATATACATTAAGAATTTAAAATGATAGTATTCAAATAGTGGTACTCTAATAATACAACTCAGGCAAAATTTATGGGCAAATCATCACCCCATTGACTATAGCATTTCTTCTCATGCATGGAATATCAAGATATATATATAAGTCAAGATCACAAAAACCTACATGAACAATCCAAATAACAGTGACTTAAGAGATAGATTCAAACACACAAATAATATACTTATGCTGGGAAACAGCAGACTTGTCACATTTAATGTGAAAGCCAAGGGAAAAGCCCTGTGAATTATTTACCGAGCTCTGTTTCTGGGGGAGCAGTGAATTCACTTGACTACCACAGGGTGGCATTGTCAAAGTGGAGTTCCTTAACATCCAGTTTATGACTTAAGCCAAACTGTTAAGTCAAAATTCCCCCTTCCCCTGAGAGAAGAAGGATGGTAAACTTCAGATAGTGTATAACTTCTCTAAATCAGGATAACCCTTGCATTTAATAAGTAGTATTGACCAAAAAGATGGAAAGAAAAGCCATAACTATATCCAGTGCCAGAGATCCAATCTTAAGTGTGAGGTAGGAGGTAGAAATCAAAATTTATTAATGTGTACGTGAATCATTAAAATGTAATAGGGCTTTTGTAGTTACCTGACTGGTTGCNNCTTCTTGACACACAAATTTTTTTTCAGTTGGTCTATGCTTCTGCATTCTAACCAGGGGGATCCCATAGGGACATACATGAAAAAAATGTTTCTTAAAACTGAAAAAGAAAGAGCTTTTTATTTTTCTGTTCAGCAAAATTATAGTTTGATATCAACATGAAAAAAAGCAAGAGTCCTTGTAAGAAAACATGTCCTACTATTTGCTGACATTTTGTCAGGTACATAGTAAATGCTATCTTGAGGAAACTAGAAAAATCTACAAACATTTTGAAAGAGATCATTGTAAGTATAAAAGCCAAAAATAGACTGGCAAAAACCTAGTTTTCATGATGGAAAACATACTATACAGAAGTGAGAGGATGGCTGTCAATATCCTTATAGCAGAAAGGCCACTTAACAATTGCAATAGCATCACTTATCTTCCTTTTGTCCAAAGCTATCAGCAGAAGAAAAATCTTACATCCACCCTAATCAAAACTTGAGTTTTATTCTGTGATGACATACTTGCCAAAAACAATTACTTAAGCCTTACCCAGGTAAAGACACTGAAAATAAGAACTCGGCTTTAACTTCTAGATGACTTAAACAATGACAAACCCTTAAAGAGAAACAGTAATTTAGGACAAAAATGTATGTAATTTTGTTTAATTTATTCTTATTTACAGTCTAAAGGAAATAGAATCATCCTTCTGAATGAAGTTAGGCACACATACAAGGTACAAGTTCTATTCCCATATCACTGAGTGGCAGAATTTCAGTCAAGTGTAATAGGAACATTAGTTCTAAATGTAAGTTCCATTTTCTAAGTCAAAGCAATGGATCTTTCTTGTGTCATGAAGACAAACATCATTGTTTGAAACAGGAAAGGGATGTGTCACACGCTTTTGTAAAATGCATTCTCAGACTTCAGGTCTTTGCAAAACTACAGTCCAAGATAGATCATTAGGTATGGCATATACATGCATGAATTTTGCATGCACCTGGACAAATTAAAGTCATAAATTAATTCTTTCTTTCTTTCTTTGTGGCCTAGTGAGAATCCAGAATAGATGCCGCCATGCTTTTAATATACTGTGCTGTCTTCAAAATTATGAGAACCTAGATGGCCTGTGTGAAGCCTGAGGCTGATATGTCCAAATGGCTTCTATTGATGGAGCTGGCAGGTACTTTTGCCTCATGATAAGCAGAACGTTTCCCAAAAAGATCTTGGAAGTCTTCAGAGTGCAAGGCCCTTGTGCTGTACTGCATTCACAACTTTGCTATGTAGTTATCCTACACTTCCACCTCCTACAACAGATCAGGAGATATGATTAATTCTCTCCTTCCCATCAGCACATGATGCCCAGCCACTTTCTAGAAAGCAGAGCATCGCTATAACTAGTATTTGTTTTGGAAGACAAACACCTTAATAAGGAATTTCCTCCCTGTTCCTCCTTTCCCTTAGCTTTTATTGCTGAACATGATCTCATA
>WEIU01011730.1:2857-21430 GCA_013389925.1 Aegithalos caudatus
CTAGGTGGGGCATTTTTTTGTTTGTTTTTTGGGGGGGGGGGGGGTTTGTTTGTTTTTGCTTGGGATTTTGTGTTTTTTGGGGTTTTTTTTAACTTTCCATGTCAGCTCGAGGCAGAGCTCTGTAACTGTATCTGACACTTACCTGTGGCACTGTGGAGATGGACAGAAGGACCTTGGCCGAGCTGTCTGCAGAGGAATCCACATCAGCCCAGGCTGGGGTGCTCAGTGGCCAGTCAGTTTTGTTGACTGGATGCAGCTCTGGACATTTCCCTTGGAGTGTCTCCAGAGAGGAAAGGTTGGGGCTGCCACAGCTGTGGTGTAACAGAGAGGAGAAAGCTGGGGCTGTCCCACTCCTGCCCTGCCCCCAACAGCTCTTGCCAGCACCTTGAGGAGACACAAAGGCTGATCCAAAGGTGAGAACTGCAAAAGTGGCTGAGCTGGAAGGGAGGCACCGGGATCATGGAGTCCAGGCGCTGGCCCTGCACAGACAGCCCAACAATGGCAGCCTGGGCATCCCTGGGAGCAGTGTCCAAAGACTCCTGGAGCTGTGGCAGCCTTGGGGCTGTGACCATTCCCTAGAGAGCCTAGCCAGTGGCCGAGCCCCCTGTAGGGGAAGAAGCTTTTGCTGATCTCCAGCCCAGAGCTGCCGTGGCCCTGGCCCAGCCCCAGCCGTTTCCTCGAGATCAGGCCCTCCACCCCTGGGCCCGAGGTCAGAGCTGCCCCTGTACTGGCCCTCGAGAGGAGCCGCAGCCCCTGGGCTCTGAGCTCCGTCTGCTGGGCTGCAGCTGAACCAGGCCAGTGCCCCCAGAGCTCCAGGGAAAGGTCCTGCCCCTGGCTCGGGGCTGGGCCCGTGCCACAGGGAGAAAATCAACTTGCAGCTTCTGCCCCACAGCAGGGAAGAGCAGAAAATTGCTGGCTAGGAGAAAACTCTTGCCAAGGGCCTGCAGGGAGAGGACACGGAATGGCTTTGCGCTGCCCAGGGGAAGGGTGAGATGGGATGTGGGGATGGAATTGTACCCTGAGAGGGTAGTCAGGCCATGGCACAGGTTGGCCCAAGAAGTTGCAGCTGCCCCATAATCCCTGGAAGCGTATAAGGCCCAGTTGGACGGGGCTTCCTGCCCAGGAGAGGTGGGTTGGGGTTTGGTGGGTTTGGGTGGGGTAATGTAGGGTTGGGATGGAACTGTGGGATGAAGTTTGGAAGGGTGAGGATGGGAAGGGGGCATGGGGTGGTTTGGGCTTTTTTAGTGTGGCACTAGAGGGAGGGACAGCAGGGGCACTTTTGGGGATGCTCCTGCTGCTTGTAATAATTTTGGGGCCTTGAAGTCTCTTTTGGGTGGTTGCAGTTAAATTGGGAAGGCTGAGATAAAGGTGCAAAGCTATGGAGGGCTGAGGTGAAGTGCCAGGGATTAGGGGAGAGTGAGGGTACCTCGTGCAGGGAGGAAGGACAGAAGGAAGGAAGGGATAGGTGTAGATCCAGTCCTTACCAGCTCTACCTGAAGCCTGAAATCTGGTGTTAGCTGGCACTGCCAGTGCCCAGATCAGAAAATTTCCCAGTGCTGGTACAGCCCCAAGTCCAGCAATTTGCTGGCAGAGAAAGCCAAAATGTGGCAATTTCCTGGTGCCAGCAGTGGCACTGCCCAGATCTGGTAATTGGATGGTGCAAGGAGTCCAGATCCATCAAACTGCCAGTGCCTGCACCCCCCAGGTGTGGCATTTGTTGGCACTGGTACTACCCAGACCCGACAATTTCCTGCTGCTGGGGCATTTGGGAGTCTGGCTGAGCAGGAAAGGTGACCCTGAGATACAGGCTTTCCTTGTGGGTCAGCAAAGCCTTGGCTGCAGCAAAGACCATCCCAGCACTGTACCCTGGGCCGGGAGGGATTGTGCCACAGGAGCTGAGCCTCAATTTCTTTTACCAGGCAGCCTTAGGACACGGAACATGGAGAAGCCAGAGCTGACTCTCAGCTTTCTGGAGTCCTCCAGAGGAATCCTGTGTGGGAAGCAGCCTGGGAACAGGGTTTACATGCCAGGGCAGGCAGTTCGGAGTCCTTTTCTGCCCTGTGGGCTGTGACTCTGGCCCTTGCCTTTTCCAAGGGCCCTTCACAGCTCCCTGCCAAGGGGCCTTTTTCACTCCGCTGACAACAGTCCTACTGCAAGCCTGTCCTAAACCTGCTTTTTCTGCAAATGTGCTCAATGAATCCTCATTTTTTTGCAGTATCGGGTCGTGTGTGCGTGCAGGTGTAACGACTGAAGGATGGAACAGAATGGTCTGCATTGGGGTGTTCTCTTTGAGTTTTGTTGGGGCTTTTTTATTGTCTTCATTAACAGCCCCTTGTTAGCTCTGGGCAGAGCTCTCTAACTGTACGTGATACTTGTCTGTGGCACTGTGGAGGTGGCCAAGGGGGACCTTGCCTGAGCTTTCAGAGGAATCCACATCAGCCCAAACTGGGGGTGGTCAGTGGCTGGTTAGTTCCATTCACTGGACACGGTTCTGGATGCTTCCCTTGGAGTGGCTCCAGGGAGGGAACACTGGGTCTGCCACCACTGTGGTGTAATAGAGAGGGGAGGGTCGGGGTGCCACTGCTCTAGTGTCACAGACTGGGGAATGCTGGGTCTGCCCCACTGGGGCTGCCCTGCTCCTGCCCTGTTCCCCTCAGCTCTGCTAGTGTCTCCCAGGGACACAAATTTGAGTCAAAGGTGACAATTGCAGAAGGGGCTGAGCTGGGAGGGAATACCCAGTGGAATCTTTGAGTCCACCCCCTGGCCTTGGCACAGACATCCTCAAGAATCCCAGCCTGTACATCCCTGGGAATGGTGTGCAAAGGCTCCTGGAGCTGTGGCAGCCTTGGGGCCTTAAGTATTCCCTGGGGAGCCTGCCAAGTGTTGGAGGAGCCTAGGGAAAGGCAGGAAGGAAGACCCAACACCCAATATCCATGCCCACTGCAAGACAAAGCTTCTCAAGCTGAGTACAACACAGGTCTGCCTGGCAGGAAATAGCTCCCAGACAGCTCAGGGGCTCGGCCCTGTGTCCTAGCAGAGTGAATGAGATAGTTTTAGTGCATGAAGCAGAGGGATCCCCAGGCAGGTCCACCCTAGAATCAGCCCTGTGAGCAGCAGGAAGTGCAGAGTGCCTGCTCCCTTCTGTCCCCCCTCTTCTCCCTGCTCCTCTCTGGTCAGATCAGCACAGCCTCTGTTGTCCCCACCCAGCACTGCTGTCTATCCCCTTACACTACCTTTCTTGATCTTCCCTTGCCACAGGAGCTTGGCTATACTGGGCCACATCATGATATGCTGCCTGCCACTACTAGGGCTCTGGGTGGGTCTTTTTGTTAACCCCACCAGCTATGTTTTTAGAACAGCTCTCCTGGGAGAGAGCTTACAGGAACTCTCGTTAGCAAAACCAGGTCACTTAAGCCCCAACTTTGCCACTGATTGGGATCTCATCCCTGAGAATTTTTACTTCTTCCATCACATTGCCTCTGCACCTGCTAGCTCTAGAGTAGCAGATGTGGGAGAGGAGCCCAGCTGTCCATCCTCTCCATCATTCTTGCTGTCAGAGCAGCTGTTCCTTTCACTGCTCCTCAAAGCTATTCAGAACCAACTGAAATTCGGGAGCATTTACACACACCTGTTCACAAAAAGATGTATGAGAAGGTTGTAAAAGACATCCAAGGGCAACAGAGCCATGTGGGCAAGTCATGTGGATCTTCCTGAGAAGATCCTGAACAGAGACCTGGAGACCTCCCACTCTGCCAGAGATGTTCTGAATGACTATATGAGACAACCCACCCCAGTCTGAATGCGTACAGCCGCTTCCAAATATGAACGTCAAGGCATGTTTGGAAAATTACTTTAAGTAGTATTCAAGTACCAGACAGTATTGGGCTGAGGCTATGCAAACAGGCTCAGCCTTTGAAGAGCTGCCCAGCTAGTAGTGCCTCCCCTACTGTCCTCCCCAGTAATGCAAAAGACAATCCAGCATGCATAACCATGAACAGCCATTCACTTGTGAGAGAGCATAGAATCTCAGATATTCATTCTTTCACAGCCCACATGAGCACTGCACGTATGAGGGTCTTTATTTCACAGTTAGCAGTGGCTAAAGAGATGAGTTACACATTGTAGCATCCATAGGCAGCAAATCATAGTAGCAGTGTGGTACTACTCACTTTGTGTTTAATGACAAGATGAAAGACTGCACAAAGTACACCAAGGCAACTCCAAAGGCTGGCAGTGAAAACAAGATACTAAACCTGGAAAAGACCAACTGGCCCAACTAGGGCTTAGGAAAAAATAATTATCACATTGATGCTCCATGAGGGGGGAAAGAATTCAGACAGCAGCAAGGAAGAGCATCCCCAAAGGGGAATCAGTAACATGGGGATGGGCAGAACAGGCAGGGGAAGGAGTCACTCAGGGTTAGTTATAAGCACAGCTGGACTAGATAAGAGAAACATATTTCACTCTATGGAGCAACATGCCCTACTTTCTAAGAGGTGTGTTAAGTTAGTCTGTTTTACCCCCTTCCTAGCTATTTCAAGGAGTTAGTTACAGCACAATGCACAGATCTAGTTAGTGAGAGTGGTCCAGAGCACCTATCCCTCTTAACAGACCTGTGTAACTCATCAGGAGCTTGTGAAGTATGAGCCACACAACGCACAAGAGGGACCAATGAAGCTCCTGCCAACCACCCAGCACTACTTGGTGCCCTGCTTATGCAGCAATCCCAGACAAGGCTACTTATGCTGTGTCTCTGCAGGGCATCTGGCAGTGAACCCCAGCACTCCTCAGGCTGACCTGGACTCAGCTGGCATGAGAGAACAGAGAGACACTGGAAGTACTGTAAAGGATTAGACCATTCCACAAGAGAATTAATATGGCCTGTAGTTCCAGTAACTGGAGAAAACGGAGATCTGGAAAGCAAGAACAAAAGCAGTTAAGTTCCCCTGGACCACAAAAAAAAAAAAAAAAAAAAAAAAAAAAAAAAAAGCACATACAGTGTGAGGCAGGACTTAGCTTCACAGCATTACACACTTCAGCACCCCACTACTGAAAGGCAGGTTCGCTGCTGCTGTCCCTCAAGGAGCACAAAGTTACTTGCTCAAGGTGGTAGTTGCAGAGCTGGAACTGAGCATTGATCTATTGGAATCTAGGTTGCTTGTTTCCTCTCATCCACCTCATAACTGAGAACACAGAAGTGTCTACTTGCTCCTTTCCATCTAGGCACCAGCTCAGCAGACATCTGCCACACCACTATACTTATCCTATGACTGTTTGCTAGGCAGTGCCAGCCAGCTCCCTGGCTCCAGAACACTGACTCATCCCTTATTTTCAGCAAGCTGAACAGAATAGCATCACATCAGATCTGTGGTCCTCTCAAAATCCAGAGTTAAAAACAAAGCCCCTTTTTCAAAGCCATTACCTTGTCCTTCAATTGCTGGCAAAGCTGCAGTGAAACTGTGAAGAAGACAAGGGCATCATTTAACCACGGGACAACACATTCCACTTTATGGACATGGCTGACTTCATATCGCTGGCTGCCAAACTCACTGGAGGAGGGGGAAAAGAGCACAGCTTCACACACAACAGCATAAAACTCAACTGTCCTAAATTCCCATAGGAGAGATTATGACGATTCCTATCACACTTATATCACCACCTGTCAAAGTTACAAAATGCAAACACCCAAGTCCACCTCTGACCAAATTTATAGTTAAGTTAAAGGGTGAAGGTAGGAACTTCATTCCAGACTGGCACAGAGGCAGGGAATGCAGGTAGCAATGCCAATAACCCTCATTTTTGTTGTAAACTCTTATCTCTAGATATACTCAAGGCTGGCACTGTCTAGATGGGCTGAATCCTGGAAATTCACACATCTTGGCCTTTAGGACCAAGTCATTAAAGAGACACAACAGAGCATTCACAGGCACAGCAAGTGACTCAGTCCAGCTTCTCTGCTTCAGAGATGCTACAATGGAAACCGCGCACAGCTGTTTGGATTTCACCCTCAAGACATACCGACACCTGTTATCCAGGTACACTACCCTTGTAGTGCCTGTACTTACAATGTGGCCCCAGGGTTGTGCAAAACAGACCCTCCAGCAGGCTTGAAGTTCTAAAGAAGGAAAAGGTCATTAGGATTTTGATGTGGTCAACAAACCACTTAGAAGAAAGACATTTAAGGTTTACACTTTCAGTAGCCTGACATCAAGAAACAGCCACACTCTATTTGCCTGCACACTCCATCAATATGGAATCCCTTTTGTTAGAACCCTTCCTGCTCCTTCATGAAAGAAATTCTACACACTGGCTGAGTTCAATGTAGCTACAAATTTTATCACTACAGAAATAAGATGAGACAATCCAGAAGAAAAACAAAAAATTGAGTTTTAGGAAAGTTTTCCTTATGGGAGGACTGCATTTCATAAAGCTTAAGAGTGATGCTGTGTTTACAGGACCTCAAGTTGACCCATGCAACAGGTGAAGTAGAAAAGTATCAATCCAAACTCCACTAGGAAGCCCAAAATGCTACTCTGATGTAAACTGGATCAATGTAGCTATGCGCTTCCAAAATTACACTAAATTATCAAACAATATTTAAAGTATTTGGTTAAAAATGGCTTACTCCAGAGCACTGGTATGTTCTGGGCTAAGCAGCCATGCCCCAAACTAGATTTAGAGCAAATGTTCTGTGTGCAGCAGACCTAAACACAGACATGTAGCACCAGCTGAACTTATTTCTGCATTATCTTATGAACATAAAAGTGCACCAGTAGCAGTGTGATCTCCTCCTCACAGTGGGACGTAAGGAGAGAAAACTAAACAAGGTTCAGGAGATATCAGCCATCACCTTGGTTGTGCTGGGTTGCAGCATATGGAGCTGGTAGACAGTGAGGCACAGCTTGTTCAGGTTAATATAGAAATTCACAAGGATGTCTGGAGGCAGCGCAGGGGTGAACATTTTCTGGCAAGAAAATTAGTTTCTTTGTCAGTGAAAGGATCATAATTTCTAATGCTGGGAAAATCATTCCCTTTTCTCAAGCAACACTACAATTACCCCATGGCAAAAAAACATTAGGAGAGAAACAAAGACTGAGCAGCTGCAGACGATTTCAGTTGTCGCTGCACTTGATCAAATGGTATGTGCATGACAGTGATAAGCGAGGATGGAGCAGTGTTCACAAGGGCATACAATCCCTGGACAAGATTCTTGGGCAGAGAACAGAACTTACACTCAGAGAACGAGAGTTCTCATGCCCAAGTCATTTGCATTCCCACAGGAAGATACAGAGCAGCCAAAACCACTCAGGAACTTGCAGTTCTGCCTTGGGAGACACTTCAGAAACCCACTTCCACCAGGATGCAACCCAGTATCCAAAATGTTGTAATGCTGCCAGACCTATATAGGTATCTAGACCACCACATACTTACTGTGAGACCACTGGAGGCAATTTCTGGTAGTGTCAGTGTGGCAGGAGTGGTTAGCCGATTTCGGGCTCTGGAGAGCTGCAACATCACAGCATCCATAAGCTACAAGATAATGTACAGAACCACTGCTGACTGTGATGCCTTGACAACTCTGGACAGAGTGCTGCAGAATCCTAAAACCTCCTTCAAGTGTTAAAACAACAAACAACACCGTCACTACCCCTTATCCTTCCAAGAATTCAGGAACTTATTGGGAAAGGGTGGCTCCCACATAAATGCAGTTCAACTGTTACCACCAGCAGATTTATGAGACATGTCAGAAATGTTCAATACTAGCAACTGATGAGAGAACAGCTCTTCATGACAACAATACCGAGCCAACATAAGATCAATTACTGATGCCACAGAGGCATCAACAAACTCATCATCAGCTCTTCAGAAGAACAGGCATTAAAGAAAAAAAAAACCTGCAGTCTTGGTCTCCCCACTCCCATATCACAGGTACACCTGCTGCATGGACTCCCACTGTTCATAACCAGCTATGAGTGAGGCAGTAGAAAAAAGAACCAGTTGATAGTGAGGCAAATCCTGCCAGAATCCACAGTCCAAAGGCTCTATTCAGGCAGACTTCATCTTCCAGAAAAAAAGGGGGAAGCTCTAACATGTCTGTTACAGAGCTCATGACTAAGATGAAGGCACTTTGCATTATGGCTAACATTTCCCCTTCCTTCCACTTGAAAGTAAAAGGAAATAGTTTTATTACATAGTTTCTTCCTATGAGCAGCCCTTGCCCATGTGGAAACGAAAATGGTTTAGTTTTCTCATGTTTGATGGATTCTAATGAGCAAACTGGAATTCTGGTGCCTTCATAGAACATTTCCAAGCAGAAGGTTGGGCTTCACTGCCATGCAGAAGCTGCTCTGTATTAGACCCCAGAAAATACTATTGGCAAGAGAGAAGTCACTTTCAGATTTTCAGTAAATCACAAGTACTGTCTTATTCTGTTTACTGATGGCTGCCTTGCTGCTGCTCTCGCCAGAAGCACTGATCAACAAAGAAAATAAGTTATGTAATAACATCATCCACAGAAGATCAAGGAATATCTACCCAGATTATTACTGGTGTGTAACAGGGCATTGACTGCTCAGATAACTGTTCATCGGGATGTACTAAGCTAGTACAGATTCATACAAATTAAGAGGTCACACAGACACTTCTTAACATGGATACAACTGTGAAGTCTGTTTCCACCAAAAGACTCAGACAGTAATGTGCCTTAACTGTGTTTAAAACAACAAACTGAGGGAAGGAAAATGCATGTTCCTACCCAAGCAGCAGGGGCTTTCTCCTCACCTTGAGCACCTCCAAGCCTGTTTTGAACTGGTAGTTCACATCTCTGTTCATAAGCAGGTAAATGGCTTGGTTCACATGGTTTCTAGCATCCTGGATCTGCAAAGGTACAAATGCAGCCCAATGAAAGAAACACTCCGTAATAACACATGCTGGGAAGTAAAGGTTCCCCAGTTATCTCACTGACCTCAAGAACGGTGTCTTCTCAAATGTAATGCCATGTCTAAGTGTCAGAAATTACTTAACACAAACCTACCACTGCTGCGCAGAAGCATTACTGGGCTCTCCACCCATGGACTGGAGATGCAGAACAGTCTGACAGCTACAACCTGGATTGTCAGACTGCTCCTGTCCTGGAGTGACAGCAGGCACTCTCATCCTGGCAGCACTCTGGCCACAACCATCTGGTAGGAATTCTCACTGCTAATGGCATACACAGCAGTCAGTTCTAGCATCATGAACAATGATTTCATCCTATCAGAGCTAAAACAAACAACATCAATGAGCAACAAGCACTGATTTCTAATACAGTGTCTCTGTCAGTATCCCAGAGTCCTTCTAGAGTAAAATTGTTGGGATTGAAAGTTATCTCCAGCACCAAGAAGCTGTGCCGTTGTGTGGGACCGGAACAGACTCAGGACACAGCTGGCTTGAGCTCTCAAGCAAGAGGAACACAGTGATAAAAGCAAGGTTGATGGGTGTATCCTTGCTTTCATGGGAGCAAGGACAAACCAGAGGAAGACAATGGCCCTAGGAGAAGCCGACTTGTGCTCAGTTTCAGGCAGCAGCATGAAAATTGAAAAACAAGTGCCAGGAATAAATTAGAGGGTGTAAATGTAAAAGCTAAGCAGAGAAGCTTGTATGAGAAGTTCCTGCTGGGAGACAGGCAACACAGCTTGGGGTATTTGTAGTTTCATATATTTATAATGCCCTCCACAAGTCACAGCTCCCAGCTCTACATCCTTGTAGAAGCATCCCTGGGATAGACCTAGCTCTGGTTCCTTCTAATACAGAGCTCAGGGAACACAGAACAGCCCTGCTCTTAGAAAGCTCTAGAGGCCATAGAGAAAAGAGTGACAGTAAGTCTAATGTCAGACTGCAGAGAGACTGTAGGTACTTGGGCATCTCCAAGTGTCACCACCTCCAGTCCTTACATCTTACAGAGGCTTCTGAGCAAACCAAACTCCTCCTGGCACCACTACCCAACCAAGCAATGCCAGCCCTGCTGTTATGATTTGCTTCATTCATATTCTCCCTTGACTTTGCTTTATTTGCTAATCAACTCCCTCAAAAATTATGTGCCTACACTTGTGTTCCTCAAAAACATGCCTCTGCTACAACTTCTTACCCATGACTTCACTTTGTACAGAGAAACAAAACTCCAACTGACATGACTCATTAAGAGAAGACACTCCTTTGAGACGTTAATTTTTAATTCAGACAGGCCAAAGATCACCATATAACCACTTGAAATGCTTCTGCACTCAAACCCTTTAGGCACTCACTCCATATCTGAACAAAGTTAGAACACATAATGCCAGTAAATTAAGGAAGTTGTTTTCCATTAAATCTGGTAGAAGTCAGCTGTACAAAACAGCCAGAAACAGGAGGCAATGTTGAGTGTTGTCACAAAAACTTCCTTGCTTTGTTGCAAGGCATAAGCAAACTTCCCCAAGTTTGGTATTAACATCCCAAGTCCAAAATTTTCTAGATTTCTACGAAGTTACTAGGTAGAGCTTTCACTGCTAAAGCAGACTTTGGGAACTGTACTCAGTGCCAAATGCACTCATCACCTAGAAAAACCTGAGCTATGGCACAAGGAAATACACTGAATCCATTTTCCTCCAACCTACTCAGCTGTGACAAAGTAATTGAGGAAAAACATGTCTTCAGACACTAGGTCAGGTCCTGAAATCAGGTATGTCCCAGCGAAATGATGGGAAAGAGATTCTGGGTCTGGATATCTGCATCCTTTTAACTTCTTATCTGAGGGAACGCAGACATACTACTGGAACACAATAATTTGTTCTAAACAAATGCATCTGGAAGAGAATGAGAGCAAGCAACTCAGAGGCCCTGAAGCTGCCCTTTACCCTGCTAGCCTGGGGACAGTCCTGCACAGGCATCTCAGGCACTCCTTTAAAGGATCATGACTGCTATGGAGACAGCATTCAAATCAACTGGTGTTTTGGAATGAGCCCACCCAGGCACCCCAACTGAATTTAACTGATTTAATTGCACCTGCTTCCTCTCTTAGCTTTTACCACTGTAGCTCATGTGGAATGGATGTAACAGTCTCTCTCAAAAGACTAAAGTTACTGCTCAGAGAGAACACTGAGGCTGTGGATGGGTGTCAACAGGTACCTGCTGCAATTTCCACTGCTTGTCTTCCCGGAATGCAAAATGCAGGAGCTGATTGTTTCTGGGCATTTTCAGATTAACATCCTTGAAAAAAGAAACAAACACATGAGAGCAAGAAATGCCTGTATGCAGAAGATGGGGGCTGGCAGTCGCGTTCCCTTCCTCCAGAACATCCTGACAAACTGCAGTCCTGGCACAGCCAGATCCTCAGTGCTTCCACAGGATGATATTAATACAAAGAATAGGTTGAAAGACATTGAGTGAATCAGGATCCAAGCAGGACACATGACCTCAGCCCAGAAGGTCCTCAAGGAAACTTGTTATTATACAACAAAGGTGGTAAAGGCAAGGAATCCCCATGGAAGTTGACTACAGCATTCACCACCACATGGTGGTGGTAGAAGGGATGCTGGGTCTTGACAAATTCCAATGGTTGATGAAACATCTAGGCCAATTAAACAGAACTGACAAAGAACACTGATCACTGGTAATACCTAACCAGGGTGACCTCCCTCCCTGTAGCACAAAGCAAGAAGCATGGCAAGTACTCACAGCTTGACACAGTGCATCTCCCTGCAGCGTCATCACACCTTTCACCTGGTCTGTGCTGGAATGAGAAGAAACATCTGGGCAACACATGTCACAAGAGGCACCTATCAACTGCCAGCCTAACATGTCCCCTCCATGTCCTGTGTAGCCAACATGGGTTCCTCATGCCCAGAGTCTGAAGACTGCTCCTGCCTGGTAGCTAAATACCACAACACACTTTCAAGTCGCCAGTTCTTGGCCTGCGGTAAACTCCAGCCATATTCTTCATGGGCCACCTCACCCTAACTGCTCTGCCTAAAACATTAATTTCATTTCTGATCCCATTCTTATTCCATTTATCACCTGTCAACAGTTTGGTTGCTGTTACGAAAAGCTCTAGCAGGCACAAGACAATAAATGAGTAACTGACATTGGAGTGTTAGATGATTCTTACAGGAGCTGAAAGCTATAAACCACAACCCATTCCAAGAAAAAAGACCCTAAATAAGTAAAACCCCACAACCTTAAATAAATAAAAAACTCACACCCCAAACCCTTCGAAAGGTCCTGCAAGATGACTCACATCTACAATGAGCAGTGTGAGGAGAAGACTGAAGCACCTGTTTAGGCCATACCTTACATTTTACTATATTAGAGACGCTTTAGATCAACACTGTGAGATTCACCTTACAACAACAAATGAAAACTAAATTAACTAAGATCTGAAGAAGACAACCCTCAAACTTAGTACAGAATTACTGCATGATTCCTTTTCAATGCTGTGACATTCATAATGACTAAGGTTAACTGCTTTGTGACAAGCTTCTGAACTCTGCCAGGGCATCTATTGAGACCAAGGGCCACACTGAGGATCAAAAAACGGGTATCAATTTCAGAAGAACAGCATACCTATAGCAGTTTCTGCACAAGCCTTTGCTTTGTGTGAAGGAGATTTACTATTGCTATTTTAGGGAGATTTAGGTTAAGATTTCTCCATAGTCAGGGTCAGAAACTGAGACATGAGCAGAATTTGGGTCTTGTAACTGCAACTCCCTGTGTCATAATCAGAAAAAACGCTCTTTGGCAAACTGCCCGCAGCACTGAAGCAACACACAAGCATGTGGTCAGGAATCAGTAACTACATTACAGGTGTCAGCAGGAAATGGCACAAGGCTGGCTCAGGCAGCCCTGGGGCACAGCTACAGACCGTTACATTCACCTACCTTGAGAGTTAGCTTGTTTTCCTTACAGCAAAATCTCTTATTAAAGAAAACCCATTACTCCAGGGCTTCTGCAAAGCCCTTCACCACAGATCCTCCAGGATCTGCATCCTTTGCTGCAGAGGGAAATCACCCACTGACCACCACCACTTACCTGGATGTGCTTAGAACAAAGTTCTCTTGCTTGAAAGCTCCTCCAGAGCCACTGGTGGGCAAGGCAAAGCGGTGGGAGGCCTCCTGCCCAAGAGAGGACACAGTGAGTGCTGGAGCTTCTGCCTGGGCCCAGCACACCATGAGCCAGGAACAAAGATAATGTGCACACCAGCAAGTGGCTGAATACGTAGCAGTCACCTCTGCCAGCCTCCTGAAGTCCACCAAGTAGAGCACTTGGATTTCATCCTACTGGTGAAGCCCAGGAGAAGGCTCAGCACATGCCACCCATAGCGAAAGGCATTTGGAGGAGCTGGGCAGTGCCAGCAAGATTCCCAAGTTGCCCACAGAAGGAGCAGCACCCAACAGTTCAGCTCTGCACGCCATCAGGCACCATAGTGCTTCCCCTTATTGCAGCTGGTCTTTACATGAAGGAAGTCTGGAGTAAAAAACAGCCCTCCGCAGCCCTTCACCTGGTTATACTGGTTGGTGATTGCCCTTTTGACACTTCACCCTCAAAACTACAATAAATTCTTCAAAACAGGTACTATATATACAGGTATTGCAGTCTATTGTCACCTGCTGCTGACTCCAGTCCTGGAGTTCTGAGTCAGGCCTCTGGCACTCATACCTGCTCTGGCACTTGCCCCTAACCTCCACATTTTTAGCCCTCCTCTTCTATCACTCCATAACCTCCCAAAACCAAAGAGTGTGAAGGGGCTGGGCCTGTTAAACACTGACCCAGTAGACACATGGTGCACTCTTGGGGCACACAAGTCCCTTTGGCCAGTTCCCCACTGGCTGCCTGGAAAGTCAGCCCTGCAGCGCCTGCTCAGGCTGGAGAAAGGTGAGAAAAGTGCTGCCCATCTGGTTCAGCTGAACACATCAGGCCTCTGAAAGGGGCAGGTACCAGCAGAGGAGTGAGCATGTTGAGGAAAGGATGATTTTGAACAAGGAGAGTGCATGCTAGTAACTACTGCACAAGTAACAGCTGTCAGCTGAAGGCCATGTTGCTTGCTTCCACCAGCACATGTCAGAGTTACAGGCAGATCCAGATTCTCTGTCCCAGAAAATATTCATATGTCAGGCAAATGCCTCCCAGATAGGTCTGGCTACCTCCATGTGCCTTTTCAAAGCAGCTCTCAAGAACAGAACAGTATTGGGGAAATCAGTTCTACTGGGAGTCCTCAAGAGCAGAGGGCAAGCAAGCACTGGGACATGCATGGATGATCTTTCTGTGCAGCCCCTACCAAGAATTTCTTCCTGCAGGGGAAACCAATCACCATTCCTTACAGAGGGTCAAACAAAACCACAACACAAAACTCAGACAAAATTAACCTCACCTTCAAAATATCCTGCAGCTGTCTCAAAACAGCATGGACCTCTTCTTGTAAAAGCCATTTAAATTCTTCCTCCTATGTTCACGGGAAGAAAGCAGTGGAATCATTAGACATCAAACACTGGAAGCAAATCTCTCAGACACATGTGAAAATTATTTAAGCTCTAAGGGTACTGCTGTTTCCATGCTGTTTAAATAAAGGAGAACAAAAGATTTCTTCCTGATTTGTTGAAACATCTCAGTCTCCACATCTTCAGTCCAATGAACTGTCCTCATTCTTGCCCTGACTTTAAGAAAGCAACATTCACACAAATTACTGTACCAAAAAAAAACCCCAGAATTGAGTGCAACATTCAGAGCAAAGTAAAAAAACTACTGCTTCAAAAACCGGGGCATCCTTTTAAACTGTTGGGATAGACTCACCTGGCTGCCAGACCCATACCAAGCCTACCTCACTCGCCTCTTCCTCAGTGGGCCAGGGGAGGAAATCTTGGGCCAAGATAAAGCTAGGGAGAGCCATCACCAACTCTTTGCAGAGGCAAAACTTGCAGACAATTTGTTGCTAATTAGGTGGTGAGAAACAATGATAAAAACTAAAATGAACATTCCCTGGCCCATCCCCAGCATTTCCCCAAGGAATAGCAGTCTAAAACAAAAATAAGTTAAACTGAAAAGGGGGTGGTGGGGGACACAGGCTGGGCACTGCCATCATTGGGGTAAATTCAGTAAGGAACAAGTTTGGATCTGATGACTCACTGCCCTTGAGCCTCCATCAGCTGCTGCCACAGAGAAGCCAGTATAAAGCAGACCCTCAAAGCACAAATAATGTTCTTGTTAAGTCATGAGTCCCCATGCAGGTCATCAAAGAAGTGGGGAACAGAAGGAAGCATGGGACAAAAAGAAGATTGTCACTTGCCATCCTGTAAGAAAAATTTTCCATGGGCAGAGTTCTGAGCAGCTTGCCCACAGAAAAATAGGCAAGCTACAGTGAACTCAGAACTTTAAACTTGCAGTTTCTCTGCTAGATGGTTCCTGTTCACCATGAGGAACACAACCCCTCACTGATGCGTCATCACCTTATGCAAGAGTTATCCCAATAATCTGTAGGACAAAGCTTTGTTTCAGAAAACATTTAGCCAAGGCAGCCACACACTACAAAGCCAGGTAGAATTCCCTGTTATCCTTCAAAGCAGTTTGGGTGCAGGACCACTGACTTTGACCCTTTAATCCTGTTTTGGGTTTCTGGGAATTATACTTGTCATAGAATGTTCTTAACTGGAAGGGACCCACAAGGATCATGAAGTTCAAGTGTAGGATCTGCATAGGACAGCCCCAAGAACTGTACCATGCACTTGAGAGTGTTGTCAAAACCCTCCCTGAAATTTGTCAGGCAGAGTGCTATGACCACTGCCCTGGGGAGCCTATTCCAGTGCCTGACGACCCTCTGGGTAAAGCAAGTTTTCCAAATATCCAGCCTAAACCTCCCCTGACAGAGCTCCATGTTGTTCCCTCAGATCCTGTCACTGATCACCAGAGAGAAGATGGATCTACAGCTCTTTCACTCTGTAATGTCTGCCCTCCTCCAGGTTCCCAAAGGAACAGTGATCCCGTGGGTGTAGCAGATGCCCTTAGTACCTCCATCACCCACCAGCACCATGCAGGTGTTTCTACTCAAAACGCCCATTGGTGTTTTTCTTCTCTTTAGTAACGGCAAGAAATCTCCCTTTACCTGCCCATTAATTATGGACTAAGTCAAGTGCTTGCNGCCTCCCAGATAGGTCTGGCTACCTCCATGTGCCTTTTCAAAGCAGCTCTCAAGAACAGAACAGTATTGGGGAAATCAGTTCTACTGGGAGTCCTCAAGAGCAGAGGGCAAGCAAGCACTGGGACATGCATGGATGATCTTTCTGTGCAGCCCCTACCAAGAATTTCTTCCTGCAGGGGAAACCAATCACCATTCCTTACAGAGGGTCAAACAAAACCACAACACAAAACTCAGACAAAATTAACCTCACCTTCAAAATATCCTGCAGCTGTCTCAAAACAGCATGGACCTCTTCTTGTAAAAGCCATTTAAATTCTTCCTCCTATGTTCACGGGAAGAAAGCAGTGGAATCATTAGACATCAAACACTGGAAGCAAATCTCTCAGACACATGTGAAAATTATTTAAGCTCTAAGGGTACTGCTGTTTCCATGCTGTTTAAATAAAGGAGAACAAAAGATTTCTTCCTGATTTGTTGAAACATCTCAGTCTCCACATCTTCAGTCCAATGAACTGTCCTCATTCTTGCCCTGACTTTAAGAAAGCAACATTCACACAAATTACTGTACCAAAAAAAAACCCCAGAATTGAGTGCAACATTCAGAGCAAAGTAAAAAAACTACTGCTTCAAAAACCGGGGCATCCTTTTAAACTGTTGGGATAGACTCACCTGGCTGCCAGACCCATACCAAGCCTACCTCACTCGCCTCTTCCTCAGTGGGCCAGGGGAGGAAATCTTGGGCCAAGATAAAGCTAGGGAGAGCCATCACCAACTCTTTGCAGAGGCAAAACTTGCAGACAATTTGTTGCTAATTAGGTGGTGAGAAACAATGATAAAAACTAAAATGAACATTCCCTGGCCCATCCCCAGCATTTCCCCAAGGAATAGCAGTCTAAAACAAAAATAAGTTAAACTGAAAAGGGGGTGGTGGGGGACACAGGCTGGGCACTGCCATCATTGGGGTAAATTCAGTAAGGAACAAGTTTGGATCTGATGACTCACTGCCCTTGAGCCTCCATCAGCTGCTGCCACAGAGAAGCCAGTATAAAGCAGACCCTCAAAGCACAAATAATGTTCTTGTTAAGTCATGAGTCCCCATGCAGGTCATCAAAGAAGTGGGGAACAGAAGGAAGCATGGGACAAAAAGAAGATTGTCACTTGCCATCCTGTAAGAAAAATTTTCCATGGGCAGAGTTCTGAGCAGCTTGCCCACAGAAAAATAGGCAAGCTACAGTGAACTCAGAACTTTAAACTTGCAGTTTCTCTGCTAGATGGTTCCTGTTCACCATGAGGAACACAACCCCTCACTGATGCGTCATCACCTTATGCAAGAGTTATCCCAATAATCTGTAGGACAAAGCTTTGTTTCAGAAAACATTTAGCCAAGGCAGCCACACACTACAAAGCCAGGTAGAATTCCCTGTTATCCTTCAAAGCAGTTTGGGTGCAGGACCACTGACTTTGACCCTTTAATCCTGTTTTGGGTTTCTGGGAATTATACTTGTCATAGAATGTTCTTAACTGGAAGGGACCCACAAGGATCATGAAGTTCAAGTGTAGGATCTGCATAGGACAGCCCCAAGAACTGTACCATGCACTTGAGAGTGTTGTCAAAACCCTCCCTGAAATTTGTCAGGCAGAGTGCTATGACCACTGCCCTGGGGAGCCTATTCCAGTGCCTGACGACCCTCTGGGTAAAGCAAGTTTTCCAAATATCCAGCCTAAACCTCCCCTGACAGAGCTCCATGTTGTTCCCTCAGATCCTGTCACTGATCACCAGAGAGAAGATGGATCTACAGCTCTTTCACTCTGTAATGTCTGCCCTCCTCCAGGTTCCCAAAGGAACAGTGATCCCGTGGGTGTAGCAGATGCCCTTAGTACCTCCATCACCCACCAGCACCATGCAGGTGTTTCTACTCAAAACGCCCATTGGTGTTTTTCTTCTCTTTAGTAACGGCAAGAAATCTCCCTTTACCTGCCCATTAATTATGGACTAAGTCAAGTGCTTGCACAGTTGTATTTTTGGGGAATGCTGGTCATACTCTTTTAAACCACATGACATTAGAAAAATCCGTTTTCCTATGTGGCTTTCCACCCAGACCGATGGATCTCTGTACCCCTTCTCCAGAACGGAGATCTCATTCCTCGGAGATCCTGTCCCGGGGAGACCGCAGTGACCGGTGCTCTGCGCCGTCCCCGCTGCTACCAGGTCACTAGGACGGCTCGGGCACCGGCAATGTGCGGGGCGGTTCAGCGGGACACCAAGGCAAAAGGGGACATTCACGGTGTGCCGGTAACAGGGCGGCCCCGGTCTTGTCACCCCACCCGGCCCGGCCCATCGGAGGACCGGCGCCAGTGGCAGAGAGACCCAGGCGCCGCTGGTGGGCCAGGCGGGAGGAGGCCGCGGCCTCCGAGCCACGCGGCGACGGGGT
>WEIU01011730.1:21604-49065 GCA_013389925.1 Aegithalos caudatus
CTCCCCTCCACCGTCCGCAGGGGCGGGGCCCCGTGCGCGGCGTCAGGCACGGCCTGGCTACCGTCCGCACAGCCCCCGAGCCCGCCGCTGCTGCGAGGTGCGTCAGACCTACCTTCCCCCAGCCGAGAGCACAAGGGCGAGGATCAAACCGAGCTGCGTGTAATACTCAGAAATGAGTGAAGACGTCTAAAAGTCTCACCACTTCTTAAAATAAATACATTTATCCTGGCAGTCGGGTCTTTGCAAAGAAGTCGGTGAGTTCCCTTTCGCGATGGCTGTACTGCAAGCGAGACACGAGTGCATAGCACCTTCACCCTACCAACCCCTCGGGGTTGGGAGATAGGAATGATCCTTCATGCCCAGGGTGGGGAAAGCTTTCAACAGCCCCCGTTCCTGCTGCAAGCACAGCTCTCGACTTCCCATCAGTTGCTTTTAATGACAGCTCTCAAAAGGGCACTCAAAAGGTCTTCCCCGAGCACCTATAACTCACTGCACCTGAAGCTCACTCTCATCTACACTTCATCCTCATCCCTCAGGGCAGGAACAGCTACTGCTGTCCAGCTGTCTGATGATCCACAAGCAGTATTCAGAGCTTGTAAACATTTCAGTTAAGGATCATGTCCTTAGAATACCCAACTGACCGATGAGTTAGTGTTCATAGAATCAAGGGATGGCTGGCATTGAGAGGATCCTTAATGCTCACTTCATTCCACCCTCCTGCGATGGACAGGAATCTTCCACAGGACTCAAAGACCCAAATGCCAGAAGGATGGATATCCCAGCACAAAATTTAAACACAAGTTGTCAGCAACACCAGGACATTAAAACCAAGTATCCTACTACTCTCATCCCAGATGCACACAGCCCTCTGTGCAGAGAGCAAGAAGTTACCAAATTCATCCTCTGTAACAGCCTCACTGACAGTTCCAGGCTTCAGCAATGACTGAAGTGCTCTCAGGATTACTTGGTTTTTGGGTTACTTGGTTTTTGGATTTTTTGGTTTTCAGCAACTCTGAGTTTCTCATGTTCTGAGGAACATATACTTCCTTAATGCCCCAAGACAGGTCTGACAGGCTTTAGAAAATGCCACAAGAACATTCTGTTACCAAGAAAGGTTTTATTCTTTTTGCCAGTAGCTTTGTTAATTGCACAAAAAAAAATTCTTTGCCATTTAAACATTTTCACACATCCTATTCTGAATAACAAATGTTAATTAAAAACAAGGCAGGGAAATAAAAATTCACAACCTTAATGAACTATGGGATCTATCATTGAGGAAAAAGGAAACTGCTTTTCTTACAAGCTTTTCACAAGTGTCACATTTTCTCTTTAAAAAGGAGGGAGTCAAAAAAAAAAGCAAACTGCTAAAACAAATCTTCATAAAAAGAAACTTTACAGAATTGTCAACATTAGGACAACATTAACTAGCCAGTTTTATTAGAGCATCTCTCAATCCACTGCTTACCCCACTTCCCTCCCCCAAATCTTGAGCCTAGGAACAGACTCAAATCCATGTTCAGAGGCTACAGACATAAATACAATAATCTAAGTGAGACTGACAGCAGTCTCAAACAGCATCTGGAACAGTCTGGATTCCCTCATTTCCATCCCTCCTCTTTCATAGCCACATGAGAGCTCTTGGTCTTCTCCTGCTCCTCCTGGGCACACCTGTACAGTTGTCCAGGCAGCATTGCAGCTACTCTACAGGCACTCTACACAATGACTGAAAGCTGCTGTGAGATCCTCTCAGGATAAATTACAGTGTTGAACTAGTCCACATCTGCCACTCCCACAGAAATAACCATCTCCATTCTGAGACCTACAGTATTTCTACAAACAAACCCTGCAGCAATGAGCTGCCTAAGGACTGGTCCTTTGAATTCATTATGAAATACCTGTCACAGGACTTGAGATCTCCTTTGGCATTCTCTCTGTATCCAGAGGCACCACAAACTAACAAATATCCTCCATTACCTTTGTTCACATCCATTCACTGTCACTGGCCCAAGAGGGCAGGGACAGCTGGGGGATGCCACTGAACTGGTTCAGCACAGTTCACTCTCAACTGTACATGGGACAGTACCTCCTTCCTCCCAAAAGATTTTTTTTCCTTTAGTCTCATCTCTTGCCCCCAAACCCACAACTTCCCTCAGATGCCCTCAAATGTGTAATTCATATGAGATTTTTTTTTTTTTTACTGTGGTATATTTAACAAAGGACTTCAGATGCTAACTGGAGTTCTGGATGGAGAAGAACAGTGTGCCAAAGCAGGTCAATGACTAGCTATCCTGGCAATTTTATGCACGTTTAACGTGAATACCTACATGCAGAATGGCAGTGGCATTGCCAAAGAAACATGGGTGTAGAACTACCATCACCCACACACAGTGGCCAACAGGCAGTGAGGTCTGACAGCTGTTGCCAGGTGTTCACCACAGGACATAAGTAATGCAGAATACAGCATTAGCCCACAAGGAACAGTCATCACAAAAGGTGAAATACTCAAAGTAACATTTACAGCATTAGATGTGATTCAAAATCAATATGTGACACTGTCTTTCTTAACAAGGTGCCCCTGAACCATACGTACATGCTGCATAAAGCGGGACTAGTAAGAAATCCTAATCCCAAGGAAATTTCTTTACACAGCCATTAAGTTCCTAGAAAAAAAATAAGGTGGCAGGAGCAGATGTCAGGAACACGGCCTAATGTGAATCTGTCTTATTTCCTTTCAGAATCCCAGCCCAAGGGAGAAAGGAGATTGTATCACTGAGAAGTGATTTTGGCCACAGTTTCTCACTGGCATTTTTCTAACACTCCAGTTTAAGAATGAACACTCCCAAAAGGCTAATACTGAGAATTGGAAAAACCCCAAACAAACAAAAAACCAAGCCACACTCTGTGCATTTCTAGTGACAGGCATCCTCTGGACTCTGGGTTGCTCTGCTATCTACACTGAGAGCATCTCTGATATCTAGCCTCGGCATCTGCAGTTCATGTCACCCATCTCTAGACTAAAGCTCAGCAGTGGTCTTAGCCTCCCCAGTTTCAGTTACTGGTCTTTCTAGAAGCTGGTGTCTGGCCACAAGTAGAGTTCACAGATACAGGGAGAAGGCTTATGCTGTGCTATCTTGTACCCAAAGTAGTAACACTAAGAACATGTATGGAAAATCTGACATGTATAAAGTACACAAAAGTATCCCTGTGAGGTAGGTAACCATCACCCACCTTTATAGATGGGCAAACAGGCTGAGAGATGTGACAACCATGCAAAGGCCAGAGTGTGTGGAAAGCAGCTCAGGAATCTCAATCTCTTGGATCATTCTTCTCTCCCCTTTCAGACTCATCACTCTGCTTGTGACACTGCTGTAATCCAAGACACCTTTGCAATTATTGACTAACAAGGGTTAAAAAAAACCAACTAGTAGTAACATAAGCTAAGGCCAGGAAAAAGTAAAATCTCTAGCCTAGAGTTTTGTAGGCTCTGTTTCTCTTGCAGTTTTCTACGCAAACATGTTCCTTTACAACGATGTTTTTTGGATGGGCTACAATAAACCTTTCAGGAGCTTCATTGACATTGGCATTCTCTCATTTTCAGTACAGTTTGTGTTCCCTAAGGTGTAGTTGTCTGTACAGGGGAAGACATGGATGCGATGTGTTGTCTTTAACAGTACAGGAATTCCTCCACCAAGGTGCCGAGGAAGTGGAAGTCTAAAAAGAAACTGAATCAAGACAGTGTTGCACTTAACTCCCCTTACCCTCCGGAACTGCCCTTCTCCTCCATGGGAGGTGCTTTGTTCTCTAACAGTGGCTAATTAGCAGGAATTTCACTTTACTTGGGACCAAGGACTCAGTGATATTCACAGGTAGATGGGATGTATGTCACCCTGTCCCCTTGAAGCAGGGAGTCCAACACTTGCATTATTTCACAGCGAAGGAGAAAAGGGATTGTTAGAAACAGCATCTTGGACTAGCAAACAAAGAGGAAAATTAAAGCAGCCAAGCAGCAGATTTCTGGCAGTTGCCTCAGAGCTTCTCAACAATTGTCGCTGTTCCATCTTATGACTGTCAGTGCATGGCATGGATTTTTCTAATTAGACTGCAACAATCTGAGCCCCCCTCTTCCCCCCTCCTGCCACAGTAGAAGGCTCGCTGCAGCACGTCTCAAAGTTTGTGTATAAAAGGAAATGGAAAGACAGAGATGGACTGGTCCAGAGTTAAAACCCAGTATCATAATAATATTAATCAATAATCATCATATGAACAGTAAGAAGGGTGCAGCCTAATGGATGTAGGCCCTGTACACTGCAGACATGTCGTTGTCAGATTGGTCCAATGCTTTTGCTCGTTTATAGACCTAGAGAGAAATCAGAAAAGGATCAGAGCCTGCTTTTGTGTGAAGCCTTTTCCCAGCAGAAAAACTCCTTTGCTGACCACTGCAACCAGAGAATTGTACAGTATGTCATATAATCCAAGTGCAGATCAGAAAATGCCAGGTCTTCCTGTGTTTCCTGATGTAACATTCTAAGGGTCTCTACAATCAAAACAAATCCAATGCCACCCTAGTTAAAATATATTTCAATTACTGTTCCCTTGTCATAGAGATGATGTAATTCTTAGATCTGTGTCTCTGCTTGACAAACAGCTCTGTTGAATAAATGCTGAAGAACATATTTAAACACTGAACAACTCTTACCTCGTTGGCAGCAGCTGCCATGGGAGTTGGGTGGTTTACAGAATCGCCCAGTGCAATAGCTAATCTAAGATCCTTCTGTATGTATTTCAGGTAGAAATCAGGTTTAAAGTTTCCTTGCAAGATATCTGTGGAAAAGAATCCATGCAAAAAGTAAGCATGACAAAAGTAAGCCAAACCCATGCTGCAGGGGGCTGCAATTCAACACCAAATCTCCCTTTCCATTGCTGATCACTACTTTTAGCTCTTGTTTCTCTACTATCTTTATATGGCCACAGCAGATGATGTCACTACTGCCCACTGACAAAGTAAGCTCAGATTTCTAAGCAGCTTGCTTTCCATTTCACTTGTTTCCCTGCCCCAATGAAATCCTAACTTAAGCCCTAAGCAGTCCCAATTCACATTCTCAGAAGTCCTAGCTATGAAGGGAAAGGAATGAGAACTCAGGTCTTCATTTCCAGAATGCTTAAAATAACCACAATCCCAGGCTGATGAAGATGGGACTGTTATTTCCTACCTTTTGCCACTATCTGAAAAGCTAATAGATTGTAAAAAATGACCTGTAAGAAAACAATGTAAGAGAACTTTACTTTGGCACTTCTGGTCCAGGAAGATGCTGGCAAGTTGTCCCTGATTGAGGATATCCAGAAGGGTCTGCTGCGACTGGCCAGTCACTTGAGCCAAAGTCAGTCCTTCTGCTATTGTTGCCATGAAGCTGCCTTGGACCATGTTCACAATCAGCATCATCTTGGCAGCATTGCCTACTTCACCTGGAAGTGAGACACACCATTGGGATTCCTCCTGAAGAGAAATAGCAGCCCCGCTTCCCCAGCCCACACAGCAGTAACACTTTGTCTTGGGTTATGGAACCAAAAATGTATTCTATTTCATCTGCTGAAATCAGTTGGGGAGATCTTTTTTTCTTTATCTCTTGTAACTCCTGGGGGAAGGAGGCAGATGTCTTCTCATAAAGACCCAACTGTTAAAAACCAGGTGGGGCAGTGTTTCTTATCTTTCACCACCCATTCTCCCTCCAGGGGGATAACTGCTGCTAATGGGCCATTAAAGCCATTGACGTGACACAGTATACATCATCCCATTCTGAGATGCTCCACCCAGTGAGGGGGGGCTCTGGCGTTCCTACCTAGACAAAACTGAGACTCAGGAACACCAGGCAGCTTGTTTTCCACTGGACTCCAGAGGAAGACCAGACCCATCTTATCTCCACTGGACTCTTTTTCTACAGGATCACTTCTACTCCAACAGCACCACATCTGCCACTCCAGGAGGATTCATCCGGATTGCTTCCAACACCATGACCAATAGGGTGTCACATCGTTTCTGACTCTGTCAGGGTTTCTAGGGTTTTTGTTTGTTTGTCTTTTTGTACTACTACATTTTTATTTTTAATATTCCTAGTAAAGAACTGTTATTCCTATTCCCAAATCTTTGCCTGAAAGCCCCTAACTGCAAAATTTTAATAATTTTGGGGGGCGGGGGGGTGTTTGCATTCTCTGTTCTGAGAGAAACTTCAGCTTTCGCTGGCAGACACTTGTCTTTCTAAACCAAGACACACTGGTAGACTCCTGGCATCAAGCACTTGGCAGCTCTCCCTTGCCCTGAAAGACTTCAGAAAATATTCCCATTTTCCAAGCACTCAAAGGAATGGATAAATCATAAGAAAATATGACTTAAAACAAAAAGCATCAAAGATCCTCCAAAATGAGCCAGCATTCAAAAAAGAAACCTTAGCCTGCAGGCTCTGAAACTGGCCGAGTTCCAGAGGAGTGGGCCAATTTCCCATACTGCCCAAAGAGAAAAGAAAAATGACATATACATCTCAGACTCCTTGCTGGAATTCCCAGTCCTTGCACTAAGAAACTGCAATCAGGCCCTCCATGTTTCAATTACCTAGGAAAAAAGAGGTCTTCCCCATGGCTTGGAAACAGCTGCTGCAATCCTCATATAAACCCCTGTCACCAGCTGCCAGGATCACAAGCATTCCATCATTAGAGAGCTGCTGGTTTCCTGAGACTGGTGCTTCCAGAAAGCGACCACCTCGAGACACTATCACCTAGAAGAAGAGCATCTTTGATTAGCTGTGCATCAACAGCAGCAGCAGCATCATTTAGGGCAATCCTGCCCGTAAGGACAATTTTAAAGCAGAACAAATACCTCCAACATATAATCAGAAGATGAAAGCACTAATGTGATGTACCACACTGTATCCTGCTAAGTGTGCTTAAGACCAAATGTTGACTTCACACTCCAGGCAAGACCCTCCTGCACCCATCACTACTGTGCATGTTTTAAGCAGCTGAACTGACATGCCTTAGTCATGGCACCCTACACTGGCCAAGGGATCAATGCTGAAGGTGTATATGTATATAATGACCAATCTCAGAAGACTGATCATTATATTTTCCCCTCTTTCCAGATAGGAAAGGCCTTTGACAGATCTCTTCAGCCAGACATTTACTAATATAGGTGATTTGCATTCTCTGAATTGATGTTACACACTAGTGCATCACCAACATGTCTACTTAAGACTTCACCAAAACCAGCTCCCCTTTCTTGTAAAACCACACACACTGCCTTAGGGCAGTGGGGAACAATCAAGATGCAAAAAAGAAATCACAGATACCACAGCAGAAGTAATCAGAACACTTCTACAGAAATCCTATAACAGTATTGTAACAGAATGAAATGTGAAGACATTCATTTTCCTCAACCAGAGCATTTAAACTAGATAAGATATGCATTTTATCAGTCATTAATCCAGACAGGGTTTTACCCTCCAGTTTGCTACAGAATACCAACCCGTTTACAAATATTTCTTAGGGCATCAAAATTTGGGTGTTTGCCCTGGTACCAAGTTACAGCTCTGCCAAATCTACAGGCTTTGCTGGTATCACCAGGGAACATCTCATCCAACACTATTTGCTAGTCAAGATTTGACACGTTATTTTGTCTTGTTTGCCTGGAACATGAGACTCTCCCAAAAGAAGCCCAAAGACCTCTAGAAGCAGTTTTACTAACAAAAGTGAAAAACACCTGACGCAACACAAATTGCAGAACCGCTGCTGAATGAACAGCTGCTGCTGTTAAGAGGCTCAGTTCAGCGATTACCTGGGCCAGCTCTGTGACTGTATCTGCATCCACGGTGGACATATCTACGTAACACTTCCCTGGACGAATCCCCTGCAACACTCCACTTGGACCAAGCACCAGCTGTGGAGAACAGAAGAGCGGTAAAGCAATAGGGTGTCTGCAGAGAAACCTCAGTTCTGCAGGAGTCCAGCTGATCCTGGCATTGCGGTAGCAGACCCCCAGAATCAGAACCTGCCCTCAAAGACTTAAAATCCTTAATTTTTGTTGGGATATTTATTTTTACACAGCTGCACTGTTCAGGACATACAATGACCCAGGCTACCGTGGTTAGCAGGAATCAGAACTAGCATTCACTGCCATGTCGTAGTCTAACCAGCGGAGGTAAAATAAGACTTAATCCTTACATCCTTTGCTGCTTTTGGATCTGATACACAGGCAAACGTGATGTCACAGGTGGAGACTACTTCAGCAGGGGTTCTTCCCAGTCGTGCACCCTCCTGGATGAACAAATCACACTGCAAAAGGCACAAGTCCAAAGGTAAGACAAATTAAATACAGAGCAAATGGATTATTTGCATTTTGCTGTTAAAAAACTCCACTGCTGGACACAACTCCAAAGGAGTTAGGCATGTTAATTACACAGCAACTTTGTCTTCTTCTGTTGCTTTGTCTACACACACACGCACACACACACGCACACACACACGTACAGGGCTCTTTTGCACCTTTTCTGACAAACAGCTGAAGAACTTTGAAAGAAAGGCTCAAAGAAACAAAACTCTTTGGTGAAACGGTAAGAATGTTGTGGGTTTAACAAGAAATTATTAGGGAAAAAAGGGAGATTTAGGGAAAAAATTGGTAAAAGGATATAGCAAAATGTGTTACTGGACAGTAACAGGAATACGCACAGCTGAGACTGATATGTTTCAGAGGGCTGCTGCTTCAAAATCTTAGCTCCTTCTTACCCTATCCCCTCATACCAGCCATGTTTTGCTCTTGAAAAAATAAATATTTTAATCCCCTTTTAACAAAGTAACCACAGTATCTTTCTCACCCAGCTCCCTACTTTTCCTCCTCCACTACAAAGAGTAACACTGTCTAATATGTAAGTGCAATGCAATATAAGCTCCATTTTCATTTTGAATACTCCTAAAAAGCCCTTCTCCATCCTGGTTTCAGGATAAAGACAGAATGCTTGTTACCACATGACTAGCACAATAGATGTAGACTAACTTGCTAACCAGTGCATCTTACCATACCTTAATCTCTAGGGATAACTCCCTGCACTTGGCCTTCTTGGCACAATACACTGCATGACTATTCACATCAGCAGTATTTTCAGAGGCATGTTACACCCCATTCTTCAACACACATATATATACAAGGGTATAATTTTTCTAAGAACTCTCTCCTCTCAGTCAAAAAGGCAATGGGGTGAGACTGCTGACATAAGAATGACCACACTAGAAAAGACCACAGCTGCACCCAGTCACATGTGCCCACCAACAAGCACCTAGGAAACAGGACAGAACAAGGTGACAAGCGTATCCTTGTGATTCTTTGGCATCCTCTCCCAGGCACCACTGATGGATGACTCCATGAGATACAGGGGGTAACTAAATGTTTAGGAGAGATTTAAACACATGTCTACCTTCTCGGCAGTCCGGTTCCAGACAGTGACAGTGTGACCCATCTTCAGTAAGTTGGAGACAATACCACTTCCCATCAGACCAAGGCCCAGAAATCCTATCCTGAGGGTATAGATAAACATTAATGCAAGAAAAAGCAATCAGTGTCAGTTTCTCGTGGTGCTGGAAATGATGAAGAGCAAACTGGACACCAGCACCACAAAAAACAACAAACAAACATGTTCCACTGCAGCCACAGCTACAATGGGCAAATACAGAGCTTTAAAAGCAAGCTGGAATTTATTTTGCTTACCAAGCATCCCTAACAATGTCCTGAAGAAAGTCTTTAGCTTATTTCAGATGATCACCTAAATATTAAAGGTTTGGATGGTCTGGGTTCTTTTTGTTTGTTTGGGGTGGTTTTGTGTGTGTTTTTTTGTTTACTAAAATTGCGTTTGTGCGCTTTCTGTTGACAGTCATTGCCTTACTGAAGTTAAAGGGAACATTTAAAAATGAGCAGGTGTTTCAATAATTAATCTTCTGATTTTAAAACTAAGTCACACATGCAACGCTTGTTTGTATAATTGAATGACACATTAGTATCTTACTTTTAATATAACCTAGCAAAGACTTAGTGGGATAAGCATCATGCCAAGACCAAAGACCTAGTCCTTGCTCTACAGCTGCCATTTCAGACACAGGAAGAAAGGAAGTATTAGGCCAGTACATGTCACCATCAGTCGCAGAAAACAGCCTTCCCTTCCTCCCAGAAACTGGAAAGTTTTGCTCCCTCCATTCATAAAAAAGACAATATACCACCAAGTTCCTACAATCACCTGCAACAGGAATTCCTCTACAGATATGGCTGCAAGAATCCTTTTATCCATCATGCAGATGCACAAACCCCAGTTTTCAGAGAGATTCTGAAGCACTCTGTTATATCCAAGGTAACTTCACAACAAAATCTACCTGGCAAATCCACAGTTAGTTCTGCAGAATTAGCCACGCTACAGCTGCACTGTGGCTTTCACAAACCACCTGTCCACTCCCAGCTAACCATACTGCCTTTTCTCCAAGCAAACTAATTCAGACAGGGCAGAGAAAATCACTACAGGCTCGTTACATGGCCCAAATAAGGTAAACCAGCAGAGATATTCCTTCATTCCCAACCCACCTCTTGAGACACACTTTCCTGAGAGACTGTTTTACCTGAACAGCTTCGTTGTTATTTCTGTTCCCCTGCAGTACAGGTGAGAACTGACATCCCATGTGAACTGCCCCAACAGCAAAGAGCAAGAGTGGCCTGAACTCAATTTGAACAGAGCAGAAGTTACAGAGCAAAACAGGAAGCTCAAGTTAGGCTTCTCTCACTCTAAAAAGGAGAACGGGAGTGTTAGGAGAAACCAGAAAGCTCATGTGCTACACAGCAAAGTTCTTGTGATGGGGGAACACACCCCCCTCTTCCTCTTGCCTTCTGCATGTTCACGAGAGTGATTTAATAACCTCAGTCAACTGCCAGGCACTACTGGAGACAAATCCCCTTTTATCTTCCTACCTTATGGGACACTCAGGAATACTGCTGCTAACATCCTGAAGCTGGACCTACTGAAAAGGCCAACTGCAGAAACACTCTGAATTGTAGATGTATCCAGGAAAGAACTTACTCTGAATTTTGTATTGTACAGCCCTCTTTGTTTTTAGATGCCTCCCTCCTCACCCTGCCCCCCAAAACAGTTTCACACAAGGACAGAGGGAATGTGCATTTAAAGGGAAATGTTAGGTTTATTCATTCTCACTGACAAGCTGGAGAGTGGCTGCATGTGTGCACTGGGAAGGAAATGGCTGAAGTGTACTGGAGATCTTACTTTTTATCTGTAGGCGTGATGCTGCCATTGACTGCTGTGCTGTCTGCTGCCTGGATAGAAGTGGATCCTGTCTCCTGAGGGAGTGGGGCGGGAGGACGAGGGTAGGGAAGAGAAAGGGAGAAGACAATAATAAAAACAATATAATGCACAGCTCTGAAAAAACTGCAAGGCCTCATGACAATAAAAATCCATCAAAATGAAGATTTGCTTTACCTCTTCACAAACCTTCAGTTTCTTTGTGATGGCTTGATAGCAGACAGCTGGCTGTATGGAGAAGATAAAGCATTCAGCGGAAGGACTGTGCTGATTTACTCTGATGAGCAAACAGACCATATCCTTGTTCCACAGAAACAGGCAGCTCACCCACCCACCACCACCTTCAAAGCAGGACAATTCTAGGACTTCCCTCAAGGAGAGAAAATAAAACCTAAAATATATTGAAAGATATTAAGATCCTTCTTTCCCACCCTGCCCCAGCAGTTCAGCCTGTCTTCTAACAGAGGCACTGCAAACTCCCTTCTGTAGTTCCTATAACAGGCTCCCCTGGAGGCACCAGAATCTGGGCCATCCCTACTCCTACATTTAGTTATCTGAAGCCTGCCATGAAGCCTCATATCTATGCTCACTATGTCTCTGCAGCTGTGGAACCAAAACCTTCTGTTTAATATAAGAAGGCATGTGGCTTTCTACAAATGCTAAGGTAAAGGCTGCTCCCCCCCATGCTGCTTACTGCGCGCTTGTCTAGATAAAACTGTTAGCAGCTCTTAATCCTTCTGGCTCTGCCCAGATCCTCAGCGAGATTTACATCCTTTTATGCTTAATTTGATCTTTCCTTTTCCTCCTGATGTTCAATGCTGAATATAAAATCCTGCAAGACTTCTGACTCTTGGAAGATAAACTGGCTGTATTTTACACGGAGCTTTTCTGGTCCTGGAAGTTTTCCTGCAACATTCAGTGAATTAACAAGCCTATCCAGATGAAGAAACTGATAGGACAATCATCAAAAACAATCAAACAACAGGATTTCTGAACACAAAAAAAAACTTTCCTGTCCATCCTGTTCATGCTACACAATTTATTTCATCAGATCTGTCAAAAATGAGTGCTAGATAATCTTGAATTACTTAGAACTATTCACTGTACTTAAAGCTAAATCCCTCTAAATCTTAAGGCTTGGAAGTACTTCAACTAATCTATTTACCAGCCCATAAAGAACAGAATTCTGGAGCTCTTTATGCATACTCCTTGTGTTCAGTTCCAATAAAGGGCAGGATTCCAAGCTACCCAGCAGCATGATGCTGTCTGCCAAATCCTTACCTTCTCTGTCTGGCTCAGCAGGAAGTGATGAAAGTGTGGATCATTGTCCTTCACAGGCTACAAAGAGAGAAAGTACAACCTCAGAAATAAATCCACAGAGTCATTGAGTCACAGCACAATTCCCTTCCTCTCCTAAGCTGCATGAAAACAATAGCATAAGGGGGAAAATATAAAATATATCAGCTGTGACAAGGAGCCTGCTTCAATTAAGTAGTTTACATTTTGTTTTATTCTCAAAGCCAAAGCCATTCAAACCAAATTCCTCATCTTTGTACATCTGTAGGAAAACCAAAGAAGTATACAAGCAAGATTAACATGAGAGGAAGAAAATTCATATTCTGCTTCCTCCTCTCCCAAGCAAATGAAAACACTTCTTTTCCAGCTTCCAAGGAATTCCATAAAACAGCATTCTGGGAATTGACTGGAGATTGCCACAGGCCAAGCAAACCCATCCTAACAAAAACAGGGACTACAGGCCCAGATACCTCTTCTTCCCAGTGAGCATCATACATACTAACCTGGAATCACATTGCTCTTACTCTGCTTTACTGATCACTCATTTATTCAACAAAATCAAAAGGTTTTCAAAAGCTGCAAAAAGTACAGCAAGTTAAGTGTGAATCTGCAAACAGTTCCACAGAGACAGAACTCTCATTTCCCAGTATATTTCTGAACTGTCTGGGATACTGTTCAGCTTTGTTATGCTGCAGTACATTCTGACACAAGAAGATAAGATCTTGCTGTTTTAGAGCCAGACAAAAGGCTCTAGAACTGCTGCCACAAACTCAGATCCTACATGTTGTAAAGCTTCTCACCTCGCTCACACTCGGTGGCCATTTAAATCCAGCCACTGTTCCAGTCATCACTCTCTTCACTGTACTTGACTCTGGAATTGTGAGGTCCTGAGGAGACAGAAAGAGGATCATAAAGAGCTTAAAACCGGCTCAGGGGCTGGTCACAGTACAGTGATCATTGGAGCATACACAGGGAGTTCTGAAAGCATTACAAACGCCTTTCCATGAGCCCTTCCATTCCACAGGCCTTTCCATGAGCATTCGTATTTGAACAGAGTATTAGCAACACAGGTGACGTGAGGAAAACATCAACTGCCAGCAAAGGAATTCAACCAGATGTATGGCTTCTGAAGAGTCCGTTCTTCATACCTAAGAGGAATCACTCCACTTGTGCGCTTATGCAATGAGCAGAAAACAAACATGCTTGATCCCGTGTTTTCCTCTGGTGGATGCAAAAAACTTAACAAATGAGTGAAGAACATCATTACAAGCAGAGGTCTGAACTCCTTTAATCTTACCCTGTAAGATTAAAGGATAGAATAGAATAGCCTACCAGTTACCAGGAGAACCTTCAAAGCATGAGGTTGACAGCCATATCTGCTCAAGTTTGCAGAATCCATGAGACAAAACTGGTATGTGGGCTGCCCCATCTGCTCCACAGGCCCTGGTTTGTAGTATCATGATAGTACTTAACATACTGGGGCTTTTACTGTTCAGCAGATTAAACTCTACCCTTTATTTCCCCAAGACATATAGGTTTAAATAGGTCTTTATGTTGTAGGTCATAGACATGTGCTATAGACATCTAGGTTTTTATGCTACATGAAGAGAATATACAGGACTTCTGCATAGTACGTGCTGTCTTCCTCTGAAATGAGGGTTCAGAAATGGAATCACGTTATCTCCCCTCCAAAATTACTTCCTGAAAATGCACAATATACCTTAGTATCCACACAAAAGCACAAGAGAAGAACACTGTTTGCAAAAATGGCCAGAGAAAGACTCCTAGAGGTAACCCAGAATGATACAACTGTTCGAGTGTTAGCAGGACAATGCAGACATCAGTCTCCAACCTTGTAGCATCTAGGGAAAGTTCTGCATACTTCAGCTGGTAAAGTGTGGATAAAACCTGCTTTAATTCCTACGAAGTTCTGTTGCTCCTTCAAAAATATTCATATAAACTTAAAAATAAGAGTATGTGAATGATCATGTAAGGCCACGGAGCCTTTCTAGACAGCACACCTCAGCAACAACTGGATTTTTAATTTTTATACATACTTTTTGCTTGGAAGCCAGATTTTGGACTGAGAAGGAGGAAAGAAAACCCAAATCCTAGCATCATATTAATTCAGGACAACAACATAAATGTTTTCTACTCTACAGCTAAGAACTTGAAGAACTTATGAGAACAAGGCAAGAAGACAAGATTTTCAAATTATTTCATAGGCTGAAAAACAGTATTAAGGCAGTACTGTTATATTTTTATGGCAATTATTTTGTCACTTTCCAGAAGCTATATGGCTTACTTTCCTACCTTATCCTGCTTAATTTCCTGCTTTGAGGCCAGGCAGTTATCACCCAGCTGGCCACCACTTTGTGGCAACTTTAAAACCAGTCTGCTTGTCATGTGCCAGTAAAATAGTATCTACTACCACAATTAGTTCATTCAAAGTACTCTGATGTCCTGAGGTAGTTAACACAGTAAAACCTATGTGTGCAATGTGTCAGCACAGTCAGAACACTCCCCGACATTAGTTTTGATTAATTTTGGAATAAATCTAGCTCAAAGATACAGAATCATTTTGCAAGTTAAAAAAAGTCTTATGAAGACACAACATGCTTATAGGAAGACACTTAGAAAAGCGAAAATGATGTTGCCAGTGAAGCATTTTCCTGCATCAGTCAAGACAAGTTCTGTAATTATTAATTATAACTCATAAATATGCATCCATTCCTCCCCTCCTCCAATTTCCTTCAAAAGAAGAAACTGATGGGATCTGTTCTGCAGCCTAATTTCACAGACACTGGTGCTAAAAAAGAGCCAGTATTATTTCCTTTAACCCCTTAGGAGCTGGACTCGATGATCCTTGTGTGTGCCTTCCAAATCAGGATATTCTATGACGCTATTCTATGATGCCTTCAGAGCTAATATCTGAGTTGATCAGCTTCATTTTACTACATCAAGAGAGAGTCTGCTATTCAACCAGCAAAGGCCAATCCATTCACAATTCTGGAGTGCAAAGACCACCATCTTGACTTGCATCCTGACTGAAAGAAAAGACTGTGAAGCACAACATGATCCCCTTGAAGCACAGGTGAGCAAGCACGTTGCCATATGGTGTTTCAGCAGAGGTCTCCCAGTTGTCTTCAGGTGTAGTCTCCGATGGAGGATGTGCCTTGTAATAATCCACCAAAATAAATATCCATTTGGAATAGGAAGATCTAGACCTACAACAGTGAATTCCATAATAACGAGGCTGGAACTCTAAACAAGAGCACAGTGCTGCCACAACAATGAGAAATATCAGGAAAGTAGCGGGAATAAAATATTAAGGCTCCTTTATAATGGATGATAGGAACATATCCTAAAGCACAGAAGCTGAAATTAAGACAATTCCTCTGGTGGATTCCCCAGGCTATGAATTTCTTCTTTAAGCCCTAGCCGTTAAGAATATCTCACTCTTCGTGATTACTGAGGTTGAAGTTGCGTGCCTGTTTATCACCTGATCATACCATCATGAGATGGGAGAAGTCAGGAGTCAGATGAAGACATGTATCTCTTTCCTAATCCTTCCCACACAAACTGAACTTGAGGGATGCAAAGATGAAAGAATGGAATCTCCTGATACAGCTTTCAAAGCCCTCTCAAAGATACGAACAGAGCCACTCACAGTAAGCAACTGGTAAAAATCACAGGAAGAATCAACAATATGCCTGCCAAGGGTATCAGGCAGCCAAATGGTCTAGAAGTAGCAACACGGAAAAATTTTAAAAAAAGGGATACTGAACTGATTCTTCCTGCTGGCCTGTTAGTCAAGGTGCCAGTTAGCCCTCAAGTCCAGCTGCCAAGTCCACGGGCACTGGCGGACATGCACAACACAAACCTTCTCATCCTTGGGTGGACGCCCCCGCTTTCGGGGGCTCTGATCCTGGGCTCTTTTCAAGGGTGACTTTGATCCTCTCTCTGACGACACAGAAGAGACCCTCTTTTTTCCTTCCCCTGTGCCCTTCTTCACCTTTCCTTCAGACAAACTGGCTTTTCGTTTCTCTTCACCAGCAGATTGCTTGCCTCTTTCTTCACTGGAATTGCGGCGATTCTTCTCTTCAGTGGAGTTATGGGAAGACCCCTGAGAGATTATAGAATAGAAGATGGTAAGGAAAGAAGAGAAGAGATGGAATGATTTTCATGCAAAACCAAGGATGTGAAGGACTCTGTGCTGATTAATATCAAGGAAAACAACAGCACAGTAACTTGAAAACTATGTATCTGTTAGCCCTTTGGAGTTGGTGACTGAAGTTCCTGGTTAGTTCTCCTGCAAAAACACATCAGTTTAAGCAAGCACTTAACAGAACAGGCCACCTGAAGACTTGCCAGGATTGTGTGCACTTCCAGCATCGTAAAGACAAGATTACAAGATACCAAATTGTCAAGACTGATTTATAAAATAATCACAAGCAGATCAATTAGCCTCTTCAGTTTCTTCATCATTTAATAATCCAATAATCACTTTTCCCCACCAAACAAGATTAAATGGGGAAGAAGAGAGGATAGGAAATAATCCCCAAAAACCAAAGGAAGGAAAACAAAATCCTCCTCAACTTGCTAGAGGAACAAATTCCTTTCACATAACAAGGCATCAACCATGCCAAGACCTGTTTTGATGCACAGAGTGAAAAAGAACCCACTCACCTGGTCCTTGCCTTTGGTTTTTCTAAGAAACTCCTCTACAGCATCCACAGCTTGCTGGAAGCGCTTACCCTTGTTAATCTTTATCATTTCCTCTTTGTGAGGGTGATAAGGCTTCAGCTGCTCCACTTTGATCCAAGCACTTGAAACAAAAAGAGAAGCTAGTTATATTCTCCAAACTGCAGCTTTCTCAATCATCCCACATTGAGAAACACACAGCTATACTTTCTCCCCCAGATCTACTGATGACAACAGCCCAAACTTACTTCCTATCTAGAAAATTAAGGGCTGCCATTACAGCATTCACTGAGAATTTTCTTCTGGCACTTTTACTTTATTTCTTAAGTTTTATCTCCTCCCATTCTAGCACTGTCCCTCTCTAAGCATTATTCTCTATCAGCAAAATAGCTTTTGAATGTGATCACAAGACACATTTAAAACAATGGCAGCCCCATGACTGCAGTTGTTTCATAAGAAACACCCACAGTCCCACGCCTCCAGGTAGTCAATACCACAAATCCACTCCAGAGGTTGTAGAAGGCAAAGTTCACTTAACAATTCTCAGCTATCAATCCCTGGTTCAAATATATTGAGCGCACAGGTGTCTAAAAAAACTGTAGGAAAAAAACCCCAAATTATCTATCTCACTACAGAGATCACCACACAGAGTGAATACAGAAGCCACAGCTCATTGCTTCACTTATTTCTGATGTACCCAGGTATTCTGCATGAAAACAACAAATTTTTTTTTTTTTTTTGAGGAAGAAGAACTAATTCCTTTACTATTGCTATTTTAAGACAACCTGACTTATACAGTAGCAGAGTACTAACCTGCAGTCCCCTATTAAGACTGCAGTCCTTCAAGGAAAATCAAATGACTTAGCTGTTTCCACTCTGGCTAAATAAGACTTCTTGACATTTACCAAATGGTAAAGTAATCAAGTATGGGTGACAACTTCATTTCCTTTACATAAACAAGCTCTTCTACCACTTCTTCAGTGAGATTTAAGGGAATGCCTTTGCTTCCCTTGATGCCTGAATTCCTTGTGGCTCTTAGATTAAACCATCTTCCTCCGTCCCCAAATTCAACCTCAGGTACATCAACCACACTATTACAAAGTCACTTCCAGCCTACTGAATATGGAACTGTGTAAGTTTTGAAAACCCTTCCCTCAGTTAGTATGGCCAATAGCACTTCTTAGCACACAGCAAAAATGGGGTAGACTTTCTTGTCTACCCCAGGATATCTCTATATTATGCAGATTATCTACAATAACAGGTTTTAAATATTCCCCAGTGCAGTTCAGCTCCTGCAAGCAGATAAAGTGATTTAGTAGCTGCATTTTCAGACACCGTAGGCACCATGTCATATAGTTAAACTGAACATGAAGATTAAAACAAAAAAAAAATATTAGTAATGTTTTGCTGAATCTTGATTGTCCTCTCTTTACAAAATAAGCTCTATAACTTCATTAATACCTTTCTCCTCACTGGCAATAGCAATCGTTTGTAAATTTTTTGTAACCAGGAATCAACTTAAAGAAAGTAGAAAGAAACATTTTGGGTCTCATTTGCAGAGACAAGATCTCCTGCCAGAACTGACTGTGGAAAATGCCAGCATCCTTTCCAAAGAACCCAGTGCTCCTGTATGCAAAGCTGAATCCTTTCACTTAGTTTACATTATTTGTGTAATAATTGACTTAATATAACAAGTCAAATCATTGCATTCAGACCAGAGTCCGAATCCAGCAGCTATTTGGGGAATCTTTCCCAGCTGCCCAGACATTACTGTGAAACGCACCTTAAAATTATCTTACACTTTAAAGCCTACCTGTATGACAAACAGTGACAAACATCCCTGAGTAGCACAGAGCACCAACTCATGAGAAGTCTTTCATTATGTGTACAAAGGAAACAAAAATTTGGATCCCAATATGAAATATGTTGTCGCAGGACAATTTCTAAATAAAAATAAGTTATTTTCTCTCATGGCATTCTCTTAGCTTTCTGCACATCCTACCCTTCCTCACTGCACATGTTCATTAGCTTCCTTTCTCATTCCTTTTCCTTCGGTATGGAGAAAGCCCAAAGCACAAAGCCTTTTGGCTCCTGGCTTCAAAGGTGAATCTTGGCACTTGTGATCCACAGGACAAAGAACTAGAGATCTCAGAGACAAACTGTTAAGTGAAAAACAATCCTAAATGCTGCCTCAGATAAAATAAACTTTAAAAAAAAACATCAAAAATGCCCACAAAAAAAAAAAAATTAAAAAAAAAAAAAAAAAAAAAAAAAAAAAAAAAGGAAAGGAAATATTTAAACTGGTCTTTTCCTTTCCAGTTTGTTTATGCATTACCTATCTGGACAACCTTCTTTAAGAGATGAGCGTCTTTTGATGCCAATGTCCACAAACCAATTGCATGCACTGTTTCAAGCACTTGAAAACAAAAGAACTTTTCACAAAGCAAAATCATTCACGTTTATACACAAGACCTCAATACCTTCAAGGCCAATGAAGCCCAGTATTTGGATCAGTCTCAAGGATACAACATATAAAAGGAACTACTGTTTCTCTCCTGATTCAGCAATGAATCAATGCACAAGGAAAACATTAGTGATGACACTGAAGATGTCATATTTAAGACGAAATTATTTTCATCCGGCAGCACAGTTATCTGGCATCTGTAAAGAACAGGCTACGTGGAAACTGAAACTTGTAATAAAAATACCTTTAGCAATGGCTTTCTCTTTTCTCCACACTGTTCCTCATCCTCTCCAAAATACCACTCTTAAAAAACCACTGCTCATGTCAAATCCACATTAAAAACATGAACAATAAGGAAAAGTGAGAATAAGCAGAGGCAAGTATGAAAATAACCTGCAGCCACACTGAAATAGTGGCACAGAGAGATGCAGAGACACGAGATTCAAATCCCTGACAGAAGCATGCCACAGGAAGTAGACCTTCAAACCCTCAACATTCCAGCCACTTTCTTCCTGTCTATAGATATCAACTCCTAATGATAAACTGCAGAAATGAGATGGAAGAATATCGACCAATCTCCACTTTTTGCAAACAGTATAGCTAGGGATGGAAAAGAGTGGCACTGTATCTCCAAATTTCTATTTACCACAGTCTTAGAAAAATTTTATTGCTTTAGACTGTAGCACTTTAGATGCCCACACCAAATGCTAACACAACCAGTTCTAAAAGTCAAAAGAAAATTGCTTAGTTATTTACAAGACCAGCGTGTGAGAGCACACAACAGAAATCAAGATGGATTTCCTTCTGTTAAAAGGGAACATCCCAACCCTCATCAATTAAATAACTCAAATAACTAAACTCTGCAATTTAATACATAAGCTTCTAGAAAAAATACAAAAATGACCACTTCATACTAGAATAAAGGAAGGGATATTTAGAAGAAACCCAGAAGCAGAGCAATAGTGAAGGAAATTAAGCATTATGTTTTTCAAATTTGTGCAATAAAATACCTCCTCAATATGAGGCAGAAGAGCTTTGTCTGTAGTGATTTTCAGCTATGGTACTGTGCCTGCAAAAATGGTGAACAACATTCCAGCTGGCTCTGCTACAGCAACACGGAGCTCCGCATGGGATAATCTGCTCATGAGAAATACCAGGAACACAAGCTCACCCACTCCATCAGTTCCGCCTAGCCCTCCAGCCTCTCAGACTACTAAGGTGTATTTCCAACAGTTGGCAGATTTAAAGCAAGTGTTTTCTGATTTCAGGACCTGAAAGAACACTTCAGAAAGACTACACCCTGAATTTACTCTCTCCTTGAAACCAGGGAAAACAGTGGCGGAAGAGAAGGGTAGGTGCTTTCATCCCAATACAACATGAAGGATGGAAAGATGATGAGTGCTATGCTAAAATCACTGTGCCTGATGGAAACAGGCTGCATATTATTACACTTATCTTAGACTATAAGCTTCCTCCATTTTTTCTTTAATATGTCAGGAAGTGTCCCTTGACCCCAGCCTACTTAGTTTCACACTGATGCTTCAAAAGGTTGCAAGCAAGAATGGGCTGTCCCAGCTTCCTGTTAAGACTGTGATACACACAACTTGCAAGTCCATTTGGCTGTTACAGAATACCGAAGGGGAAAGGAAGGTGAATGGCTGTGTTTGTACACACACCTCTGATGGCCACAGAACTCTCACTAGTATTTTTACAGAATCATAGTAGAAAGATACCTTCAAAACAGTATTTTTAGTTTTGACAAGTGTCATAATTTGTAAGCAGGCCAAAAAAAGTTAAAGTATTTAACTGGTGGGCCAGCCAGTCTATAAGTTTTAGCTACTAAAAGCAATAAATGTACATATACAGCAGATTTTCTATAACAAAAGGGCAGCATGGAAATAATAATAAAAGGGGATTTTAAATACTATCTGAGAAGCACAGTTAGAAACAAAGATAATAGGTCTAAGTTCCACTTCTAAACTAAATTAAAATTGTTGTTTAGATTCCTGTAATGGATGCTGTTACATGCTTGTCAGCTCTATGGGCAGGAAACATCAACTGCTCTTGATTTTAGATAAGAAATCCTTTTAATGTGTCTAAGAACAGACACTTTGAAAAACAACTTCCAGGCAGACTAGAAAAACCTCCTTATCAATCTGGAGAACAAGGTACTAAAGAGATATTACATGATTGCCTTAACTGTGACGCACACAATCACTTAGAATAGGACATGGATATTACTATGAATATCAAGGTGGCTTTCACTGTGGTAAAGCATATATGTACTTCACAGTTTAAACAAAGGCAAAATCTGCTTTCATGGATAGAGAATCCTTATCTTCCAGAAAACCCATTCCTTTGGAAGTAACAGGAGAAATTAACATCAGCAATTAACACACAAAGCACAGAGCTCATTAGAAAATTTACCAAAAGCCAGGACCTAAAGAACAATCTGAATACACTCATGTTCTCACCTGTGTGTCTTGGACCAAAACTACTCAAAGCTTTCCAGTTGAATCTATTCCCTTAATCACTGCAGCATTGCACAGGCACATCACATGGTAATCATCAATTTGCAAGAAAAGGAAAATGTATTTCGTCTGTGCTGTATCCTAAGATAGCCAGAATTCCACAAATAACCAAAACTTATATACTACACCAAAACCACTGACAAACTCATCAGTATGTCTTTATTTACCCCTTTGCTCTGTTCATGCATATCCATCTTTATAAAAATCTTCTAAACATCATTCTCCTTAATCTTTAGTATGACAAACCAAAGCCTGACTTGAGTCAGGAGAGAACAATTTGCACCCAGCCTGGAACAGGGGCATTTCTGGCCACAGCAGGCACCTAAGAATCCTCAGAAGGAAGTAAGACTAAAATAGAGGCTGAGACTGCCTACCTCTCCACAAACTGGCTGGCAACAACCCTCAGAAGTACATGGGAGGGATTGAACCCAGCAACCAGCACCACCTTTGCCTTATAGGCACTGGGCAAGAGGTGAACAGCCGATGACAACATCCTCTCCTGTTCAACCTCAAAAGTTAAGGCAATGGATCCATGTACAGAAATGCCATCCTATAGCATAAACATGGCAGAAAAAGTTAGGTGTTAAAAAAGCAGCTACATGCACTACACCATCAGTATGGGTGAGTTCCCCATCACCCCTTGAACCTTGACAGCTCTGCAGTCTGCTATTCCTCAGCCTGTTCATCAGGTGGTGACATTCTCTTAGTTATTTATTTCTAAGTCCTTTTTATACACACACCTGAAAAAAGTATTTACAAAACCCACTAGTTTACTTGTACAAAATAAAGGGATTTTCTCTTCACATTTTAAGTAAAACCATTTACATTTTTCCTGATTTGGCTCACTGATGATGCTCAAACATGAAAACTTTCTCAAGCTACACACTGGTTAGAACAGCACAGTTCTAAACTGGCCTTTTGAAGTTCCAAGTCAGGACAGAAGAGGCATACAAACTTCTCTCTCTTCTCTCTATCAACATTATTTGAAAGAAAGGTTTATTTCTATTCAATTTTCAGGTACGGTATGCCAATCAAAGCAAGCAACTTTCTAATTCATCTAATATCTAGCATGATATAATTAAATTTCACAAGCTGGATGGGGGAGGGGGGCTACACTACAAAAACCACACTACCTTTCTGTGCCAGATGACTGAATTTGCCCCATCCAGAGCTCTAGAATCTTGTAATAAATGCCAATTATTTTGCAGCTCTGAACTCTTAATTTGCAATCTCAGCTACAGTATCCAAGACATTTGACTGCTTGTCTTAATACCAAAAAAATCTCTATTTGAGTCAATGTGAAGTACAATAATTGAGAACAAATAATCAGGACAGAAATAATCCACTTCAACTCAGAATTTATTAGCTCAAATGATCACATTTAGTAACACCACCAAAAAACGTTCTGCACCCTCAAATCAACCTTCACCTGCCTCAAGTTACAAGAAATCCGAATATTCCCATTAGTATGCAGTATTCAGTATTATTCCATCAAGTTTAGATCTCATTTCTTAATGAAATAATATTTTGAAGTATTAAGCAAAAATAATTTAGCAGTGAAAAATAATTTCCTTAAGAGACATTCATCAAATGGTCTCAGTTCTTGTCACTTTTATTCTAAAAAGTAAAGGGTTTTTTAGTCTTTCACAGATATTTCCAATTTTCTTCTTTATTCCATGACTTAATAGGAAATACCAGAAAATAAAGAGGAAAACTGAAAAAAAAATCAAAATAATTTTCAGTTTCACTAAATATCCAAGTTCTCAGGGGCCTTTTTTTTGTTGGTTTTTTCCCTAGTTTGTAATCATTCAAATCTAAGACAACTACGATTTTGTTCGCATTTGAAATCATTAAATTCTGCCTCGCAAAAAGGAAGGCTAAAACCGTTTTGGCTCTCTTATACTGTGAAGTCTTCCAAAAGCACAGTAAGAATGTTTTCAGTCAGCAGGTAGGACATATATTCTTTCACAAATGACAATTATACAGTTAATTTTATTCCTCTGGTAGCAAAATAAAAGAATACTCCAAGCTGTACCTTTCTCATTCATGGTTATGAACTAAAATCAAACATAGTCACATCACACCTAGAAATAGCAAGCTATCATCACAGCAGCAACTCAGATCCTAAGCTAAGTTTTTACAGTCTTCATACACCCCAGTGAGCAGCTATAGCATGCAATAATAGTTGAATTTCTTTTATTGCGTGGTTCAAAGGGAATCCTTTACAGCACTACACTGCACTGTAATATTAGTAAATATGTCTTCCACACAAAAAAAATAGTAAATATTTCTTCCACAAAAGATTCACATTATGTAGTACAATATTTTCCCCAGATGAAAACAAACGATTACATACTGATCTTCTGTTCCAAAAAACTTCACAAAGAAGCACTTTTTTCCTCGAGGTTTCTTCAGGTCTTTAGGTGGGTTAACAATCTGAAGGTGGTTAGAAATCAAAATTAAAAAGCACATAGTGACAAGTTTTGATTTTACCATCCAGTGTTCAGCTATTGTAGATTTTTTTAAACTCTGATTAGGAAGATAACTGGCATTACTTAGGTAACCCTTAAAATTTAAACTTTGTCTTTACTACCAGAATAGATTGCTTATCAAGTTTAAAATGTTAGTAAGGAAAAAAGCTATCATTCAGTTACACAGGTGACACCTGTAGAGGAGCCTGGTGTTGATCCAATAACCAAATGTTTATAGTTGTCAGCTACATTGACAATTATTTTCCCTGACTCATGCTGTTACCTCAGCATGCTTAGCCCCCATACAACATAAAAGAAAGGTCTTTCAGAGTAGAAATAATAAAATGGCACATAAAATTCATTTTTCTAAATCTTTCATCAGAAAAAAACCCAGCCAAACCAGAAGTAGGATCAAACTACCTCAGGTAATTCTCAAAACCCACAGATCTCAAACAGTCTCTTGAGAAGCCAGACTCCTTACTTCTATTATTTAACACAATACTCTTAACCAACTTACTATGGAAGAAACGAAACGTGTCTTGCAGAACGCAACAGGGATTAAACAGCTAATTTTGGGAAACGCAATCAATTCCAGAGCTTTCCAGAATGCTTTTCATTCCACACAAACTACCATATTTTTAACTGACAGACTGAGATAATAGATTAAATAAAGCCCTAAACTAGTTAACACTTTAGATTTGTGGGGTATATGTGTTTAAAAAACAAACAAGAAAACAAATATTAATCTACAACTGAAATGCTTTCAAGCAAAGCTTTCCCTACACAGAAGGAAAACACAAAAAACCCCACACTCAAACAAAAAAAACCACACAAACCATGAAAAACAAAGAAAGCAATAATAAATACAAACAAACCTCACCTTCCCTGGCCATGGAGGGTAACGGCCCAGCTTACCCCTAGAGAAAAAAGAAAGTATTAGTCAGCGGAACCAGAGGAAAAAACAACTATCCAAGTGTCTGTTTTTTCACATTATGTCACACTTTTCATATTAAGAGAGTTACAATTTACAGTCAAAACCTTCTGTACAAGGCAGGACACATGGCTGACATCTGCACCTAACTCAGGTCTCTGGACAGTCTGTTTGACCTTGCTGAACTGTCAGAACCGAAAAGAAGAACACCAGCTACATTGCCTGCAAGATACAAGAGTAACAGGCACTGCAGCACCATAAGTATGGAGATGTCTTCACAGAGAACTGAAAAAAAGCACTGATGCAGGCAATCAGATCAAAGTTCAGGTTGAGAACTTCTATCCACCTGTCTAGAGCAGTTGTTGAGCAGAGCAGCCATCAACTCCCAGCTTAGAAAGCTGAGGTTCTGATTCTCACAGGAAAGCATTAATGGCAGGATCCCCTGAACAGGTGTTCCACTATCACTTTCTTCAGGTGCTACACCACCACACTAACTGAAGATATGAAAGGCAGAAAAGTTTACTTTCTACATTTGCAAGTGTTTCTATTATGAAAACTATGCAATACTAGAAATAATCACAGAGGAGGAAGAAACATTAGTCTTAGCCCTCAGCTTTCCTGGTAAGCTTTATCCTTAGTACACCCTTGTCTGACTTCTGCTGCAGTACAAAACCCGGTTAGTAACAGTCTTGCAAGAGATGGGCAAAGAACCTGTGGAGCCCAACAGCTCCTGACACAAAACTCAGCAAGTGGTACTGCAGCCCCCTGAGATGACAATGCTGCACAGAGGATTCAGAAGCCAGGGGCAGGCAGGAACACTGCCAAGAGCTGTGACCATGACCACGTCTCATATTTAATGCTCCTATTCCTGTACTGAGAAAAAAAAATCAGCAAATCCTTTCTGCTTCTGCTAATTGTTAAAGTTCCTTGCGACAGTTCTAGGGACAGCACCTGCCTGTCATGTACAAAACTAAAGCAGGATAATCTGCATTCCAACACTAAGAGCAGAACACTCCCCAAATTCTCATCTGAAAGAAATATGCTAAAAGTAACTAATCTTCACTTATTTTGCTATATAAATTAGACGATTTCCCAGCACTGTCAAGTTTTCAGATGAGAGGTGCAGTTGTCACAGTCCGAAGCACATGCTTCTTTTTATCTGCGTTATCAATATAAATGCATGCATTTATGTGTTGGGAATTAGTTACTTTTTGAGCCCTGGCAGGACAGCCTAGCCCATCCAGCACAGCACAACCTATGCACTTAATCGGTGCTTACAGGGCGCGGTGGAATGTTCTCACTTCTCCCGACCGGGAAACGCAAAATCACAGCTCTGACTATCTGAGGGTATGACCGCAGTGACAAGGGGAAATGGCTTCTGGGGGCTTCCACAGGGACACCCCAACCTGCAACGAAACGCTGGATTGTTGTGTTCCTTCATTAAAGCATTAACAAGAAACGGTGCCGTGGCTCTCCCTAAACACCTCTCTCTAACCCTTCTCGCAACCTCTGGAGGTGAGCCCGCGCTTACAAGGGAACTCCGCAGCGCTCGTCCTTCCGTCCCGCTTCCCGCATCCCTCCATCTGACACAGCTTCCGTCATGCACCGCCCCCGCCAGCCTCCAGTGCCGGCCCGGTGTCCCGGCTCCGGGCTGCCTCCCACCGCTCCGCCCACACCGCCCGAGGGACGGCGGCGGCGATACCCGCAACCCGGCAGCCGTCCCACCAGTGC